>CM035290.1:56270521-56334170 GCA_020226075.1 Hydropotes inermis | reverse complement strand
TGGAGCTGTTGCAGACAGTGTAGGTTCAGTTCAATATTAGATAGCTCCTTTTTCCAGCTTACACTTCTTGATATCTATAGGCCCCTTCCGGTGTAGTTGGTGTTGCCTTCAGGAAATTTATCCTGCTGCACCGGACCTTTCTGAAGCGATTCCCTTTGTTTATTTGGCTTCTGTTTGCTCTCTCTTCGGTGTCTAATTTCCGCTCTGACACAGGCGGGTGGAGGTGATCTCTTACTTAGGTTCGCTAGTTCAATTCAGTCCTGCTGTGGGGAGGGCGGGGCGCTGCAGGCAGAAGTCGCTGTCTGTGGGGAGCTCTCGCCATGTTCTGGCCAAGCAGCCTGCAGTTTTGGGGGCCTCTCCCCGGGTGCTGCGCACCTTTTCCTTCCACGGCGAGCGGCTCGGGTGGGCAGAGGTTTGCGCGCGTTCTTCCCGGGTGCGGCGCGCCTTTTCCCTCCGCGGCGAGCGGCCCAGGCAGCCAGAGGCTTGGCGCCCTCTCCATGGGCACTCCGCGCCTTTTCCCTCCGCGGCGAGCAGCCCGGGCAGCCAGAGGCTTGGCGCTCTCTCCACGGCCACGCCGCGCCCCCTCCCTCTGCGACCCCAGCGCGCACCACTGGTCAGGTCTCAGGAAGTCTTTAGACAGGAACCGGGGCCTGTTTGCCGGGTGGGAGGGGGTGGCTTCTCTGGGGCTGAGTTTTCCCCTTTCCCCTCCCCCCGCCTCCTACCTCCAGTGGGGATGGGGCGGCTCTTCTCTGGAGTTTCTCAGTCCCTTTGTTTTGCGAACCGCCGGCGGTGTGTTCCGGCTGGTCAATTTTTCTCTCGCTCTCCCACAGTTTAAAAAATCTCCCTCCGACTGCTCTCAGGGCCTTCTGGCTGGTCCCCACCCTAAGCAATGCCACCGGCTCCTCTCTGTTCCGCCCCCTCCTCTCAGTTCCGCCCCCTCTTGCTGGTGGCGGGTTGCGGGCGTCTGGGGTACTTTTCTGCTGGGAGTTGCTTTTAGGCACGTAATCTGTGGGCCTTATTTAATTTCTCCTCCCAGTTAGGAGGAAAAACTTCCCTCAGACCCGCCAGCGCGAGGGTTTCCTGGTGATTGGAAACTTCCTCTATTGAGACTCCCTTCCCGGGACGGGTCTCCGTCCCTCGTTCTCTTGTGTCCCTTTTTTAATCTTTAATATCTTTGTCCTACCTCCCTTCGAAGACAATGGGCTGCTTTTCTGGGCGACTGATGTCCTCTGCTAGCGATCAGAAGCTGTTTTGCAAACTTTCTTCACCGCTCTGTTGTTCTTTCGATGAATTTGTAGAAGAGAAAGTGACCTCCCTGTCCTATTCCTCTGCCATCTTGACTCCTCCCTTCAGGGTTATTTTAAATAAATAAGTAAATTATATTATAGAACAACACCCTGAAAAAATTTAAAAAATAACACATTATATGTATATATAACATTTTAAAAATACAGTGGAAAAGTAGAAATTATGTAAATGTATCTTTAAGGAACTATCACAGCAGTATTATTCAAAACACTTCATTAATGCATAAAAATTTATTGTTTTATAAATATAAAATTTACTTAGTATATTCAGCATGAAACTCTTCTTTTTCTTGGAAACAAAAGTAAAAATATTATGAATATTTTCTACTTCATTAAAAAAGCACTAAAATATAAGTGATTACACAGCCCTCTGTATTTACAGATATTTATAAAATTAACTTACAGACATGTACATATTTCTAAATATATTACTAGATTTAAATTTTTTCATTTCTAAAGTACAGTTAGGATGCAATTAAAATCAGATTGTCCTTATTATGTATGCTAATACATAATTTTAAAATATTTTTGTTTAAGTTTAGACATATAGACTAAAATTTGAAATGTTCTTTGAAACGAATAAATTTGTATTTTCAGAAGCTATCACAGTGATGAGAAATTGTAGATTCAGTAAATATTTGTCCAACTTAGGAATGAATCTAGTTATACTCCTGTATTATCATTTTTAAAGTGAGTATTTTGAAGCATAGAAATTTTATATTTTGAGGATGCCAAATGCACATGTATTTTTAAATGGCAAGCTAAGGTTTACAACACTTTCCCTAATAAAACTAATTTTTCACAGGATGGCAGGGGAGGAAATTGAAATCCTCTTCTCATTTTATAGGTGAGCAAACTTCTCAGAGGCAAACATATTCACTTGTTTCACATGATTTCCTTTGTAAATAACTTGTTTAGAATCCATGGGATTTAGCAATCTGCATCAACAAACATGCATCACTTATGAAGTGAAATATATTTATTGTGACCCACTTACATATTTCTTAACTTTAAAATCTGCTTTCTGTTTCAGCCCACCACTTTTCTATTATAGCTCATTTAGTTTATTTTCTTAGATACTGTAGATATTTATACCTAGAGAAAACTTGAAAATATCATCAAAACTATTGCTCCAAATATAAATTATCAAACATGAGATAGAAAAGCTATCTTCAATTGCATTATAAATGTATCCCAGTGGAAAAAAAATGTACATTGATAATCTTTGTACTCTAATCCTTTATCTTTGGCATTTATTTTCCTATGATAATGAATTTAATTTGCAAAATATTGCAATTCAAATACATACGGAGTTCCCATTTTTGTAAGTCAAAATAACTCTTTAGAAACAATTCAACTAAATCGTGTGTGTGTGTTACTTACCACACACTTTTGAAAGTGTATTATTTTAAAAAGTTGCCAGGGAAGCCAACAAAAATGTATATTCCTACACACATATATATACAAATACATGTATAGTACAAATTTGTATTAAAATTATTTAAAAAACCCACTATAGTTGTTTACTTGCTTTTCACTGCAAATTATAAAAATGATAGATCTCTCAAATCAGACATTAATATGTTAGCAATATTATGTTTTATTGATATTTAAATTATTAAGAATCATTGATTATAATAAAAAAAATAATGCAAAGAATGTGAAAATAATGCAAAGAAATAGAGTAAAACAATGAAATTGGAAAGACTAGAGATCTCTTCAAGGAAATTAGAGATGCCAAGAGACTATTTCATGTAAAGATGGGCTCAACAAAGGGAAAAAATGGTATGGACCTAACAAAAGCACAAGATATTAAGAAGAGGTGGCAAGAATACACAAAAGCACTATACAAAAAAAGATCTTCATGATCCAGATAATCACATTAGTGTGATCACTCACCTAGAGTCAGACATCCTGGAGTCCAAAGTCAAGTAAATCTTAGGAAGCATTATTAAAAAAAAAAAAAAAAAGAAAGCTAGTGAAGGTGATGGAATTCCAGTTGAGCTATTTCAACTCCTAAAAGCTGATGCTGTGAAAGTGCTACACTCAATTGGCCAGAAAATTTGGAAAACTCAGCAGTGGTCGTAGAACTGGAAAAGGTCAGTTTTCATACCAATCCCAAAGAAAGGCAATGCCAAAGAATGTTCAAACTACCACACCATTGCACTTATCTCACATGCTAGTAAAGTAAAGCTCAAAATTCTCCAAGTCAGGCTTCAACAGTATGTAAAGAGTAAACTTCCAGATATTCAAGATGGATTTAGAAAAGGCAGAGGGACCAGAGATCAAATTGCCAACATCTGTTGGTTCACTGAAAAAGCAAGAGAGTTCCAGAAAAGCATCTACTTCTGCTTTATTATCTATGCAAAAGTCTTTGACTGTGTGGATTACAACAAACTGTGGAAAATTCTTCAAGAGATGGGAATACCAGACCACCATTCCTGCCTCCTGAGAAATCTGTATGCAGGTCAAGAAGCAATAGTTAGAATAGTACATGGAACAACAAACTGGTTCAAAATTGAGAAAGGAGTACCTCAAGGCTGTATATTGTCACCCTGCTTATTTAACTTATATACAGAATGCATTATGCAAAATGTTGGGCTGAATGAAGAGCAAGCTGGAGTCGAGACTGCTGGGAGAAATATCAATAGCATCATAAACAGAGATGGTTCCACCTTTACGGCACAAAGTGAAGAACTAAAGAGCCTCTTGTTGACAGTGAAAGAGGAGAGTGAAAAAGTTGGCTTAAAACTCAGTATTCAAAAAATTAAGACCATGGCATCCAGCCCCATCACTTCATGGCAAATAGATGGGGAAACAACAGATTTTATTTTCTTGGGCTCCAGAATCACTGCAGATGGTGACTGCAGCCATGAAATCAAATGACACTTGATTCTTGAAAGGAAAGCTATGATCAACCTAGACAGCATGTTAAGAAGCAGAGTCATTACCTTGCTAACAAAGGTCCATCTAGTCAAAGCTATGGTTTTTTTCAGTAGTCATGTATGGATGTGAGAGTTGGACCATAAAGAAAGCTAATAAGTAAGTAAGTAAAGTCGCTCAGTCATGTCCGACTCTTTGTGACCCCATGGACCGTAGCCTACCAGCCTCCTCCCATGGGATTTTCCAGGCAAGAATGAATACTGCAGTGGGTTTCCATTTCCTCCTCCACAGGATCTTCCCCATCCAGGGATCGAACCTGGGTCTCCTGCATTGTAGGCAGACGCTTTACCATCTGAGCCACCAGGGAAGTCTAAAGAAAGCTAAGCACTGTATAAAGAAAGCTGAGCACTGAATAATTGATGCTTTTGAACTGTGGTGTTGGAGAAGACTCTTGAGAGTCCCATGGGCTGCAAGGAGATCACACAAGTCAAGAAAGAAATCAGTCCTGAATAGTCATTGAAAGGACCAATGCTGCAGTTGCTACCTCAATACTTTGGCCACCTGAAGTGAAGAACTGACTCTGTAAAAGATCCTGATGCTGGGAAAGTTGAAGGCAGGAGGAGCAGGAGACAGCAGAGGATGAGATGGTCAGTGATGAGGCATCACTGACTCAATGGACCTGAGTTTCAGCAAGCTCTGGGGGTTGGTGATGGACAGGGAAGCCTGGCGTGCTGCAGTCTGTGGAGTTGCAAATAGTCAGACAAGAACTGAGTGACTGAAATGAACTGATAATAACAAATGAACTACAACTTTTCACAAGTGGTCTACATTTTACATGAGAGTCAAATGTTACTGTCCATATTATTAATTGAATCAGACTTTCAAAAATAATTATTGTAATAGTCAAAAGATTTTCTTGAAAGCTTCCAGCTGTGCTTGCCCCTCTGCATGGTTGTTATTTTATCAGAGTTTTATAGTTATTATTGTTTATCCTACTTAATTGAAACCTCCATCCTGCAACACTGGTGTTGTCAGTTATGCCTACACTTCAATTTACTCATTAGTCTGATCAACCCATCTATCTCCCCTTCACCCTTCTATTCAGTGCTATTCTGTGGAGTGCATGTAAGTAATCTTTCCACATTTTAGACTGTATATCATAATGTTACTTTCTGTTGTTCTTAATGATTCAGCTGAGTAAATAGAGTGAACAAATCTATTAAAATTTTTAAGCATAGATTTATCTGATTTTTCTAAGCTCAAATAATACAAAACACCAGTAATTCTACATTTGAGCTTATGTTTCAATATTTTCCAAGTGTATGAAATGTGCAGTTCTTATAGAATTTTTTTTTAAGTATACATTCAGACCTAGACTTGTTCAATTTCTTAGTGTCTGGTCCCGGACATATTAAGCTCTATAAAGCAGAGTATGTGTGTGACTGTACCCCTTTCTAACATTTGGATTCAATAATGTCATTTATTTCCCATTGCTGTTGTTCAGGCGCCAAGTCATGTCTGACGTTTTGTGATTCCATGGACTTCAAAACACTAGACTTCCCTGTCCTTCACTATCTCCTGGAGTTTGCCTGAACTCATGTCTATTGAGTCAGTGATGCCATCCAGCTGCCTCATCCCTTATCCTCCTGCCCTCAATCATTCCCAGCATTAGGGTCTTTTCCCATGATTTCAGCTCTTCTAATCAGGTGGCCTAAGTATTGGAGCTTTAGCTTCAGCATCAGTACTTGAATTGAATATCCATGGTCAAATTCCTTTAGGATTGACTGGCTTGATCTTCTTGCAGTCCAAGAGACTCTTAAGAGTCTTCTCTAACACCACATTTCAAAAACATTAATTCTTCTGTGCTCAGCCTTCTTTATGGTCCATTTTTCACATCCTTACATGAGTACTGGAAAAAACACAGCTTTGAACCTTTGTCAGAAAACTGATGTCTCTGCTTTTTAATATACTGTCTAGGTTTATCATAGCTTTTCTTCCAAGGAGCAAGTGTTTTTTTTTTGTTTGTTTTTTTTTTGTTTTTTTTTATTTCATGGCTGCAGTCACCTTTTATGGTAATTTTAAAGCCCAAGAAAATAAAATCTGCCATGCTCCCCATCCCTGCCATCTATTTGTCATGAAATGATGGGAGCAAATGTCATAATCTTAGTTTTTTTGAATGTTGAATTTTAAGCCAGCTTTTTCCCTCTCCTCTTTCAGTTTAATCAAGAGGAGCTTTAGTTCCTTTTCAGTTTCTGCCATTATGTATTATCTGCATATGTGAGTTTGTTACTTCTCCCAGCAGTCTTTATTACAACTTGTGATTTATCTGGTCTGGCATTCTGCATGATGTACTCTGCATAGAAATTAAATAATTAGCATGATGACATACCTATTTCCCTGTTTTGAACCAGTTCACTATTCCATGTCCTATTCTAACTGTTGCTTCTTAACCAGCATACACGATTTTAAGGAGGCAGGTAAGGTGGTCTGGCATTCTGATCTCTTTAAGAATTTTCCCACAGTTTGTTGTGGTCCAGATAGCCAAAAGCTTTTGGGTAGTCAATGAAACAGAAGTAGATGCTTTTCTGAATTCCCTTTCTTTTTCCATGATCCAATGAATTTCAATGTATTTAATTCAAGGTGTAGAACTGGACATGGAACAATAGACTGGTTCCAAATCAGGAAAGGAATGCATCAAGGCTGTACATTGTCACCCTGCTTATTTAACTTATATGCAGAGTGCATCATGAGAAATGCTGGGCTGGATGAAACACTAGCTGAAATCAAGATTGCAGGGAGAAATATCAATAACCTCAGATATGCAAATGACACCACGCTTATGGCAGAAAGCAAAGAAGAACTAAAGAATCTCTTGATGAAGGTGAAAAAGGAGAGTGAAAAAGTTGGCTTAAAACTCAGCATTCAGAAAACTAAGACCATGGCATCTGATCCCATCACTTCATGGCAAGTAGATGAGGAAAGAGTGGAAAGAATGGCTGACTTTATTTTCTTGGCCTCTAAAATCACTGCAATGGTGACTGTAGTCATGAAATTAAAAGGTGCTTGCTCCTTGGAAGAAAGGGTATGACCAACCTAGACAGTGTATTAAAAAATGTAGTCATTAGTTTGTCAACAAAAATCTGTCTAATCAAAGCTATGGGTTTTCCAGTGGTCTTGAATGATTGTCAGAACAGGACTATAAAGAAAGCTGAGCACCAAAGAACTGATACTTTTGGACTGTGGTGTTGGAGAAGGCTCTTGAGAGTCCCTTGGACTACAAGGAGATTCAACCAGTCCATCTTAAGGAAGTCAGTCCTGAATTTTCTTTGGAAGGACTGATGTTGAAGCTGAAACTCCAATACTATGGCCAACTGATGTGAAGAACTGACTCATTTGAAAAGACCCTGATGCTGGGAAAGATTGAGAGTGGAAGGACAAGGGAAAGACAGAGGATGAGATGGTTGGATGGCATCACCAATTCTGTGGACATGAGTTTGAGTAAGCTCTGGAAGTTGATGATGGACAGGGAAGCCTGGTGTGCTGCAGTCCATGTGGTCGCAAAAAGTGGGACACGACTGAGAGACTGAACTGAACTGAATTTATTAAAAACTTTACTCTCTAGAGTGGCAAAATTCATTTTGAAAACATGGTATTGTTTATTTTTACTAAAAATGTAGTATTAAAAAAAAGCACATTTCCAAACCTATATAATAAAATGCAATACCTTTAGCTCTTTTTATATGATTTGACATGACTGAGTGACTAATACACACAATTCAATAAGTTATTTGATAAAATGTCTAAAGAAAATTTCTTTCCTAGATTAGAAATTTAAAATGCCTTTACTAAATTAGAAAATCAAATAAATGAAATAACAGTGAACCTAGTCTTTATGCATTAATTAACTTATTAATTTTAAAAATATTTACTGAGTTCCTATCATTTGTCAGATGTTACACTTGCACAGATGAAGACTGAAAAATGTTTTTGACCTTAACATCAACTGGAACATTTATCATATAGCGAGATAACACATTTCTTCTCATAAAAATTTTCTGTATAAATTAGAATTGACTATTAATGCAATGAGAGTGTTTTCCACATAGAACAATAAGAATCATCTGTAGATATTCACCTTTTTCTTACACATCAACTTTTTGTACAAGTGAAATGATTTATGTAAGTAAAAAATATGTAAACCATTATTATGCTATGATTGGTTTTACATCTGAGGAAATGTGTACTAGAAATGTTTCTCACATATCATCACTTAAATTTTTTCGCTGTTATACAGTAACAAATTCTGCACTAACATCTTGTTAATAATTTCACACTTAAAATATATTGTTTTTCTTTTGCAAATAGCTATATTCAATATAACCACCCTGAAATATATATGAAGTAAATTAGAAAATAACCCATTGTATTGTCCTCTATATACTAGTGAACTTCACATGAGCTATATTATTCAGGTGCTCTCATTAATTTATTTTACAAATGCGAACATTGAGGTAAATAGAGTAAGAAAGGAAAAAAATGTAATGAAACAAAAAAGAATGAGATTCTGAGATATGTTGCAAGGAAAATTTTTAACTCAACTTTGAGGGTCCAGGACTAGAGAGAGAAATGAGACAATTAAACATTTTTGACACCACAAAAGAAACTTCTGGGATTTTAGTCATGAGAAACAGTCCTTTTCAAAAAGATATTTACAAATTAGTATGGATAAGAGACATTGAAAATCTACAGTAAGATTTAAATGTGTCATATAGAATATACACACAAATATTTTGAAGGAAGATGGCAAAGAAAGAAGCAATTAAATATAAATAGTAGTTCAAAGGAAAGCACGCATGGTAACTGTCCTGTTTTCCTTTGTGTGGGCAATTACATATTTATTTTTCTCACGTCTCTCTTCTCAGGTGATAAGTTTGAGATTCTCAGAGACTTGAAATTGTCCAACTAGCAAGACAGAAATGAAAATACTTTTATGTTTTATTTCCTAAATTTTAGCAATAGAGAGACATTGTGTATTTCTCTTCTTTCTTATCTCTAATACTCTTCATTGTGTTTTTTTTCACCCCTTAGGAACCTGGGGGGAAATTCACAGCAGCCAACAGCAACAATATTCCATCTTTATAAAAGACATGCTTTAGCTCTTATGTCCTTTGAGCTTGAGGAGACAGGTCAGTGCTATTCTACATACCACATGGCATTCTTGTAATGAAATTTGAATATGGGAACCCATAAAACATTTTTTTCCAGCCACATGTAAATTAACTTATTTTTATTTTAAGTTTATTTTAATAATTTTAAAGGTAACTTACCATTTGCAGTTATTACAAAATATTATCTATATTCCCCATGTTGTACAATACATCCTAGAGCCTATCTATAACCTCAGATACATATCACATCTTCTTTTTCCATTCATTTGTTGGTGGACACTTAACTTGTTTCCATATCTTGGAGATTATAAATAATGCTTCTATGCGCAGGGTGCATGTAACTTTTTGAATTAGTGTTTCTTTCAGATATATATCCAAAAGTAGAGTCACTGGGTTATATGATATTTCTATTTTTTTGTTTGTTAGTTTTTTAGAAACTCCAATACTGTTTTCCACAGTGGCAACACCAATTTGCATTCCCACCAATAGTGTAGGAGGTTCCATTTTCTCCACATCTTCACTTCATTTGAGTTCTTTTTGATAATAGTCATTCTGACAGCTGTAAGGTAATGCCTCATTGTGGCTTTTATTTGCATTTCCGTGATATATAACAATGTTGAGCATTTTTTCATGTGCTTTTTGCCCATCTGCATTTCCTCTTTGAAAAAGTGTTTATTCAGTTCTGCTAATTTGATGATAGTAGAAGGAAAATTTAGTAGTAAGAAAAACTTCCATTGATTTACTGACATTTTAAATAAATGATCACATAAACAGTATCATCATGCACCTAAAAAAAAAACAGCCAAAAAACAGCATTGGTACTTAACACAAAAGATATCAGTATTTGACAAGCATATACACAGCAACCATCTAGCAGTAACTATGCAGAACTCCCAAACATTTCTGACAAAGGTAGACCTCAGACCCATTTCTTTCCAAGTGGGAATGGAAGGAAATGCATTATTGTTTATAACACTAGGGCTGTTTTAAGTGCACAAAGTACATACTATGTTTTATGGAGTTTTATAATTATTAATTTTCTAACTTCAATAAATAAGTTCATTGAAGTCAGATTTAAGGAGCATTGGACTTCCCTTGTAACCTTGCAGTTCTGTCGCTTGTTTGTGTCTGACCCTTTGTGACCCCATGGACTGCAGCATCCAAGGCCTTTCTGTCCATCATCAACTGCCAGAGCTTGCTCAAACTCATGTGCATCGAGTTGGTGATGCCATCCAACCATCTTATCCTCTTGCATTCCATTCTCCTCCTGACTTCAATCTTCCCCAGCATCAGGGTTTTTTTCCAGTGAGTCAGTTCTTCACATCAGGTGGCCAAAGAATTGGAGTTTCAGCTTCAGCATTAGTCCTTTCAAAGAATATTCAGGACTGATTTCCTTTAGGATTGACTGATTCGATCTCCTTGCAATCCAATGGACTCTCAAGAGTCTTCAACATCACAGTTCAAAAGTATCAATGTAATCTTTAGTGCCTTTTATTTAGTATATGACTCTATGTGTCCTAGGTCTAGTGGCTCTGAGTTAATAATGCATAAACAGTTACGGTGTTAGTGAGCAAGAAATAACATTTATGAACATAACATGGAGAGCAGCTTAATTTCAGTTTTCTGAACAGATGGAAGTTTGTCTCTCTAAGAAAATGGCAGAGGGACATGTAAACCATTGCTCCATAGCACACAGATCAAGGCATAAAGCTGGAGTCCCTGAGTAATCAGAAATGCACAGAAGAAAAGTTATCCTAAATAAAATAGAACTTGTCCAGCACACATACAAATAAAAGAATAAAAATGTATATGTTCCAAGAGTTAGATGGATCTCTGTATTAGTAAATTGGGAACAAGAGTTGTACAGACAAAAAAATTGTATTCCTTAAGTATGAAATCTGATTCAAAAAGCACTCCAAGGGATATATTTTATTGCGCACTGCATGAAACATAGAAAAATATTGAATATGAAAACAAAACATAGTGAGGGAAGACTAATTTTATAATTATATTTCCTCCTAAAAAGTCTTCAGAAAGGTATCTGTGATTACCTAGTAAAATCTGGAAGTTAGTAGCTGATTGACACTTATAGTATCTATGCTCAGGTGGTAAAGAACCTGCCTCCTATGCAGGAGACCGAGGTTCAGTCCCTGGGTTGGGAAGACACTCTGGAGAGGGGAATGGCAACCCAATGCAGTATTCTTGCCTCAAAAATTTAATGGACAGAGGAGCCTGGTGCTCTATGTAGTCCATGAATCTCAAAGAATCAGACACAACTAAATGACTAACACACATGTATGTGTTTACATACCCCACATACACAGGGATAATTTACTGTTTTAAAATTCACACTTAAATAAAAATATTTTATATTTACATTTCACGTTGGAAAATAAGTGTGTCTAAAATTAACTCAAATGTGATTCTGGGAAATGTAAAAGATGATTTCTTAATAAGATTTATTACTATCTGAGTATTCTACATATATATTTTGTTTTAAAGTCATGGCAAAATATATTCAATCAAGTAAACAATGAAAAGTGTTTGATGAGTTGACAGTTAAATAAATGAAAAAAAACCTTATTTTGATATAACAGAAAAATCACTGTATTGATTTATTATTTCCTTATATTGCTTACATTCATTATATTTTTATATACTTTTAAAAAGTATATTTAAAAACAGTATATTTTTATATACTTTTAGAAAATCACCCTCAATGTTTTGGTTAAAGGTAAACTGAACATTTTAATAATGTGTGTAAAAGTATTAATTGTTCAAAGGAAACTCTGGCTTAAGAGAAAATTTTCAAAAAGAGATGCTTTGGACACTTCTCTGCTGATACATGATTTTATAAACATATTTCCACATATAAAAATATCATTGAAAACAAAATTTTAGCTCTTTAAAAAATGTGTACTGATTGATAATTTATAATGTATTTATTTAAAAAATATGAGCATACTCTATATTTCTTTAAACAAGGTTAATTTTTAAATGGATGGAAACTTGCCAGCTAAATTACAGCATAACTTTTCCACTATTGGTACATATAATTGTAAATGTTTATTATGACATTTACAGGTAACAAACTCTTTTACATGTCCTATATGACTTTTTCAATCATAGCATCCATTAAAATTATATATTTAGATCAACTTAATAAAATTATTGTTCTTTCTGTAATTATTATTTCAGTTACAAATATATTATTTGTTTCTATGAGCAAAAACAGGAATCTTGAATTATAAAAATATTTTGAAAATGCATTTATTATTTATCTTTTATTTTCATTTAGTTTTTAGATATGTTGTACAGTGTACATTATATTTGTGTATATGTATTTACATATATATACATTAAATCAATAAATGTATTTTGGTTTTGTGTTAGAAAATTAACTTACTGAATGGAATTAGGAAACAAATTTGGGACTACTGGACTAATATGAAACCCATATTGTAAACTGTATATTAATTTATACCATGAAAAAGTGGAATGATTTGACAAGTAAATATTCTATGTTTCTATGATAAACTAATTGAAGAAATGGACTAAGAAGGCTAAATTAAATGAATGCTTCAGGAAGAATTTGTCAGCCAACCTGAAGCCTTGAGATATCAGGGTAACTGACAGGACTGGCTGGCACTTAACAACAAGGAAAATAAGGCTTTACACATTTTAAGGAACAAACAAACTGAAAGTATCATCACAGAGAGCAAAGGAAAGGCATGTAAGGCAAGATTTGACCTTTAATGATGGCTCACTGAGTAACGTTAGTACACAAAACACAGTGAAACATTACAAATTGCACAGCTTCAGTTTTTGTGTTTTAAACTCAGTTTAAAGAAGAACCTATGATATATAATTTTTGTTTTAATTTACTTGCAGTAGGAGAGAAGTTGTTAACAGTTTCTTATAAATAGTATTAAACTATAAGTAAAATGCAGTTTAAATAAAAGTTTCCTTTGTTTACTTTTCATGAAAGTAGAGATCAATTTCCCCTAGTTGTTACATTCAATATGGCTTACAGAAATCCATTTTGATTAAAAATCAGTAACCACAAAACCACATGAACAAATATTTCCATCTTCTTTATCTTATGTTTGTGGTATGTTGAGAAAATATTTCAGATGTTTCCTTAATCTAGGTTATGGATTATCTAAAACTAAACAAACACAAACATATGACAATCTGATGTAATAAAAGTAGTTCAGTTCAAATCAGTCAACTCAATTATGTTTGACTCTTTGCAACCCCATGGACTGCACCACTTCAGGCCTCCCTGTACATCACAAATTCCCAGAGTTTATTCAAACTCATGTCCATGGGTTGGTGATGCCATCCAACCATCTCATCCTCTGTTATCCCCTTCTCCTCCTGCCTTCAATCTTTCCAATCATCAGGGTCTTGTCAAATGAGTCAGTTCTTCCTATCAGGTGACCAAAGTACTGGAGATTCAGCTTCAACATCAGTCCTTCCAATGAATATTCAGGACTGATTTCCTTTGGGATGGACGGGTTGGATCTCTTTGCAGTCCAAGTCAAGTATCTTTTCCAACACCACAGTTCAAAAGCACTGATTCTTTAGTGCTCAGCTTTCTTTATAGTCTAACACTCACATCCATGCATGACTACTGGAAAAACCATAGATTTAACTAGATAGACCTTTGTTGACAAAGTAATGTCTCTGCTGTCTAGGTTGATAGAAGTAGTGTTAGATGCTAAACTCTGTGATCGCAATAGATTAAAACAATAAAGTTTCTGTCTGTGCACAGGAGAGTCCACCCTGGGCATACCTGTTTGCTGGCTCCCCTGAAAGTTGGGAGAGTAGGAACCCAGGCAGCAGACATCCTGGACTTCCAGTCTTCAACATAAGCCTACAAATATTATTCCAAGAAGGGTGACCCAGAGTGAGTCAGATAGAAGTGAAACAATGGAGAATTGTATTCTGGAATGCCTCTAGGCCATCTTGAAGTGAAACTCATTCCTTCCACTCATATTTCTTTGACTAGGAATTGATCATCTGCCCTAACCAAACTGTGGGTGACTGAAAAATACTTCCCTTATGCACAGGGGAAAATGAGCTTGTCAATCAGTTAACTCTCCTTCTTTCAAGTTTTTAGAATTTTCTTCCTAAAACAGCTTTATTTGTTTTTTTTTTTTTCATTTATTTTTATTAGTTGGAGGCTAATTACTTTACACTATTGTAGTGGTTTTTGTCATACATATATTTTGATTCTTCAGTTCAGTCAGTTCAGTCGCTCAGTCTTGTCCAACTCTTTGCGACCCCATGAATCACAGCAAGCCAGGCCTCCCTGTCCATCACCAACTCTTGGAGTTTGCTCAAACTCATGTCCATCGAGTCGGTGATGCCATCCAGCCATCTCATCCTCTGTCGTCCCCTTCTCCTCCTGCCCCCAATCCCTCCCAGCATCAGGGTCTTTTCCAATGAGTCAGCTCTTCGCATGAGGTGGCCAAAGTACTGGAGTTTCAGCCTCAGCATCAGTCCTTCCAATGAACACCCAGGACTGATCTCCTTTAGGATGGACTGGTTGGATCTCCTTGCAGTCCAAGGCACTCTCAAGAGTCTTCTCCAATACCACAATTCAAAAGCATCAATTTTTCAGCGCTCAGCTTTATTCACAGTCCAACTCTCACATCCATACCTGACCACTGGAAAAACCATAGCCTTGACCAGACAGACCTTTGTTGGCAAAGTAATGTCTCTGCTTTTAAATATGCTATGCTGGATTCTTACTAACAATCAAATCTACTATAAGACTGAAAATTCTTGGTTTTCTTACCAAGTTAGTCTTAGCTTAAAATTTTTGAATTGATGTGCTCTATTATAAGAACTACAGATTCATCTAATTTTTTCACTCAATGAACTTCTTTTTTAATTTACATAATATATATATTTTAATCACCTCTGAATGTTTGCTTCTGCATAATTTTTTATGCAGAAATAATGTATGTGACCTTGACTCCTACAAAACTCAGAAGTCTTTGTATAAATCTGCTTGTGTTGCCATATCAAAATACCACTGACTGAGTGGTTTAAATGACAGAAATTTATTTTATCACAGTTCTGATCAAATTTTTGGTCAGTTTGGTCTCTGAGATAGGGTTCTTGTGAACTTGTAGACAGCTGCTTTCTGTCCTTATTTGACCTTTCTTGGTGCACAGAGAGAGGTCAGTGAGACAGAGACAGAGTGAGCATTTACACTCTGACATGTCTTCCTGTTGGATCCAGGTCCCACCTTCATGACCTCATTTAACATTAATTACTTCCTCACACCAAATTCAACCATGCTAGGAGTTAAGGTGTCAAGATATGAATTTTGGGAAGAAGTAAATATTCATATCATAACAGTTCAAAATTCATATAAAAAACTTGAAATATCTATGGATATTCTTCTTTCTTTCCTTTAATGTAATTTATTTTTCTGTTCACACTTATAACACCAATCTACATTCCCATCCCACAGAAACATATCTTAATTTAATATATTTTTATATTTGAATGTGTTTTAGGGGCTTTTTTTCATTTTTTTTTCTTTTTAATTGGCATATAGTTGAAGCATGTTATACAAGTTACAGATGTGCAATACAGCAATTTTCAATTTTTAAAAGTTATATTCCATTTACAGTTATAATAACACATTGCCTCTCTTCCCTTGTTGAATAATATATCCTCATAGCTTATTTATTTTATACATAGTATATTTTATCTCTTAATCCCCTACCCTTTTTTGCCTCTCCTCATCCCCCTTTCCCCACTGGTAACAACTAGTTTGTGCAGTATATCTTTCTTGTTGTATTCACTAGTTTGTTATATTTTTTAGATTCCACACATAAGTGATACCATACAGTACTTGTTTTTCTCAATTTGATTTATTTCACTTAGCACAATACTCTCCAAGTCCATCCATGCTTTTACAAATGGCAGTATTTCTTTCTTTTTTTTTTTTAATGGCTAAGTAATGTGTACCATGATTTTTTATCCTTGTATCTGTTAATGGATACTTAAGATGCTTACATATTGTGAGTACATGCATGTGTGAGTGTGCACGTGCACGTATTTGTGCTTAATAGTGTCTGAAACTGAGACCCCATGGACTGTAGCCCTCCAAGCTCCTCTGTCTATGGAATTTTCCAGGCAAGAATACTGGAGTGGGTTGTCATTACCACATCCAGGGTATCTTCCTGACACAGGGATTGAACACTCATCTCTTGCATCTTCTCCACTGGCAGGCAGATTCTTTAAAATTTACCACAAGCACTTCCTAGGAAGCCCTTTACATACCTTGGCTATTGTAAATAGTGATGTTATGAACACTGAGGTGCATATATCTTTTTGGATTAGTGTTTTTGTCTCTTTTGAATATATACCCAGGAATTAAATTGCTGGGTAATATGATAGCTCTATTTTTAGTTTATTGAGAAGCCTCCATACTGTTTCCAAAGTGGCTGCACCAGTTTATGTTCCCTGTTGCTCTCAGTACAGGGCCTGGCCTGCATTGGGAAGGCTGGGTCCACAGATTGCAGAATTGTGATTTTCTAAAGTGTTGTCTGCCCCTTTGCAGGTGAGGTTGGTCCAGTGGCCACAACAGGCTTCCTGGAGGGCAGGGCTGTGGCACAGGAGATTCTGAAGCTTGTGCAAGCTGTGTACTGGTCACTCTGGTGTTTAGGACCTTATCTAGGATGTGTTTAGAGTTAGCTGTGAGCTCAAAATGTTTTTAGACAGCCTGTCCATTGATGGGTGGAACTATGCCCTGACCAGTTAGATGCTTGGCCTAAGAAGTCCAAATACTGGCACCTACAAGCTGTTGAGTGGGGCCAGGTCATGGCACTATGAATCTGTAGGGATGAATCCACAATGGTGCCCACCAGCACCAGCATCCACGTAGTATAATGAAATCCTAAGAATTGCTGCCATCAGTGTCTTTGTCCCTAGGGTGAGCCCCAGCTACCGCTACTTCTCCAGGAGATGCTCCAAGACCAGTAGATAGGTCTGGCCCAGGCTTCTATCAAATTACTGCATTTGCACTGGGTTTTGGTGTGTGTGAAATTTTGTATGCATTTTTTTAAGGGTAAAGTCTCTATTTCTCCCAGTCCTCTGAGGTCCCTCAAATTAAATTACACTGACCCACAAAGCCAAATGATCTGGGGCTTATCTCCCTAGTACAAGGCCCCCTAGGCTGGTAAGCACAAAGTGGGACTCAAAACTCTCACTCCTGTTGGAGAACCTCTGTAATATAATTATCCTCCAGTTTGTGGGTTGCCCACCTAGAAGGGAGCAAGGGTTATATCAGACTTGTTGCTATCCAACGTCCCTTGTATGCATCTTTATGATTTTAGTTAGAGAAGATATTTCTTGGTAGGTTCCAGTCTTTATCATTGATTGTTGTTTTGCAGATAGCTGTGATTTGTGTGTGCTCCTGAGAGGAGGTGAGCTCAGGATCTTTCTACTTTGCCATCTTGGCCAATTTCTCCTTAATCTTCTTATATGGAAACAACACTAAGAAACAATTCTGGATCTCATTCATAGTGTGAATTACTGGACATTTTAAAATGAGCAAAGTACATTATTTTCTAGATACCTTCATATCATTTACCTTAATATGTGTCATTATTTTCACTACAGCCTAATAATTTCCTGCATATAAAGATGTATAAAGGACCTCCATTTCTCTAGAAATTTTGTTGCTGTTGTTGTTGTTCAATCATCAAGTTGTGTCTGACTCTTTGCAATTCCACGGATCACAGCACGCCACACCCTGTCCCTCACCATCTCCCTGAGTTTGCTCAAGTTCATGTCCATCTCATCCTCTGTTGGCCTCTTCTCCTTTGGCCTTCAATCTTTCCCAGCATTAAGGTCTTTTCCAATGAGTTGATTGTTCACATCAGGTGGCCAAAGTATTGGAGCTTCAGCATCAGCCCTTCCAATGGCTATTCAGGGTTGGTTTCCTTTAAGATTGACTGCTTTTATATCCTTACTGTCCAAGGGACTCTCAAGAGTCTTCTCCAGAACCACAGTTAGAAAGCATCAATTCTTCAGCACTCTGCCTTCCTTATGGTCCAGCTCTCACAATCATACATGACTACTGGAAAACCCATAGACTTGATTAACAGACCTTTGTGAGCAAAGTGATGTCTTTGCTGTTTAACACACTGTTTAGGATTGTCATAGATTCCCTGCCAAGAACTATTCATCTTCTAATTTCGTGGCTGAAGTCACCATCCACAGTGATTTTAGAGCCAGTACCTATGTGCTATTGAATAGTTTGTTAAAGGGATTTTTAAAAGAACAGCAAATATTCACTCATTGATTCTACTATTATCATTACTAAACCTTATTTAATTGTCCAGGCCTGCCTTGTATTTTATTATTCTAAAATCAGGGCATTGACTACAATGTCTCCATTGCTACCCCAGGTCAAAAAATTCTTAAGAGCCCTGCTCTTTGCAATCAATATTAAATCAATATTAGAATTAAAATTAAAATGAGCATTTTATTAGCAAAGTACTTAAAAGATATACAAAGAGAGAAAGAAACTTTCAAAATAATTCATTTTACTATTCAGCTTCTAAATAAAATTTTAAAGATTAAATTAGAGACTAATATTAATGTATTGGCCAGAATAATTTTTTGTCAATGCAGGGTATATATATCTTTCCAAACAGGAGAGAGGCAGACTTGATAAAATGGACTGGGTATGCTTGTGTGGTATTCTCCAAGGATAATTTCTCAGACTTTCTAGCAGACTGTGATCACCACAAAAATCCATTGTTCATCTCTCAATATTAAAGTGTGGTATAAGAGTTTTTGTTTTTGTTTTCTTTTTGTCACCTGTACCTAGCCATCCCCCTAAAAGTGATACCTGTGTCATTCTCTATAGAAATTAAAAGTAATACAAGTATTTTGTTTAAAATTAACTTTCTTTTATAATGAATAAATTCCAAGGTAAAATAAGAATCATCAAAACTTATAAACAATTTTGAAGAAAGCTTTAATGCAAAATAATAGAGAATTTAAACTAATGGCAACAAAACTGCAAACAATTGCCAGAAATATACCACATAGGAAAATATGTTTAGCTTTTCAGTATGACTGAAAAATCAAGTGAAGAAAGTTTAAAATAATTGCTTTGTGACGTGATGTCTAGTTTACTTAGAATCATTTAATCACTAAAACCATAGCTTTGATCAATAACAAGACTTTTACCATGAATTTCCTCAACTCTTCATTTCACTTGTTTATGAAAATTAAAAAATGAATGATAATTTTGTGTATATATATATATATATGTCAAATTTGGTTGCATGGGGAGGAAATATATGGGGCCACATTGTTCTCAACTAAAATGTCTTTCTGTCTATTTTTAGGCAATTTTAGATTCAGAGTGAAAGTTTATTCAATATGAGCATTTCAGGCAAAAATGATATTATGTGTGAGCATTTTGGTGAGCTTTACTAATTGATCTTCAAGAGACTTAGTAACTCTGGCTGGTAGCAGCCCTGGCTCTTATGACAGTGATAAAAAGCATGTGGATCTTTAGAGAACTGTTAGCAAAGCAGAATCCACAAAATGGTATCTATGTCTGTTAATTACGTCTTCAGGGATATCAAGGTGAAAGGCATTTGCTAACTATATGAACGAAGGCATGTGCCTACTTTGGTAGTTTTGTCCAGGATATGTGCTGCTATCTTGTGATACTTAAAACAAGAAGAAAGATAAAAATACACAAAGCTTAAAATTAAATGCAGATTAGACCAAATAAATATCTAAGTTATTTAATGACAGGGCTCTATCAACAGGCAAAAGATAAAAATATTTGAATAAACAGGTATACTTATTTTAGAATCTTGTGTGTAACTATGTGGATTCTGGTTCCGAAATCTAAATATTGCCACATAGTTTCACTATCAAGCTGAAAAGGAAATTGTCACATCTTCATCTCTCTACCACATTCAAGGATGAAATTTTTTTCTTATAGCAAGTCCTAATTCACTATCTCATATACCAATATATATATATATATATATACACATATATATATATACTGCTCTTTAGACATATTATCATTTGATTTTTTAAGATGCTTATTAGCATCAAGCTTATAAATCATGGTCCTTTATCCAACTAAAGGCTTTCTTTTCCAAATGTAAATAATAAGACTGAACTAGAAACAAAGGGTCATTGTAATAATAAAAAAAATATAATAATGTATAAAATATTTAATAGAGGTTAAAGTTTAATTTAAAAAATAATCACCTGAGCTTACAGAAATATTCTATTCTGTTTGGAATAGTGTTATTTACTTTGTATTTATTTGTTGCTATAGTTGTTTTCATCATTGACATCTTCATCATCATGCTAACCATCAAATATTTTACTTTGCTCTTCCTATGCAATCATCACTAAGCCAAGTACTTTGTATACAGTGAATCATGAATCTTTCCAACCACAGGTAAATGGTATTATTGTTCCCATTGTGCTGTGCTGTACTTAGTCACTCAGTTGTGTCTGACTCTTTGCAAACCCGTGGACTATAGATCACCAGGCTCCTCTGTCCATGGGGACCCTCCAGGCAAGGATACTGGATCGGGTTGCCATGCCCTCCTCCAGGGGATCTTCCCAACCCAGGAATCAAATCCAGGTTTCCTGCATTGTAGGTGGATTCTTAACCATCTGAGCCACCAGCGAAACCCTAAAGGCCAGGTTTGGAAAATAATGCTCATTAAATATGGGTAATTTGATAATTCAAGGAAGATCTTGTATTTAAACTATTATTTTTAATCCAATGCCAAATTACTTTCTTTGGCATCATGCTGTAAGTAAGAGATGATACTGATCTCTATTACTATTCAGAATTCTAAAAGCATGTTGTCTGTTGAAAACTAAACTCAGTGCATTTGTTTATGTAATTTTTAATCTCTATCAATGCTATTGACATATTCTTCATCTTTTGATTCTCTGTATTTCATGCCATAATGTGCTTTTCAGTCCTATTTTCCATACATGTTATCTGACTTAATTGTTGATAGGCAGGAAGATTGACGGGGGTTGCACTACTCTAAATAAGCCACCTGCCAGTGCAGGAAACATAAGAGACACAGGTTCAATCCCTGGGTCAGGAAGATCCCTTACAGGAGGGCACATCAACCCACTCTAGTATTTTTGCCTGGAGAATCTCCCTGGACTGAAGAGCCTGGCAGACTCTAGTCCATAGGCTTGCAAAGACTCGAATGTGATTGAACACACACACAGACAAGAAGGTCTAAAGTTAAGCAGCTTCTGCACACTAATAATAGAAAAGTTTCCAGGTGCCATTAAGAAAATCATTGAGGATAAATGACATCTACTTGAACAGATTTTAAATGCAAACAGTTCTCTAGTCTGGAAAAAAATGTTACAAAAGACATCTATTAATAAGAAATAGAAGTGATGAGTTAATACAAAAAGCATAGACTAACTCTACTGTTTTGTGAAAATGCAGTCAGGTTCATGGTCAGGAATGCCCTTATCTATAAAACTGCTAATGCTCAGTGCTGAAGGGACAAGGGAAACAGTAACTGTCAGTCTTTTGGTTGTACAACAGTAAGGCCTGGAAATGAGAACATTTTTCCTGGATTTATTCCACTGATGCTTTGTCCTTGAAGACAGAAAGTCCCTTGCCAGTAAGTGACTGTCTTTTCAAGCCATTTCAATATTGAACAGTGATTCTGGACACTCAATACCCCTCATGAGTTCAAACACGAAGGTGTTGGGGGACTACTTACTTCTAAACACCATGTCTCTAATTCAGCCTCTAGGTCAAGAGGTCATAGGAAACTTTAAGGCTCATTACACATGGTCCTCATAGAAAGGATTACTAATGTTGTGGAAAAGAACTCCACTAGAAAGAACATGAAAGTCTGGGAGGGTTACATCATTGAAGATGCTATCACTGTGACAGAAAAAGCAGTGAAAGCTTCCAGGACCCCAGTATAAATTTCTGCCAGAGGAAAATGTGTCCAGATGTTTTGTATGACTTCACAGGATTTACAAAAGAGCCAATCAAGGAAATAGGATGGAGATTGTGGATAAGGGAAAAAAAAAAAAAAAAAAGGTGGTGGGTGAAGTGCTTCAAGATATAAATATTTGAGAAAGTCAAGAATTACATCACACCAGAGGAATTAATAGAATATTACTTTAAAGTGATAAGTGATTCTGAACCAAGGCAAAAAGATGAGGAAGAAGATATATAAGAAGCAGTGCCAGAAAATGAATGACGTCAGACAATTTGGCAGAAGGCTTCTGAATATTCAAGACTGCTTTTGATTTATTTTATGATGTGGACACTTCACTGATATGGACATCTAAACCAAAGCAAACAGTGGAAGAAGTATTGGTGGCACTTTATGGAAACATCTTTAGAGAAAGGTAAAATTAAAAAAGCCAGATGGATACCTGTAATTGCTTTTCAGTAAAGCTACGCTGAGAGTACCTGCCTCCCCTGCCTCCCTCCCCACCTCCTCCACCTCTGTCACCCCTGAGACAAGAGGACCAAACCCACCTCCCTCCTTTTCCTCAACTTACTCAGCATGAAGACAAGGGTGAAGACTTTATGATGATCCATTTCCATTCAAAGATTATTGAGTAAATAATCATCATGCTGCACAGTAAATAAAGTCATCTGTGGGTATGTGTATGTCTGTGTTCTGTGAAAATCTAATAACTGTACAGTGAGGACTAAATGAGATGCTTTTGTGTCACCATCATTATCATTGATTTGTAGCACATCATATGTTGAAGTGGATAGCCTATTCTTACATAGGCATAAGAGGAGTATAACTTATTATAAAAGTAATAATGTGCTAGTTTTCTGACTCTTTTAATAATTCTGCTTTCAAAAAATCTCATTACATTACAGTATGCTCCCATCCTCTCTAGTAATTCAAGAAACTCCATATCAGCATATCAACACAAGTAGGTGTTTTCTCTAAAGTTTCCAATACTGTGTTATGAATATGACAGTAAGTCTTTATGGCATAGAATTTTATAATGACTTATTCATTAGTGAATAGGCTAGGCTATTGTGAAGCAATCATATCGATTTCACTAGGCTATCATAAAGCAGTAGTATTGCTGCTTCCTCATTATCATTGCATCAAGTGCTGTGCCTGTTAATAAATATGAATTTATTTTTTACATTATCTTTTCACTTTATTATACCACTGTTACCAATGCTTATAGCACTTAATAATGTTGTGTTTCAGAGAACAAAATATTGATGCAAGTGCCGACAGATGACTCTTTTTAAGCAGGTGATGTAAACATGGTATTTATACAATACAGTACAACAAACATGTTTTTCTCTTGCTATTTGCTTAACATTTTCTTTCTTCTTCTTCACTTTATTGCAAGAACACCATATATAACACATGCATATGTACTTGCTTGGTCATTCAGTCATGTCTGACTCTTTGTGACTCTATGGACTGTAGCCCACCAGGCTCCTTTGTCCATTGGATTTTATAGGCGAGAATACTGGAATGCATTGCCATTTCTTTCTCCAAGGGATTTTCAAAGCCTTTGTGTGATTCCCTGGTGGAGGTAAGTGCATCTCCGTCAGCTGTGAATGTGGCAGGGAAGCAGCAACAGTGAAGAAAATAAGATGCGATAAAAGTGACCATCTGCATTGGTGTGTATTCTTAGGGTAAGGCAGTAAAAGAGAGGATAATTTTCCAGCCGCACTTTGTGGTGCAACAAGGGCATGTGCTTATGTCAGCAAAGCTTCAGATGTAGTTTCCTAATCCCTCCTCATGCAAAGAGGGAAAGCTTGAGAGCAATCACTCTAAAGTTAAGAGCCTATGTGTCACAGCCTGTACACAAACTTGAGGACATTTGTGATGGATAAGGTACATACAGTTGTACATGCAATTTTAGAACACAAGGGGGACCCAGTGGTGGGAAGAACCGTCATGTCAAAGAAGATAAGGGTGATGTTATATAAGCAAACTCAGAGACAGCAGCATATAGAAGCCGTGGGGTGCGACGTATGTACCATAATATTTCTAAACACATAAGCATAAGACAATGCATAAAGCAAAGAGAAAGCCCTATAAGAACTTAGAAGTCTTAAATGAATTTATTATCAGAAAAATATAAATCCAGCCATGTAACATAATAACTAAACATTGAATGTATACAATAATCATGTGGCTCACTTAAATACAGTTTGTCTATGTATATCCATCTACCATCTGCCTATCATCTATCTATCTAATAATGTGGGTAAGGACTGGAAATTAAAGAAGTATTACATAATTCTCTGGTTCCTGCTTTCTTTTTGTTTCTTGAAATATTAATTGGGATCTATACTAAAATCAATTACACATGGGTCTTAGTTACACTTAACTTAGTAAATATAGTTTAAAGTAATAATTATATTAGAAGATGAGACTAGGAGTGGTCCTACCTTACATTTCTGTAGTAGATACCATTTATTGCCTTCCAGATTTCTAAGTTCTGTAATAATTATTTACACAATATATTTGTTTTCACAGGTACATAATGTAAACAAAGAGTCATTATCATTCCCATTATTCAGATGAAATTCAAGGGCAGCATCCAAATGTATGCATTCTGTATTCCGATGCTGACAGTGTACTTATAATTTATGACTAAATTTTTCTTTTAAAAAAATCAATATATTTTGATTCTGTTAAAACTCTAAGTCCTCTGAGTCATTTGACAAAGAACCTAGTCAGAAGCAGATAGTTCCATGGCAATCTACCTGGACTTCCTTTGGAAGAGCTTAGAGACAGAAAAATACTTTGGAAAAAATGGATAATGTCTGAGCTGCTTTATTTTATTGGTAGTTGTTATCAGTGCATAAAAGTAACTGATGCAATTTGGATCTTTTGCCAGTTTTATGAGACAAATTAAAGGTAAAAGAAAATGGGACTATTAGTTAACAAAAGGATTCAGATATGTAATCAAATTTTTAATTTTAAATGAGATACATTTTTAATTTTAAAGTCAGCAATAGAGGGAGGTGGGAGGGGGGGATCGGGAGGGGGAATACATGTAAATCCATGGCTGATTCATGTCAATGTATGACAAAAACCACTACAATATTGTAAAGTAATTAGCCTCCAACTAATAAAAATAAATGAAAAAAAACATATCAAAATATTTCTCTACTTCTAATTTTTTTCAGGTGGAATAATTTGTTTCTGATTTTAAAGTTGGTAGTAAAATTAAATTGTGTATTAGACAAAATTATTTGAAAATATTTTTCAGTACAATTATAATTGTTCCTGTTCAGTCTCTAAGTCATGTCAGACTCTTTCACTCTCCTCTTTCACCGTCACCAAGAGGCTCTTTAATTCCCTTTTCCTTTCTGCCATCAGGTGGTATCATCTGCATATCTGAAGTTGTTGATATATCTCCCAGAAAACTTGATTCCACTTTTTTATTCATCCAGTCTGGCATTTCACATGACATGCTCTGCATATAAATTAAACAAGCAAAGTGACTATACACAGCCTTGATATATTCTTTCCCCCAATTTTGAACCAGTCTGTTGTTCCATGTCCATTTCTAACTGTTGCTGCTGGACCTGCATACAGATTTCTCAGGAGACAGGTAAGGTGGTCTGGTATTCCCATCTCTTCAGGAAAATTTCCATAGTTTGTATGTAATCCACACAGTCAAAGGCTTTAGCATAGTTAATGAACCAGAAATAGAGGTATGGAATGGAATAGAGGAGTGGAATTCTCTTGCTTTTTTTGATGATCCAGAGATGTTGGCAATTTGATTTCTTGTTCCTCTGCCTTTTCTAAATCCAGCTTGTACATCCAGAAGTTCTCTGTTCATGTACTGTTGAAACCTAACTTGAAGGATTTTTAATATTACCTTACTATCATGGGAAATGAGTGCATTGAATACTAATTCTTTAGTATTCTCTTTCTTTGGGATTGGAATGAAAACTGACCTTTTCTAGTCCTTTGGCCACTGTTGAGTTTACAAATTTGCTGACATATTGAGTGCATCACTTTCATAGCATCATATTTTAGGATTTGAAATAAGTCAGCTGGAATTCTATCACCTCCAATAGCTTTGTTTGAAGTAATGCTTCGTAAGACCCACTTGATTTCACACACCAAGATGTCTGGCTCTAGGTGAATGACCACATTACTGTGGTTATCCAGATCATTAAGACCTATTTGGTACACATCTTCTGTGTGTTCTTGCCATGTCTTCTAAATTTATCTGCTTCTGTTAGGACCTTAAAATTACTGTCCTTTATTGTGCCCATTTTGCCTGAAATGTCCCTTTGATATCTCTGATTTTCTTGAAGAGATCTCTAGTTTTCCTCATTCTATTTTTTACCTCTATTTCTTTGCACTGTTCACTTAAGGTTTTCTTATCTCTCCTTGCTATTCTTTGGAACTTTGCATTCAGTTGGATATATCTTTCCTTTAGCTTTTGCTTTTTGCTTTTCTTTTCTCAGCTATTTGTAAGTCTTCCTCAGACAACCATTTTGCCTTTTTGCATTTCTTTTCTTGGGGATGGTTTTGGTCACTGCTTCTTGTACAATGTTATGAACCTGTCCATGATTCTTCAAGCACTCTGTCTATCAGATCTAATCCCTTGAATCTATATACTACTTCTACTGCATAATAAGTGATTTGATACAGATCATACCTGAATGGGCTGGTGGTTTTCCCTACTTTCTTTCTTCAGTTTATGTCTGAATCTTGCAATAAGGAGCTCATGATCTGAGCCACTGTCAGCTCCAGGTATTGATTTTGCTGACCAAATACAGCTTTTTCATCTTCAACTGCAGATAATATAATCAATCTGATTTTGGTATTTTCCATCTAGTGATGTCCATGTGTAGAGTTGTCTCTTGTGTTGTTGGGAAAAGGTGTTTATTATGACCAGTGTGTTCTATTGGCAAAACTCTGTCAGCCTTTGCCCTGCCTTATTTTGTACTAAAAGGCCAAATTTGCCTCTTATTTTGTGTTATCTCTTGATGTCCTATTTTGCATTTCAACTTCCTATGATGAAAAGGACATTTTTTGTTATTAGAAGGTCTTGGAGGTCTTCATGGAACCAGACTACTTCAATTCTTTGGCATTAGTATTTGGGGAATAGGCATGGATTACTCTGATGTTGAATTTCTTGCCTTGGAAAAAGACCAAGATTATTCTATTGTTTTTGAGGTTGCACCAAAGCATTGCATTTCACACTTTTTGTTGACTATGAGGGCTACTTGGTTTCTTGGGGATTCTTGCCCACAGTAGTAGATATATCAGTCATCTGAACTAAATTCACCCATTCCTGTCAACTTTAGTTCATCCATCATTCCTAAAGTATCACTCTTGCCATATCCTATTTGATCATGGCCAGTTTACTATTCCCTAAGGATTATACAGTAGAAGTGAAAAATAGATTCAAGGATTTGATCTGATAGACAGAGTGCCTAAAGAACTATGGATGGAAGTTCGTGATGTTGTATAGGAAGCAGTGATCAAGATCATCCCCAAGAAAAACAAATGCAAAAAGGCAAAATGGTGGTCTGAGGAAGCCTTACAAATAGCTGTGAAAAGAAGAGAAGCTAAAGGAAAAGGAGAAAAGGAAAGATATACACATTTGAATGCAGAGTTCCAAAGAATAGAAAGGAGAGATAAGGAAGCCTTCCTCAAGGACCAATGCAAAGAAATAGAGGAAAACAATAGAATCAGAAAACTAGATATCTCTTCAAGAAGATTAAAGATACCAAGGGAACATTTCATGCAAAGATGGACACAATAAAGGACAGAAATATTATAGATGTAACAGAAGCAGAAGATATTAAGAAGAGGTGGCAAGAATACACAAAAGAGCTGTACAAAAAAGATATTCATGACTGAACTAAACACGATGGTGTAATCACTCACCTAGAGCCACACATCCTGGAGTGGGAAGTCAATTGGGCCTCTCTTTGTTAATTATGAACAAAGAGAGTGGAGGTGATGGAATTCCAGTTAAGCTATTTCATGTCATAAAAGATGGTGCTGTTAAAGTGCTGGACTCAATACACCAGCAAATTTGGAAAACTCAGCATTGGCCACAAGACTGGGAAAGGTCAGTTTTCATTCCAATCTTAAAGAAAGTCAATGCCAAAAAATGTTCATACTACCACGTGATTGTACCCATCTCAAGTGCTAGCCTAGTAATGATTAAAATTCTCCAAGTAAGGCTTCAACAGTACATGAAGCATGAACTTCCAGATGTTCAAGCTGGATCTAGAAAAGGCAGATGAACCAGAGATCAAATACCCAACATCCACTGGATCATCAAAAAAACAAGAGATTCCAGAAAAACCTCTACTTCTGCTTTATTGACTGTGCCAAATACTTTGACCGTGTGGATCACAACAAACTGTGGAAATACTTAAAGAGATGGGAATACCAGACCACCTGACCTTCCTCTTGAGAAATCTGTGTGCAAGTCAGGAATCAACAGTTAGAACTGGATATGGAACAACAGACTGCTTCCAAATAGGGAAAGGTATATGTCGAGGCTGTATACTGTCACCCTGCATGTATTAACTTATATGCAGAGTACATCATGTGAAATGCACAGCTGAATGAAGCACAAGCTGGAATCAAGGTTGCTGGGAGAAATATCAATAACCTCAGATGTACAGATGACACCACCCTTATGGCAGAAGGCAAAGAAGAACTAAATAACCTCTTTATGAAAGTGAAAGGGGAGAGTGAGTCTCTTGATGAATGTGAAAGAGAAGGGTGAAAAAGTTGGCTTAAAACTCAACATTGAGAAAACTAAGATCATGGCATCCAGTACCATCACTTCACGGCAAATAGAGGGGGAAACAATGGAAACAGTGGCAGACTTTATTTTAGGGGACTCCAAAATCACTGCAGATGGTGACTGCAACCATGAAATTAAAAGACTTTTGCTCCTTGGAAGAAAAGCTATAACCAAATTAAACAGCATATTAAAAAGCAGAGACATAATTTTGCCAGCAAAGTTTTATCTAGTCAAAGCTCTGGTTTTTCCAGTAGTTGTGTACGGATGTGAGAATTGGACTATAAAGAAAGCTAAGCGCCCAAGAAATGATGCTTTTGAACTGTGGCATTGGAGAAGTCTCTCCAGAATCCCTTGGCCACAGGGAGATCAAACCAGTCAATCCTAAAGCAAGTCAGTCCTAAATATCCATTGGAAAGATTGATGCTGAGGCTGCAGCTGCAATACTTTGGCCACCTAATGGGAAGAACTGACTCATTGGGAAGGACCCTGACACTGGGAAAAATAGAAGGCAGGAGGAGAAGGGGACAGCAGAGGATTAGGTGGTTGTATGGCATCACAAACTCTATAGACAGGAGTTTGAGCAAACTCCGAGAGTTGGTAAAGGACAGGGAAGCCTGGTGTGCTGCAGTCCATGAAGTCACAAAAAGTCGGACACGACTGAGTGACTGAACTGAACTGAGTTAAATTTACCTTGATTCACGAACTTACCATTCTAGATTCCTATTGTTCTCCATAGCATCAGACTTAATTTTCACCATCGTTAAGAGTTGGGCATCATTTTGGCCTTGACTCAGCCTCCTCATTCTTTCTGGAGCTATTTATCTGCTCTTTCCCAGTAGCATATTGTACACCTACTGAACTGGGTGGGGGTGCTCATCTTCCAGTCTCATATTTTTTTGCCTTGTCATACTTTTCATGGAGTTCTCAAGTCAGGAATACTGAAGTGATTTGCCATTCCCATCTAGAGTGGACCATATTTTATCATAACTGTCCTGTTTAACCTGCCTGTCTTGGGTGGCCCTGCATAGCATGGCTCATTGTTTCATTGAGTAACACAAGGCTAGTTGATTCTATTTACCCAATTGGAGAAATAAGTTTTCATAGGTTCTTAGTTGTAAAATGTAAACTACTGTTAGATGTACTTCAAATTTGATTTAGCTCTCCAATGAAAGAAAGGCTACACTAAATGCACATATCCACTTAAATACATATAATGATTTAAGAAATGCTAAAATGTGAACAAGTTGGCATCTAATATTGGAAGAAACAAAGTAATTTCCTAAAATGTTTTTTTTAAAAAATTCAAATTAATGAGACTACATAGTTTTGTTTGACTTTGTTAAGAATTTGGACTCTGAATATAGGCTTCTCTGTTTTAATATTCACTTTTACCACTTCTTGTTTTGAAGCCCTTGAGGTTACTTAATCATTCTCTACCTTAGTTTCTTTATGTATCAAGTGAAAATGATATTTCATTCAAATAATTGGTGAAGAATTGAATTAATACCTATTAAGTTATGAAAAAAGGCTTAACATATAATAAGAATTCAATTGGTGTTAATAGGCTTCCATGTTTATTATGTTTGTTATGATTTTGTATTTTTCAATTACTGTATTTTAAAATAAACTAAAATATTAATTGAAATTAGCTAATTGTAGGCAGTTTCTTAATCTAATATTCTAAATTTGAAAAGAACAGATGTGTTGTAAAAAAAAAAAAATCTTCCTGTATGGTTAAATATTCAAATTTGGATTTTTACCAAACTTGCTGTCTTTAAACTGAATTTTACTGCTTAAGAAACTTGTTTTTCTCCTAATATTCTATTACTTTTCTTTAAGTTCTTTTCAGCCTAAGGCTTTATTTGTGACTAGAAAAATAAGACCTTGCTCTTGAAAACCATTCTTCCTTTGCTCAAAAAAAGAAAAAAAAAATTCATATAAGTTTGCTATTTCTTTTCTTCTTTCTTAGTTCTCTATTTAAAAAAAGAAGAAGAAAGAAAGAAAGAAAAAGAAATGATACATTTCTATTTTTGGAAACTATTTTCTTAACCATTAATAAGAAACAATTTTGTACTTATTTTAAGAAATGTTATTGCAAAACAATGTGAATTTTAAGTTTGGTGCAAAAAAAAAAAATCTTATTTTACTTACAAGTAACATTTAATCCACGGCTAAATCTTAAAAATTCTAACTCTGACATGTAGTAGAAGCCAGAGCTTCTTTTTCTCCTCTGCACCACTTTTATGTGCATCTTATGCTTCATGTTTGATCCTAGCTACTTCAGTAACACTCCTTGGTTTTCTGCTCTTCTCTTTTTTCTCATTTAATTAACTCTTTATACTGCTGTCAAATTGTGTGTTTTAAAATACAAATCAATCATGACATTACACTTATTAAATTATTCCAATAAAATATTATTACAAGAACAAACTTTTAAAAATTATGAAATCAAACATCTTTTAGGAAGTTATACAAAAGAAAGAAAACTGTAGTAAAATTGATCATCATACAGCAATGCCAGCTAATTATTAGAATGTTAAATAATATTGAAACAAAAATATTGGTTATAGAGTTAGCAGACTCAAGGGAAAGATTGAAATAACATTTTGATTCAAGAAGCATGTTTGGAAGGAGATCTTGGGGCACAGAAACAAGGTGACAGGAAGAGTGAATAAGAAAGGAGAAAAAGCCAGAGTGATTGCTTCTGTGAAAAAATCACAATTTCCATTCCGGAATGGTTTCTGTAGTTATCTTTTGCAAAGATGGAGGTGGTTTTCATCCCCATCATTGGATAATTACTAGAAGAATGAAGATTCCTACTGGTAACAGACGGCTTTTACCTTCAAGAATTACTGAAATCTTTAGAGAACACTGAACTGAGGCATTACCAGTTTTGGTTCCTGCTCACATGCATTGAAGTGCATTGAAGGACAGTTAGTAGTAGTCAAAGTAAGTGATTCTGGGCAGCCAAAAGCATTAACTACAATGCATCCCTTTTGTCACTCAGATTTTCTTGTGCCCCAAATTAAATCCACAAAGCAGGATATTTTGAAGCATTGAGCCACAATTCCTGCTAATTATTCAGGAAGTTTATTGAAACAGTGTCCTTGGATAAAAACTGTTTTTATTGTCTCTTTTATTTACTGCCTTCACCAGCTCCCTTCACCTGATGGAGAATGCTCATCACTGGGTGCCTCAGCCCCTCTTCCCTGAGTAATATAGAAGGCATTGGCAGCAGGGTACCTTTGCCTGTTCTTGTTGCTACAGATGTATATTCCATATTTATCACTGAAGGTTCATCTTTGATGCTGTTAGTAGGCACATATTGCTGAGGGCATTCAATACATTACTCCGTTTCTTATCCTCCAGCAATGAATAACATTGTATCATCAATTAGGAACAATGAAAAAGTCTAAGGAATACTACCATCAATATGCCTGGGACTATATTATGTCAGAGAACAGAGAAGTCACCACGGTCTTAAGTGTGCACTGCAATTTATCCCACATAAAAGTGAATTGTTTTTAATTTTCTTTAATGATAAAGATAAAAAAATACATTTTCTGTTTCAATAGCTGCATATTAAATGCTAGAACACTTGATCTGTTTCACTAAGGATGACTCACAGGCACAAGTTTAAGGAGCATATCTCATTCCTCACAATGCATTGGATTGTACAGAGATTATGCATTTGAATTAACTGTGGGAATGATGGAATCATATCTCCTGCGTGCTTTATCTTTGAAGAAAATGTTTATGTATATAATTCTAAACAGGGATGCTGTACTGTTTGCAATTTATAATCTTGGCTGGGGACAGAGAAGGGCTTTTACTTGATCTTTTCCACATAATGCAAATTATTTACAGGTCAAAGAGCCATTGTGTGGGCTCTGCCAGCTGCCTCTGCCAGCTGCCAGGCATCTCACTCCAACTGAGATTCAGGGAACTGACAAGGAGTACAACCACAAATAGACCAAGGCCAGGATTTAGTCTCACTAAGCTTATACTCTAACCAAGTGGCCACGTGGAAATATCAGGTAAGCAAAGCTATGTATGTCATAGTCCTCAGAATGCCTGGGTGTAGCTTTTTCTCTAGAGTACAATGAGTTTGGTAAATAACTGTTATTTTAAAATAGTTGGGTGCATATGTCCTGTATTCTTTGAGATAGTTTTGCAGTATCCATTCTCAAGGAGATCAATCTCCATTTCAATGGGAAGATTCTGGGTCTCAGAAGTTCTTAAATACAGAAAATGTGAGAAAACACCGTTTTAAATTACAGAAACTAATGTAAGGCTTCTATTTTTATTTGGCTGCTTTACAAGTCCTTGAAAAAAAAAATATATATATACTTATTTGACTTGCTCTTATACTAAGAATCCAATTTCTTTGCTGAACAAGCAAGTCAATTAATTATATAAATTTGATAGAACAAGTTAGTTAAAACCTGAATGAGATCTATAAATTAAGCTATGTAGGAAAAATCTGTAATTCATAAGGAGCACTTAATTCAGATTCAAAGTCATGCTAAGCACCCATACAAATGTATGTTATCCTCATCTAAGTTTCTGGTAGGATTAGATTTGATAAAATTAAGCATAATTTTAAGATATATAAGATGTTTATTCAAGTAGTATTATAGAATTATGCAATACTTGTCAGCCTAACCTTAAAGAGATAAATAGGATACAGTATCAGCATTCTACCTTATTAGATTTTGCAGAGTTCAGTCTCTCTAATGTAGTCACAGGGATTAACAGTATGAATAAATATTTTACTAGTCTGGGTTTTCTCAAGTAAGGATTCAGAGAAACCAAGTATATCTGAGTTTAGACACTCCATCCTTGTACACACATGGACACACATAAGACCCATTATGAATTATTCTACAATCCACTTACTTTCATGACTAATATATCAACTTCACCCAGAATGCATTTTCCCTTATTGTTCCACAAATTTTCAACTTAAATTGAAATTTATCTCCTCTTACACATTATTCTCTGAAATTTCATCAGAGTACTCAATTTATTCCAGTTTCTTTTATAGCTTATTATTTGCAAATATTATAGTTCTATTATGCTTCACCTTTCTGGTATTAACTTTGTGTTCACAGTTCTTAGCACAGGGTTTTATTCATAACATATATCTGATGATAGCCCTCAAATTACTGCCAGGAATGGCATATGGTAAGTGAAACAATATTGTTTGATTTTGACTCACTAACTTGCAAAATTACATATTTCTGTCAACATAAAATTTGATAGTGAAGAATAATAAAATGATCTAGTCAGATTTTAAGAAACTCTATCCTTTTTTCAGAACTAAGAAAAAAATCTTAGATACCATTTTTATTACAGTGCAAGTTATATATTAGAATTCCAACCAATGCTTCTTGAATAAATGAATGTTAATATAGTAAAGGAAGCAGAGGGACACACTGTGGTCTTATTTAGCATTTACATAGTCCCTGTAATAAGATATGCATAGATTCAGAGGCTTAGGGAGCCTTTGTTCTTCTATATAAATTGAAAAATGAAATTGTATTGAGAATATTTTACTATATATGTATAAAAGTCAGATTCCAGTATCTAAGGATGTGTCTATCTACATATGTAAATCTGTAGAAAAATATATGAAAATATGTACCATAACATCAAGCCTTTTTAATTTTATATGAGGCTATATTTCTCATTCTATACCACTTATAAGCTCAACAGTAATGCCTAAAATAATGTTTCACACAAAGAAGTCACCCTTAGATGTTTGGTATTTTAATTATTTCCTTTTCATAATATATTTGTAAGTGCAAAATCACTGCTTTTTCATGGTTGTGGTATTTAGAATAAAAGTTACTATCCAGGTAACATTTTAGGTGGCTTTATAGCAAAGTAGACTTTATTTCAGTTATAAAATAAGAACAGGTGCTATCAAAACTTTTTATATCTTAGCATGAGAGGAAAGATAGATTCCAAATAAAACCATAGATTTTCTTTAAACATTCAAATGTTGGAGAACTGTTAGAATGATATTTTCAAGGTTTAAAGGGACATGACACTTTACTAGAAAATTGGAGGTAAAACTTACCATCAATGCTACATGGGATGTTACAATATAGAGAATCACTTCGGTAAGTTGACTATCTTGAAATGTATTCTAAAATATATATTATTAATTAATATATATATTAATATATATTGATATATATTAAAAGCTACTCCAAGGATGACATCAACAGGATACCACACTGAGTTTCATAGTTACAGTTAAAATGCCACTCTGAGGTCTAAAATTAGCTTATAAAAAACTAACATATATCATATATATTATACAATTTGAGCTAAACTCTGATATATCCCTTTCCTTATGCTTGGCTATTAGATTCCTGCTTTAATAAAGGATTTGTGAGAGTCATGTGATTAAGCACCTAGTATGAATTCAAATTACTGAACATATTTCTTTCAAACTCGACTAGATTGTAAGGATGATGTGGTTTAAGTTTGACTACATGTAGTGTTCACCATTACAAAGAACACTATTGATTAATTAAATAGTTTATAACCTAAAAATAGCTATATAAATGAGCAACTATTGCTGATGGTAAATTTCCTTTGAGAATTTTCACTTCAAATTTGGGACACTTTATAATAGAACACTATTTTAAGAGTTCTAGAACTTGTTTAAAAATATGGAAACAATCAATCAAGCAAATAAAACACAATCAGTCCATAGAAATATATAGCCAAATAGTGGCTTAGTTGAAGGCAGGGGGCAGCTTCACCCCTATAGTATCAACCATGTATCTTTGCTAAGCTTCAATCTAATCTAGCTATTGTCATACTGGAGATCCCTCATTTTTATTTACTATTTCCAAAATTTAAACAGCTTCTGTCATCCTTTGCATTCCACTTACAGTCCTCTACTTCTCAAGCCATGTGTTTAAGGAGTTAGGATCTTATGGTAATGAGAAACTGTTCAAAGATAAGTGCTTTACTGTACAAGCAGAAGTAACCATGGGCAGAAGCCCACAAGATTCATTTCATATCTAGGTCATTTTAACTTTAAACATTTGAGGAACAGAAATCTCTTTACACAGAGGTCTTTGTGTCGAAATGTCTATATTCTCAAGCCTGCAGGATTTCCTCCTAATGGAGTTGAAATTACAGCTCTACAAACCATTTTGAGTTTGCATTATATGGAAACTACTTTTTTTGTTTGTTAGTTTGTGTTCTGTAACAAAGAAATGGGTGAGAAGTGTAAACAAATGACACCCCACTCCAGTATTCTTGCCTGGAAAATCCCATGGATGGAGGAGCCTGTTAGGCTACAGTCCACGAGGTCGCAAAGAGCTGGACACAACTAAGCGACTTCACTTTCATTCCTTTCTATTTCTTTCTCTTAAGAATTGGGCTGTATGATTCAGCTGTGCACACATACTCAGAGTGTATTATGAACAATAACAAAGGGTGACATTCACCCTTGAATAAGAAAACCATTCAGTTCAGTTCAGTTCGGTCGCTGTCGTGTCCGACTCTTTGCGACCCCATGAATCGCAGCAGGCCAACTCCCGGAGTTTACTCAAACTCATGTCCATCGAGTCGGTGATGCCATCCATCCATCTCATCCTCTGTCATCCCCTTCTCCTCCTGCCCCCAATCCCTCCCAACATCAGGGTCTTTTCCAATGAATTAATTCTTCACATGAGGTGGCCAAAGTACTGGAGTTTCAGCTTCAGCATCAGTCCTTCCAATGAACACCCAGGACTGATCTTTTAGGCTGGACTGGTTGGATCTCCCTGCAGAAAACCATTATTAAATGACTAAATATAATTGTGAGTTTACTGACTTGGAATTTTAATTCCATAGGCATCCACAGTAAATTTGCAAGCTCTGAAGTAAATAAATAAAAGTAAAAATGAAGTACAATATATCTTCCCTATTACAAAATTGATTGTAGGTAGCTTATATCATAAAAAAGATTAATCTGAGATCCAACAAACTTAAAAATCAGCTAAAATAGTGAGAAAGAAAAACATGCACAAAAGCAAGATGTGTCAAACTAATTCAAGAACATGCTTTCAAGAACTTTATAATATTTATTTATATTTGGGAAGGTTTTGTTTTGTTTTCATTATGCTTATTGTTAACCTTCTGAGGAGGGAAATAAAATTGAAGATTTCATAAGTCTCATAAGACAACAAAAGAGATGCTCAAGAGAATAATTATTCCCCAAATTGAGACAAAGTGATATTTCATTTGAATGTCCTAAACATGAAGATAATATATAATATAATACATAGATCACCTCAAAATAACTCATCTAGAAAATACAAGGAGATTTCTTGTTATAATGCATATGATTTGACCTCCAGTATCTGGGGTGAATACTCCTCAAGAGTTTAGGTTATTTTTAGTTTGTTTGGGGTTAAATATCTGTTAGAACAGTGTTTCTCACCTCTCTTTTTGATTATTAACACTTTAAGGAGGGAATTGCATATTTTTCTATTTTTTTTTAAATTTGCCCTTCTATGAATTTTTAATAACACAGATATAGTGTGTATCTATTTATGTACTGTATACACTGACTTCCCAATTGGTGCTGGGGGTTAAAGAACCCCCCAGCCAATGCAGGGGAATTAAGAGACACAGGTTCAATCCCTGGGTTGGGAAGAACTCCTGGAGGAGGAAATGGCAACCCAGCCCAATATTGTTGCCTAGAAAATCCAAATGACAGAGGAGCTTAACAGTCTATGATTTATAGGGTCTCAAAGAGTCAGACAAAATTGAAGTGACCTAGTGCACTGTGTGTATAATTTCTGATTTATGTATACAGTAGCAAGTTTTCTTTTCCTTCTTCTCTTCAAGAAACAATCAATGTTCAACACTTTTGGGGGCAATGCCACTTTTATTGAAAAATCATGTATTAGAGAAATATACTTTTTTCTTGCCAATGTTAATGATTACAATCATTATAATTTTCACACTTTATTAGCTCCATCCAGCAAATCTCTTTGCCCAAAGTGTAAAGAAGGAAGGAAGCAAAAACACTGCTTTTCCCATATCTGAGACAACTTTCTAAAACATAGTTTGGTAAAGATCATCTAACATTGAACCAATAAAGCACACGTTTTTCACATATATAGTTCTCTGATTTAATCCAGAGGAAATTTTAGAATATGCAGAGAAACCCTATTTTCTTCTCAGATGACTTTTGCAACATATTAGCAATTGTAAATTCATTATTATGCTAGCAAGTTATTAGTGTGCTGCTATACTTCACTACAGTAAAATGCAAAAGATGGACTGTGAAGAAAGCTGTGTGCAGAAAAATTTATGCTTTTGAGCTATGGTGTTGGAGAAGACTCCTGAGAATCCCTTGGATTGCAAGGAGATCCAACCAGTCCATCCTAAAGGAGATAAGTCCTGGGTGTTCATTGGAAGGACTGATACTGAAGCTGAAATTCCAATACTTTGGCCACCTCATACGAAGAATTAACTCATTGGAAAAGACCCTGATGTTGGGAGGGATTGGGGGCAGGAGGAGAAGGGGACGACAGAGGATGAGATAGCTGGATGACATCATCGACTCGATGGACATGAGTTTAATTCCAAGTGCAATCTGTATAGAAATCTTATTTAATTCTCCACCATTTTGCAATAGGTATTATGTCTTTCATTTTACTGATGACATTGCTGAGACTTAATGAGCTTCAGACTGTCTGTCCTCAAAGTCCGTATTCTACACTCAACAAATGGCAGCAGTATTTACTGTTATTTTCTAATAATGAGATTACTGTTGATTTCTTCTTTGTATCTTTCTAAATTTTCTACAATAAAAAAATAAAAAAAAAGAAACCTTAGAGTGTAACAATAGACAGTAGACTCATGGAAGGAACTCAGGGACTCTGACCAAACCTTCTTGCATCCTGAATTGAGAAACATCTGAAAGTGAAAGTTTTACTGAAGTCAATCATTTCTTGCACAATGAAGTGAAGTGAAGTCGCTCAATGTCCGACTCTTTGCTACTCCATGGACTGTAGCCTACCAGGCTCCTCCATACATCTGATTTTCTATGCAAGAGTACTGGAGTGGGGTGCCATTTTCTTCTCCAGGGATCTTCCTGACCCAGGGATTGAACCCAGGTCTCCCCCTCATTGTGGGTGGATGCTTTACCGTCTGAGCCACCAGGGAAGTTCTTGCACAATGAATGTACTCTTAAAATGAAACAGTGGGGCAGTCCATTTTATACTCTCCAATATCACATACAAATGTTTCTTTGAAATAAAGGACAAACACTGAGACATATCTGACATACAGACATACAGTTTTGCATATTTTCTCTTTTATTGCTTAATTCTGTATATATTGAATTCGAAGAGACAATGCAAACCAATTTTTTTTCAAAATTAATTAATTTTGTGTCAGACTTCCACTTCTGTAAATTTTATATTTTACTGTTTAATTCTGTGGGCTAACGTCTAACCCTAATAAAGTCAACTTTAGGGTAACTACCTGTTCTTGATGATGGGCATGAGGAAGATGGCCATTTGCTCATCTAAGTTCTTTCATAAATTTTCAATACATGAAAAATTCCAGGAACTGAATTCAGATGAGAAATTGGCAGGCAGGAACTAAACTGATATGTTCCAAAAATTGAAAAAATTAGTACTTCTCTGGGTAATTGCATTTTGCCCAATGGTGTGGGGTTGGTGGGGGAAGGGGAGGAAGTTCTAACTTTGTTTGTTTAACTTTTCCTCTAGGAAGAAAAAAGTTCAACAAGATTTAGAGATGGAGAAATGCATTGCACTATGTGATTTGGTCTACAAAAGTCTCTGATAACACAGTGGTCAGAACAAATTTAGAGCTGTTATGAAATTGTTAACTGTTTGAAGTGAAGTGAAAGTCACTCAGTCGTGTCCAACTCTTTGCGACTGCATGGACTATACAGTCCATGAAGTTCTCTAGGCCAGGATACTGGAGTAGGTAGCCTTTCCTGTCTCAAGGGGATCTTCCCAACACAGGTCTTTTGCATTGCAGGCAGGTTCTTTACCAGCTGAGCCACAAGGGAAGCCCTTAAGCTATTTGGATTGGTTTAAGTGTTAGCTATCTCCATTTCACCAATGTCATGAAGTTTGTCAGATATTCAAATCTGTTTAGTGGTCTGAGTTTCAAACCCATGAGATGATTCATAAATTGAAATCATTTAATCAAAATGAAAACTAAAAATCAGAGATGGACAAGGTAAATTGATCTTCTTCAATACTTAAACTATTGGACTAGAAGTTGTGTTGTCTTGAAAGTGAAAGTGAAGTCCCTTAGTCGTGACTGACCCTTTGCAAACCCATGGATTGTAGCCCATGGAATTTTCCAGGCAAGAGTACTGGAGTGGGTTGACATTTCCTTCTCCATGTGTTATCTCGCTATCCTAAATAGCAAGGTGAGACATAGTTTAACATATGCACTAAATATAAACAAATAATCATATATCTGATAAAATCCATCAACAGTTCTTTTTGGTGCTACCTCAAAACTTTCTCAGTTGTATTCCCATTTCTTTATCCAGCCATTTATCTCTAACCACCATCCACTCTCACTGAATGGCTACTGTAACCACCTTCCATCTTATAATTACTTTTCTAAAATCTAAAAGATCATACCAATTGCTTTTCAGGAAATCACCCAATTGTTTTTCACAGAATTTAGAATAAAATCTAAGCACTATGACACTCTATACTACAATGCTTGCCTATATCTCTGACCCAGCTTCCATTTACATGAACTTTTCTTATTTTCAGGGTTCTAACTCTACTGCTGTCCAATCCTACTAAGCTGGTTTCTGCTTTGTTCTTTGTTTTGGAAAGAAGGGTCTTCCTCAAGAATATTCTAGCCAGTTGTCTATCTTCTCTTAGCTTCCTGCCCAGATCTACTCTAAACCACTTGGTGCCCATTAGTTACTGTAGGTATCTGTAGTTACTACTCTTAGTAGTACTACTAAGTATTACTCATTAATTACTATTATTTCAATTTTATTTTTCTTTACTCTATGTTTTACATTTCTGTATGTAAGTTTATTCTGTCCCCACCGTCTGAAGCACATAAATCTTCACTGTCCTATTCGCCATCCTATTCTATGACTTAGGAATTTTTTGGCTACTACATGCTATTAAAAATAAAAATAATTAATCAATAAAAAATATATTTCTGGTAATATAGATTCTATGTAAGAATATTTTCGTTCTAGTCTTCTTGTATCAAAGCTGTAATTTTTGGAGAGCATGCATCTAAATTTAAGTTCATAGCATTGATTCTTTATGGGAAACTTGTTTCTGATTTCTTAAAAAGGCAAATATATCTGATGAACACTAGAATTTATAAGAAAACTGAGTGTAAAATCGAGAGTCAAAGAAATCTTATTTGTCTCATAGTTCTAACCCTGACAAAACAGAAAATATTTGGTATATAATTTTTCTTCTTAAACTTTTATTTTTCTACCTGGAAGTAAGGTGATATGATTTTACAAGTTATTTCTCAAACATGTTTTTAAGCATTCAAGTTTGTTTTCCTCACAAATCATATCTGTGAACCTCTTCAAAATGTAGGATTGGGTTCTCTTATGTTGAAGCAGTGGTGAGGAACAAAGTCAGCTCTGCTTGTTTCATTCTTCAAATTTGACAAACCCAGACACACACAGATTAAAATGACTGAATTTAGACATCAGAAGGAGCCTTTCTACATTACAATTTTTCCATTTAAGTTTTGATTTAAGCAAGTTTTGCCAAAAGGCAGAGGGGTTCTTGGATGAATTTTACAAACCAAGGAGCATGTATAGCTCATTTTTCACATACATATAAAATTATTTGTGTTGTGTTCATTACATTTTGAAATGTGGGAATGTTGATATATATCTACTTGATAAAAGTAGAGATACAGCTGAATTACTTCTTCATTTGTTACATGATGATCTGGAAATGAAATGATGTGTTTTACTAATGTAAATATCTCACAGTAAATACCTCACATAGTTTTCAAGGACCACTAGGTCTGACTCCTTCAGCAAATCTAAAATTAAACACATCATGTTGACAAGCCATCACTGCAAATTCATTCTATCAGCACAAAATCCATGATTAAGTATATGATGGACCTGAAGGAAAAAAAAAAAAAAACACTTTTTTTTTTAATTTGTATCTAGGAAGCAACTTATCTCAGTTTACATCTATATCTCAAAGTATAACAAATGCATCATTTCTACAACTCTATAAATACTGAGGAGAAAGAGGGAAATTGCCTTATTATATTAAAATACAAACTAAGAAAATAATGTTTAAATATTTTAGATTCATGGGAAGTTAGGTGAATGTGTGAAGTATATTTGCACTTTTAAGTTTGACATAGCATGTTTTACAAGAACTGAAAAAAAAAAAAAAAAACCTGGGTCATTATCACTCCTTAAGCTTGTTTTGTGTGTGCCTGCATTCACTAATAAATGTAAAGTTTAATTCTATATATGCATGCTCCTATCCCTGCTTTGTCTGTTTGCTCTAGGCCCTCTAGTTTATTCTTTCTTTCTTCTTGCCTCCTCCCTTCCTTCTGTCCTTCATTTCTTTTTTCATCTTGCATACCCTGATACAATTATCATAACTAGCAATTAATGTTCCATCCCTGGGGTGGAGAGATACCTCGGATGAAGGCATGATGACCCACTCCAGTATTCTTGCCTGGAGAATCCCCACGGACAGAGGAGCCTGCTGGGCTACAGTCCATGGGGTCACAACGTGTCAGACAGGACAGAACAACAAAGCATAGCACAGTGCATGATGCTACTAACTACATTATAAATTATATTTGGATAGTTCCAAATATTTTTTTTTCTTTTTTATTCCAGTATCCATTAGAGGTTACCACATTAAATTTAGTTATTTTACCTCTTTAGTCTCATTCAATCTATGACAATTTCACAGTCTTTCCTTGTTTTTCTTAACCTTCATACTTTGGAAGAATATCCATCAAATGTTTAACAGAATGTCTTCAGAAGACAGACTTAGCTGATGTGTCCTTCTGATTAGATTATAATTTTTTCAGAAAAAAAAAGAAGAAAAATTGATCAACCCTTTTTTTGTGCATATTAATGGGGGTACAAATAAGATGCATCAATATAACTTATTATCTAGCTAATAATAGATATTATTGAGTAAGAGAGTTACTCTAGTAACATTGTTACAAGTTGTAATCTTGTAACATTGTTAACATGATATTATCCTGTTGCAGACTTATTTAATGTAAAATGATTCAGTTCAGTTCAGTTGCTCAGTCGTGTCCGACTCTACGAACCCATGAATCGCAGCACGCCAGGCCTCCCTGTCCATCACCAACTCCCGGAGTTTATTCAAACTCATGTTCATAGAGTTGGTGATGCCATCCAACCATCTCATCCTCTGTCGTCCCCTTCTCCTCCTGCCACCAATCCCTCCCAACATCAGGGTCTTTTCCAATGAGTCAGCTTTTCGCATGAGGTGGCCAAAGTATTGGAATTTCAGCTTCAGCATCAGTCCTTCCAATGAACACCCAGGGCTGATATCCTTTAGGATGGACTGGTTGGATCTCCTTGCAGTCCAAGGGACCCTGAAGAGTCTTCTCCAACACCATAATTCAAAAGCATCAATTTTTAAGCACTTAGCTTTCTTCACAGTCCAACTCTCACATCTATCCATGACCACTGGAAAAACCATAGCCTTGACTAAACAGAGCTTTGTTGACAAAGTAATGCCTCTGCTTTTTAATATGCTATCTAGGTTGGTCATAACTTTCCTTCAAAGGAGTAAGCATCTTTTAATTTCATGGCTGCAGTCATCATCTGCAGTGATTTTGGAGCCCCCCAAAATAAAGTCTGACACTGTTTCCACTGTTTCCCCATCTATTTGCCATGAAGTGATGAGACCAGATGCCATGATCTTAGTTTTCTGAATGTTGAATTTTAAGCCAACTTTGTCACTCTCCTCTTTCACTTTCATCAAAAGGCTTTTTAGTTCCTCTTCACTTTCTGCCATAAAGGTGGTGTCATCTGCATATCTGAGGTTATTGATATTTCTCCTGGCAATCTTGATTCAAGTTTGTGCTTCTTTCAGTCCAGCGTTTCTCATGATGTATTCTGCATATAAGTTAAATAAGCAGGGTGACACTATACAGCCTTGACATACTCCTTTTCCTATTTGGAACCAGTCTGTTGTTCCATGTCCAGTTCTAACTGTACCTTCCTGACCTGCATAGATGTTTCTTAAGAGGCAGGTCAGGTGATCTGGTGCATCCATCTCTTTCAGAATTTTCCACAGTTTATTATGATCCACACAGTCAAAGACTTTGGCATAGTCAATAAAGCAGACAAAGATGTTTTTCTGGAACTCTCTTGATTTTTCAATGATGCAGCAGATGTTGGCAATTTGATATCTGGTTCCTCTGCTTTTTCTAAAACCAGCTTGAACATCTGGGAGTTCATGGTTCACGTATTGCTGAAGCCTGGCTTGGAGAATTTGGGGCATTACTTTACTAGCGGGTGAGATGAGTGCAAGCATGTGGTAGCTTGAGCATTGTTTGGCATTGCCTTTCTTTGGGATTGAAATGAAAAATGATCTTTTCCAATATATCAATTATTTTATGTGAATTTCTTAATAATAAAAGTTTTAGTATATTACTAACAAACCTGTTTTTTTTGTAGCTTCTTTTTTTTTCCTAGTGAGAGATTCTTTTATTTTTTATTTTTTATTTTTTTATTAGTTGGAGGCTAATTATTTTAAAATATTGTTGTGGTTTTTGTCATACATTGACATGAATCAGCCATGGATACACATGTATTCCCCATCATGATCCCCCCTCCCACCTCCCTCTCCACCCGATCCTTTTGGGACTTCCCAGTGCACCAGGTCCGAGCACTTGTCTCATTCATCCAACCTGGGCTGGTGATCTGTTTCTTGAAACATCCCACGCTCGCCTTCTCCCACAGAGTCCAAAAGTCTGTTCTATACATCTGTGTCTCTCTTTCTGTTTTGCATATAGGGTTATAGTTACCATCTTTCTAATTTTTGTAGCTTCTTAATAACCCAAATTAAACTGAGTTGTACACCCAGACTGTCAAGGCCTTTCCTGATTTTAAGAATATAGTTTTGGTGGTTAAACTTTCTGAAACTGTTGAATATGTGTTCACTTTATAATTCACTTAACACATAAATAAAAATCAACTAAATTGCCATCATCCAAACACAAGCCATAGAAATACACTGATTTTAAAATAATGCTAGATAAATAATGGATTCACATAGAATCATTTTTTATCTAATTATAATTCACCATCACTATGGACTACATCTTTGTTTTTTTACCCATTATAAAAGTACTTGAAATCCAAATTTTAACATAGCTTGCTTTATAGTCACTGCTACATACATATCAAAAACACTTAGCAATGGAAACTGCTTCAGATTTCAAATCAGGAAATTTTGAAAGAAATTGTACATATTTTTCAATTACACTTGTTTTAGTTGCTTTTTGGGGAGTATTTATTTACTTTTTGCCTATTAAAATTAAGCAAAATTGCTTGCAGACCAAACAATTCTACATATAGAAATTCAGTTATTTGTTGTAATGGAACATATCACTGAAGAGACAAAAAACTTAAATGCACTAGCATCTGAAAAAGTAAGCTTACCTGAAAACATGAAGTGGACATTGGGACTAACAGGAAGCAGAGATAAATTACATATTTGCTGTTTGACTGGAAGAGGAAAACATTATACTTTTCATAAATTGGAAATAAAGAATTTTCTGCTATTTAACAATACTACATTCTTTGCAGGCAAAGGTGGTGAAGCTATATACTGTCAGCAAAAACAAGACCAGGAGCTGGCTGTGGCTCAGATCATGAACTTCTTATTGCCAAATTGAGACTTAAATTGAAGAAAGTGGGGGAAACCACTAGACCATACAGGTATTAAATCAAATCCCTTAAAATTATACAGTTGAAAGTGAGAAATAGATTAAGAGAATAGACCTGATAGAGTGCCCGATGAACTATGGATGGAGGTTTGTGACACTGTACAGGAGAAAGGGATCAAGACCATCACTAAGCAAAGGAAATGCAGAAAAATGAAAAGACTGTCTGAGGGTGCCTTACAAATAGCTGTAAAAGAAGAGAAGCAAAAACTAAAGAAGAAAAGGAAATGTATACCCATTTGAATACAGAGATCAAAGGAATAGCAAGGAGAGATAAGAAAACCTTCCTTAGTGATCAGTGCAAAGAAATAGAGGGAAACATAGAATGGGAAAGACTAGAGATCTCATCAAGAAAATTAGAGATATCAAGGGAACATTTCATGCAATGATGGGCTCAATAAAGAAAGAAATGGTATGGACCTAACAAAAGCAGAAGATATTAAGAAGAGGTGGCAAGAATATACAGAACTATACAAAAATCTTCATGACCCAGATAATCACGATGGTGTGATCCCTCACCTAGAGCCAGACATCCTGGAATGTGAAGTCAAGTGGATTTTAGGAAGCATCACTAGGAACAAAGCTAGTGGAGGTGATGGAGTTCCAGTTGAGTTATTTCAAATTCTAAAAGATGATGCTGTGAACGTGCTGCACTCAATATGCCACCAAAAGTGGAAAACTCAGCAGTGGCCACAAGACTGAAAAAGGTCAGTTTCATTCCAGTCCCAAAGAAAAGCAATGCCAAAGAATGCTCAAACTACTGCACAATTGCACTCATCTCACATGCTAGTAAAGCAATGCTCAAAAGTCTCCAAGGCAGGCTTCAACAATACATGAACCATGAACTTCAAGATATTTAAGCTGGTCGTAGAAAAGGAAGAGGAACCAGAGGTCAATTTGCCAATATCTCCTGAATCACTGAAAAAGGAAGAGTGCCAGAAAAACATCTACTTTCTGGGTGGCTCACAATAGACTGTGGAGAATTCTGAAAGATATGGAAATACCAGATCACCTGGCCTGCCTCTTGAGAAATCTATATGCAGGTCAGGAAGCAACAGTTAGAACTGGACATGGAACAACAGACTGGTTCTAAATAGGCAGAGGAGTATGTTAAGGCTGTATATTATCACCCTGCTTATCTAACTTATCTGCAGAGTACATCATGAGAAATGGGCTAGAAGAAGCACAAGCTGGAATCAATCAGTTCTAAGGAGATGGATGAAACTGGAGCCCATTATACAGCGAGAAGTAAGCCAGAAAGATAAAGACCATTACAATATACTAACACATATATATGGAATTTAGAAAGATGTTAATGATAACCCTATATGCAAAACGGAAAAAGAGACACAAATGTATAGAACAGTCTTTTGGACTCTGGGAGAAGGCAAGGGTGGGATGTTTCAAGAGAACAGCATCGAAACATGTATATTATCTAGGGTGAAACAGATCACCAGCCCAGGTTGGATGCATGAGACAATCGCTCGGACCTGGTGCACTGGGAAGACCTAGAGGAATCAGGTGGAGAGGAAGGTGGGAGGGGGGATCGGGATGGGGAACACATGTAAATCCATGGCTGATTCATTTCAATGTATGACAAAACCCACTACAATAAAAAGAAATAAAAACAAAACAAACAAACAAACAAAAAAAGAAAGTGAAAGAGGAGAGTGAAAAAGTTGGCTTAAAACTCAACATTCAAAATATGAAGTATGTGGCATCTGGTCCTATCACTTCATGGCAAATAGATGAGGAAACAATGGAAACAGTGACATACTTTATATTCTTGGCTCCAAAAGCACTATGGGCAATAACTGCAGCCATAAAATTAAAAGGAACTTGCTCCTTAGAAGAAAAGCTGTGACGAACCTAGACAGCAAGAAAAAAAAAAATTGCTGGGAGAAATATCAACAACCTCATATATGCAGATGACACCAACCTTATGGCAGAAAGTGAGAACTAAAGAGTATTTTGATGCAAGTGAGAGGAGAGTGACAAAGTTGGCTTAAAATTCAACATTCAGAAAACTAAGATCATGGCTTCTAATCCTATCGCTTCATGGCACATAGATGGGAAAACAGTGGAAACAGTGGCTGAATTTATTTTTCTGGGCTCCAAAATCACTGCAGATGGTGACTGCAGCCATTAAATTAAAAGACACTTATTCCTTTGAAGGAAACTTATGACCAACCCAGACAATGTATTAAAAAGCAGAGACATTACTTTACCAACAAAGGTCCATCTGGTCAAGGCTATGGTTTTTCCAGTAGTCATGTATGGATGTGAGAGTTGGACTATAAAGAAAACTTAGTGCCAAAGAATTGACGTTTTTGAACTGTGGTGTTGGACAAGGCTCTTGAGAGTCCCTTGGACTGCAAGGAGATCCAACCAGTCCATCCTAAAGGAGATCAGTCCTGCGTGTTCATTGGAAGGACTGCTGTTGAAGCTGAAACTCCAATACTTTGGCCACCTGATGAGACGAGCTGACACATTTGAAAAGACCCTGATGCTGGGAAAGATTGAAGGCAGGAGAAGAAAGGGAATACAGAGGATGAGATGGTTGTATCGCATCACTGACTTAATGGATATGAGTTTGAGTAAACTCCGGGAGTTGGTGATGGACAGTGAGGTCTGGCATGCTGCAGTCCATGGGGTCACAAGGAGTTGGACGTGACTGAATGACTAATCTGAACTGAACTGAACTGAACTGAACTGAACTGAAATGACTGAACTGAACTGCACAACATGGGTCATGCTATGAGAAACCTGAAGTATGAAAAATCCTCACTGACTTTTATGCAGAGAATGGTCAGAACTGGAGTCCGCCAACAGATGTAATGGTCATCAGCCTAGCTCCCTTTCAATACAGTTGAGAATGACTTCACTTCTGCCCATGCTGTGATATAGAAACACTGCAATATTGACTTCAATATATTAAAATTATTCTAAGTGAATTATGATCCCCCATTCTACATATGAGCCCCCTATTCTGATTCTACATGATCAGAAATGTGAAGGCTGTTGAGTTTGCAATGAATGAATTTAATCCACTAATTCAAATATAGTAATTCCCCTATATATGAACCTTAAATTGTGGACATACATTCACACTTCTAGTCACTTAAGTCAATTCGTATGTCTGGTGTACATTTTCAGGTGAGTTCACCCTCTATAAGTGGTTGTGCTTTTGTGTATAAGCAGGAGCTAGATTGCAAGAGACAACTTCACTGACTTACAGCTGTGCAACACAAGGAAATTACTAATGAAGACCTGTTGGAATTTGAAGACCAGAGAATGGATCAATAGAGACAAGAGGCTAGAAGTAATTGAAGAACTGAAGAGATTCACAGTATAGGAAATGACAATGGGATTTTCTTTCTTTGAAGAGGCACTGTTAGTTTTTCAGGCAGAGGATCCAAACATAGACTGTACATGAAGGTTGCAGCAGCCATTCAGAATGCAATCCAGTGCTACATGCCATCGAAGATGAGGAAAAAAAAAACAAACAGCTGCTACCTAGAAATCACTGGATCATTTTCCCAAGAGGGCAGATAGAATTTAATTTGGCAAGGAAAAAGGCCCTGTGCCATCAGTGTTAGATGTGAGTGAAATCGCAGCTTGCCCTCCTTTTCATATTGCTGATGATCCTTCAGCTCTACCATCTTCTACCTCCTCTGGCTCTTCCAGTCTGTAATTCTTCTTGCCTGTTCACTTGATGCCAGCCCCTGTATGCGGGCTGCTGTGTCACTGTTGTTGCTGTTTCATTGCTAAGCTGTGTCAGACTCTTTTGCAACCCCACAGACTGCAGCCTGCCAGACTTCTAAGTACATGGGATTTCCCAGTCAATAATACCACAGTGGGTTGCCATTACCTTCTCCAGGAGATCTTCTTGACCCACCTTCTTGATCAAACCTGCATCTCCTGCATTGAAGGCAGATTCTTTACCCCTGAGAAACCAGGGAATATCCTCTTGTACTGTATTACTCTACTTTTCAAGGTATGGTACTGTAAGATTAAAAATGTATTCTTTATTTTTTGTGTTTGTTTTTTATGTCTCATTTGGGTGAAAACTGCCATAAATCTATGACAATACAGCGCTAGGCTGATTATGTTAGGTACCTAAGCTAACTTTTTTTTTTCTTTGATTTACAAATTGGACTCATAAAGGTACTGTCAGAAAAGAACTCATTCATATTTAGAAGACATACTGTAATAATTTTTTTTGTTTGCTTTTTTGAAAGAAACATAAATCCCATCTACATCCTCTAACAAATCCCAACCATGCTACCAAGAATCATACACATTTTGGTATATGGGTGGGAAATAGAGTTAGAAAAATATATAATTGAAGAGAAAAAATGAAGATACAAAATTAATATTAGAAATTCTCCAAAGGAGATTGAAATGACATTTTTGTCCATCTTGATAACAAAAAAATATTAAAACTATTAGTAAAAAATTCAGTGTACTCTGAATTTTAATTAATTTAAATCCTCAAATCAATTTGTCCATTCACTTCCTTTATTAATGTGTTTATGTATTAATCCATTGTTTAATTATCTCTCTCATTCTTACTCAATAGTGAGTTATGAAATTCTTGATTTTTAATGGGTCATAAGAAGCCCATACCCCTAGAACATGAAGGCTGTCATGCAAGGACCTGGTCACAAATACCCCTGGAACAGCCAGGGCTAATATTACAAGATATGTTAAAGAACTTCTCTAAGCAGAAAAGAAAAGGACAAACTTAGAAATCAGAATGTTATGAAAAGAAAAATCTTACTGGTTAAAGGCAGATATATAAGATCAGTAGAAGGTCAACCGTATATAAAGCTAACAGGAACATTAAAGATAGAAATAAAATACATTCATCAAAAGCAATTAAAGAATACATAAAACAAGATGATGTTAAAATTTAGTCAAGGTCATATTGGTAGGAATAGTAGCACCATTACTGAGTATACCTTGTCATAGTAATTAAAGTACAAAACTTGGGTTCATTGCAGTGATTTAGGATCATGAATTAAAGATATACTAGTTTGGAGACACTCAAGATGGTGGAGGAATGAGACAAGGAGATCACTATCCACACTCCCACCCCCACCACAAATACATCAAGAACTCAACTGCATGTGGAAAACTCCTACAGAACATCTTCTGAACACTGGCAGAGTACTCCAGACTTCCAAAAAGGTAAACCAATCTCCTCAGAATGAGGTAGGGCAAAAGATAATGATATAAATGGAAACAAAGAATTTGGGGATAGGGACCTTCACTCTAGGAAGGCAGTCATGAAGGGGGAAAGTTTCCACACACTAGGAAACTCCCTCACAGGTAAGGTACAGAGTGAGCTTCAAGTGTAGTGGCAGGTGCTCTGAAAACAAAATGGAGAACATTCCCCACAGAGATCTTGTCAAATGGCAAATCCCAGTGGAGAAGTGACTCACACACTTGTGTCCATCTCACTGACTGGGGGGCTAGATGCTGAGACTCAGGCTTTGGGGGTCGAACCTCAGGGAGAGGACTGGGGTTGACTGCTGTGAAGATAATCTGAGGGGGCTAGTGTGACACCGTGGAGAGAGTCCAAGGAAAAGCATGGGCCCGCCAGGGGGCAGAAGATTATTTCCACAGGAAAGCTCTAATGCTATGTGCTCATAGAACAAAAGACTGCACCTTAGCAAATACAAAAGCAGGGCAATACAGCCACTGTCTGTGGCTCCAGAGATACAGAGGCCAGCTCAAGTGACAGAAGTGGAATGCAGGGGGCTGCTGTGGTCTTAGTCCTGGGGATTATATTTACCACCAAGCTGTGACCAGCCCTGGGTGATTGCCCATATCTTCCTGTGAGCCTGAGTGAATTAGCTGTGCCAATGGTGCCACAAAACTTGGAGCTTACTCCCCTGTGGTGATGCACAATCCCCCTCAGACTGTGGTGACTTCTCACAGGTTCCAGACACAGTGGGAACTCCCCATACACACCAGCTGTGACAGCTGTACCCCAGCCTCTCCCCAGTCCAACTTAGCAAATGAACCCATAATAAGCAGCTAGTTTTGCCCTCTCATGTCTATACAGAGAACAGGAAAGCTACTAACAAGTAGAGGTGGGCCCAAAACCAGAGTGGGAACACTAGGGGCTTCATGAACAAAGGAAAGAAGGGGAAGTCACCCATGTAGTTGAGGGTTGTTGTCATTCACTCACTAAGTTGTTCCAACTCTTTGCAACTCCATGGACTGAAGCACACCAGGCTTCCCTGTCCTTCATTATATACCAGACTTTGCTTAAAGTTATACCAATTGAGTCAGTGATACCATCCAATCATCTCATCCTCTGTTGTTCCCTTCTCCTCCTGCCCTCAATCTTTCCTAGCATCAGAGTCTTTTACAATTAGTTGTCTCTTCACATCTGGTGGTCAAAATACTGGCATTTCAGCTTCAGCATCAGTCCTAATCAATATTCAGCGTTCATTTACTTTAAGATTGACTGATTTTCACTACAATATTGTAAAGTAATTAGCCTCCAACTAATAAAAATAAGTAAAAAATAATAAATCCTAAAAAAAAAAAAGATTGTCTAGTTTTCTCTCCTTGCTGCCAAGTGACTCTCAAGAGTCTTCTCCAACACCACAATTCAAAAGCATCAATTCTTCAGTGTTCAGCCTTCTTTGTGACCTAACTTTCACATTCATACATGACTACTAGAAAAGTCATGTGTTTTTGTTGCAAGTACAGTAGCTTAAATCCAGCAATTAGCCTAAAGCTGTGGACTTTAGAGGCAACTATAGAGTTTTAGAGCAAGTAAAGATGGATCAAGGCAAGATCTTAGTCTGAGCTGACCACACACTGCCCACAACAGGCCTAGAGATCATCCTAGAAATATTGGAAGATTTTCTGAGGAAGCAAATTGACTGGGGTAGGAAAACAGAGGAATCACATTGATAATTTTTTCACTACCATTCTATATGTATATACATATAGACCCCTTTTATCATACTGATCTAAAATTGTTCCTTCTTACTACTTTAATTTTTATTTTTATACTCCACATTTTCCTGTTTTAAAGCATCTTGTTTTTATACAAATTTATTTTCTCCTCTTTTTTCTGCATAGTATTGCTCAGTTATATTGGAATTTTTTCATGTTTTTGATTTTTATTTTTGATGTTTGTTTTTTATTTTGTATTTTTGAAAGTTTAATTTTTAGTATCAGTTTTCACTTAGAGGTTTGCTTATTGGGTTGATAGCATTCTTCTATTTTGACTCTTGTTTTTACCCTTTTTAAAAATTTTTCTCCCTTCTTTTCTGTTTGTAAGTGTATGACTCTCTTTGGATGTACTTGGCTATTGAGTGCTACATCATCATTTGTCTTGGGGTTCTTTCTTCTGTGCTATGTGGCCTATGGTGTCCTGGGTTTACAGTAAGGGATTGGGACTGAAAACCAGAGGTGGGAGACCAGAATCCAGGACTTTGAAACACCACAGAATTCCCAACCCCATGGGTTGTTAATAGGTGAGAGGCCTACCAAAGGCCTCCATCAGAAAACAAAGGCCAAGCCCCATCCAAAAGCCTGCAAGCTCCAATGACAGATACCTTATGCCAAGCTGTTAACAAAACAGGAAGACAAATCTTCCTATTAACTTAAATGTTTCCCAAAGCCATACCAAACCCTTAAACACCCCAAAACACACTACTGTACATGGTTCTGCCTTTCAGAGAGACAAAATCTAGCTCCATTCACAGAAAACAGGCAAAAACACCCCAGCCAGGAAATCTTCACTAGGTACTGGTTCAACCCCACCCACAGGGGATAGACACCAAAATTAATAGGAACAATGACCTTCCAGCCTACAGAAAGGAGACCACAAACAGAGTAAATTAAACACACAATAACAAAAACAGAGAAACACGCAGCAGAGAAGGAACAAGATAAAAACCCACAAGACTGAACAAATGAAGAGGAATTAAGCAGTCTGCCTGAAAAAACAATTTAGTGTAATTATAGTAAAGATGATTCAAAATTTTAAAATTAAAGTGGAGGCACAGATAAATGGACTTGAGTCATGGATCAAGAAGACATAAGAAATGTTTACCAAGGGCTTAGAAGCACTAAGTAATTACCAATTAATAATGAACAACAAGATAATTGAGATTAAAAATAAATCAGAGGAAAACAATTGCAGAATTACTGAAGCAAAAGAATGGATAAGTGTATTGGAATATAAAATGATGTAAATAACCAAAGCAGAGCAGAATAAAGAAAAAAAGAATGAAAAGTAATGAAATCAGTCTCTGAGACTTCGAGGCAACATTAAGCTCCCCTAAAATTCTAATCATAGAGGTCCCAGAAGAAGCAGACCAAAAGAAAGCATATGAGAAAATATTTAAGAATATTACAATCAAAAACTTTCTCAAAATGAGAAAGGAAATAACCACTAATCTCTGAAGACCAGAGAGTCTCATACATGATAAACCCAAGGAGAAACATGTCAAGACATATATTAATAGAACTAACAAAACTTAAACACATAGAACAGATATTAAATGCAGCAAGGGAAAAGCAATAAATAACACACAAGGGAATCCCCATAAGGCTAACAGCTTATTTTTCAACAGAAACTCTGCTGGCCTGAATGAAGTGGCCTAATATACTTAAAATGATAAAAGAAAAAAAAATACTACAATCAAGATTATTCAGCAAGGATCTCATTCACATTCAAAGGAGAAATCAAAACCTTTACAGATAAGCAAAATTTAAGAGAATTCAACACCACAAAACCAATTTTACAACAAATACTAAAGGCACTTCTCTAGACAGAAACACAAGTCAAAGAAATGGCCTACAAAAAGAAGCCCAAAACAAAGTAAATGTGATAGGATCATATATATTAATAATTACCTTATATGTAAATGGACTAAATGCTCCAACCAAAAGACACAAATTGGCTAAAAGGATATAAATATAAGGCCCCTATATATGCTATCTACATGAGACCCACCTCAAACCTAGGGGAATATATAGACTGAAAATGAGGAGCTGGAAAATGATATTCTATGCAAACATAAATCTATATGAAAAACAGAAAAAGAGACACAGATGTACAGAACAGACTTTTGGACTCTGTGGGAGAAGGTGAGGGTGGGATATTCTGAGAGAACAGCATCAAAACATGTATATTATCTATGGTGAAATAGATCACCAGCCCAGGTTGGATGCATGAGACAAGTGCTCAGGCCTGGTGCACTGGGAAGACCCAGAGGGATCAGGTAAAGAGGGAGGTGGGAGGGGGGATTGGGATGGGGAATACATGTATATCCATGGCTGATTCATGTCAATGTATGACAAAAACCACTACAATATTGTAAAGTAATTAGCCTCCAACTAATAAAAATAAATGAAAAAAAATAAATCAGAAGGAATCAGGGATAGAAATAGTCATATCACACAAAATAGACTTTCAAATAAAGATTTTTACAAGAGATAAGGAAGGATACCATATAATGATAAAGGGATCAATCTAAGAAGAACTATAAATATATATGTACCCAACACAGGATTACCTCAATACATAAGGAAAATGCTCACAGCTATAAAAGGGAAATAGATAGTGACAAAGTAGTAGAAGGGGACTTTAATACTCCACTGACACTAATGGAGAGATTATCTAGACAGGAAATTAACAAGGAGACACAGCTTTACGCAATGCATTGGACCAGCTGGACTTACTTGATACCTACTGGGCATTTCATTCAAAAATAATAGATTTCACCATTTTTTTTCAAGTGCATATGGAATAATCTCCAGGTTTGCTACATCTTAGGTCACAAATCAAATCTTGGTAATTAAAAAAAAAAATGAAAGCATTTCAAGCAATTCTTTCTGACAGTAGTGATGTAAGTTTAGATAATGACTGCAGGAAAAGAAAATAAACTAAAAAAAAAACAGGTAAATATATGGAGGCTAAACAATATACTTCTGAATAAGCAAAAGGTCACTAAAAAATCAAAAAGGAAATTAAAATATGCCTAGAAACAAATTATATTGAAAAGGCAACAGCTTGACCTTCCAGTTCAACATGGTGAAGTAGAAGGCCATGTGGTCATCACCTCCTATGAGTTTGCAACTAGCTGTTGAACAACCCTTGACAGGAGCACACTGCAACCCACCAAAAAGATAGCCCATCTCCAAAGACAAAGAAGAAGCCACAGCAAGATGGTAGGAGGGACACAATCTGGATAAAATGAAATCCCATACCAGCTCAGTGAGTGACCCACAAACTGGAGGACAATAATACTGAAGAAACTTTCCCACTATTGTGATGTTTTTGAACCCCACATCAGGCTTCCCAGTCTGGAGACTGAACAAAGGAAGCAGGAATCCCCAGGAAATTGACCTGGAAGGCCAGCAGGATTTGATTGCAGGACTTCCAAAGGCCTGAGGGATACAGAGACTGCAGACACGAAGGGCACAAACAAAACTTTGCAAGCACCAAGACCCAGAGGGAGTGGCTTAATATGTTTAAAGTGATGAAAGGGAAGAACCTACAGCCAAGAATACTCTACCCAGCAAGACTGTCCTTCAGATTTGATGGAGAAATCCAAAGCTTTCCAGACAAGCAAAAGTTAATATAATTAGCACCACCAAACCAACTTTACAAATGTTAAATGAAATACTCCAGGCAGGAAGCACAAGACAAGCTAGAGAGGACAGAAAATAAGCCTAAAGCAATTAAGAAAACCTTAATAAGATCATACATATGGATGATTACTTTAAATGTAAATGGATTAAATGAACTAAACAAAAGAAATAGACTGGCAGGGAAGGTGAAAACAAATGTGTGCATCTACTTCTAATTACCACATCACTCTGTTTAACACTAAGAAACTATATGTAGTTATTTTATATTATTAGATTAATCATGTTATCATTTTGGCTTGCAATTGTAATTATCTTTTATTTTTTGTCTGAGGATTGATTATGAAAACTGATAAACACTTTTCTCTATTGTTGTTGTGTAACTATTACTTAATACCATTGTATCATGATTGCTCAACTGAAATAAAATAGAATTCTTTATCACCAAAACTACAATTTAATAGAAAAGTCTGTAACAACTTTTCAAAATTCAGATGCATATCAGAATTATCTTGAAGTTTTTGGAAAATATCAATTTTCTGGTATTGTTTCTTTTTTTTATTTCCTGGAAAAGCTGCAGATATGTTTCTAAAGAGCAGCCATGTTTAAAAACAACTGGACTGTACAATAATCTTTTATCTAGTTTATTTTGCTTTTTCTATTTCATATTCAGCATTAACATTTCATTTCAATTTATGTTTTCCAATTTCTCCATCTCTTCTCTTTTTTTTGTTTATGATGTTATCTCTCAAGAGATTATCAAGCATAGTAGAAAATCATTTGTGTGTATGTGCATATGTATATATATATATATAATGTTAGAAAACTTATGAATCATTGCATCAGTAAAATTTTATAACATTTGACCCCACTTGTTTGACTTAGTATGAAGAGAATGCTAGATTTCTAACTATAAAAAAAAAATAGATATGCCTCATTAGAACTGACTCATTGGAAAAGACCCTGATGTTGGGAAAGATTGAAGGCAGCAGGAGAAGGGAATGACAGAGGATGAGATGGTTGGATGGTAGCACCTACTCAATGGACATGAGTTTGAGCAAGCTCCGGGGGATTGGTGATGAACAGGAAAGCCTGGCCTGCTGCAGTCCATGGGGTCACAAAGAGTTGGACATGACTGAGTGACTGAAATGACTGACTAGATATGCCTCAAGGCACAAAGATTTAATTATAGCACAGGGAACTATAGCCACTATCTTGTAATAATCTATAATGGAAAATCATCTGAAAAATAATACGTGTATATGTACAACTGAATCACCTTGTTGTACACCTGAAACTTTGTAAGGTGATGATGTCTGACTTACACACACACATACAAACACACACACATGCACAGATTATACATATATATATATATATATATATTATATATATATATACACACACACTGATAAAGAAATGAAGGAGACAATAGCGAAGATGAATGAAATTAAAAGCTGGTTCTTAGAGAAGATAAACAAAATTGATACATTGTTAATCAGGCTAATCAAGGAAAAGAGAGAGAAGACTCAATAAAATTAGAAATGAAAAAGAAGTCACAATAGACAATTCACAAATACAAAAGATCATAAAGGACTACTGTCAGCAACTATATGCCAATAAAATGGACAATCTTGAAGAAATGGATAAATTTTAGAAAAGCATAGCGATTAAAAACTGAACCAGGAAGAAACAGAAAACATGAACAAACCAATCAAAAACAGAAATATAAACCATAATAAAAAAAAATCTTCCAATGAACAAAACTGCAAGGCTAGATGGCTTCACAAGTGAATTCTACCAAAAGTTTAGAGAAAATCTAACACCTATCCTGTTCCAATTCCACCAGGAAATTGCAGAGGAAGGAAGACTCCCAAAATCATTCTATGAGTCCATCATCACTCTGATACCAAAACCAGAGAAAGCTGCCACAAAAAGAGAAAATTAAAGGTCAATAACATTGATGAATATAGATGCAAAATTCCTCATTATGATTCTAGGAAACAACACATTAAAAAGATCATACATCATGGCCAAATGGGCTTTATCCCAGATATGTAAATCTTCTTCAATATATGTAAGTCAATTTGTGTGATATACTATATTAAGAACTTGAAAGAAAAAAGCATATCTCAATAGATGCAGAGAAAACTTTGACAAAATTCAATACCCATTTATGATAAAAATGTCTCCAGAAAGTAAGCATATAAGCAATATTCCTCTATGTAATAATGACCATATATGACAAATTCACAGCAAACATTGTCCTCAGTGGTGGAAATCAATCAGGAACAAGACAAGGGTACCTACCTATTCCTATACACTAACAATGAACACTCAGAAAGAGAAGTTAAGGAAACAATTCCATTAGCCACTAAAAAAAGAGAGAGAGAGAGAGAGAAAAGAAAAGAAAAGAAAAAAAGAATAAAATGTTAGGAATAAATCCAACCAAAGAGACAAAAGATCTGTATGCAGAAAGTTATAAGACACTGATGAAAAAAGTCAAATATGACACAAACAGATGGAGAGAAATATCATGTTTTTGAATTGGAACAATCAATATTGTGAAAATTATATGAGCCAAAGAAATCTATGGATAAAATGAAATCTTCATCAACCTATCAATCATATTTTTCACAGATTAGAGAAAAAACTTGTATGGAAACACAAAGGACCCCACATAGCCAAAACAACCTTGAGAAAGATGAATGGAGCTGGAGGGATCAGCCTTCCTGGCTTCAAATGATACCACAATGCTACGGTCATCAAGATGTTATGATACTGGCACAAAAACAGAAATGTAGAAAAATGAATAAGATAAACAACCTAGAGATAAATCCAAACATATGGGCACCTCATTTTTGACCAAGGAGGCAAGAATATAAAAAAGAGAAAAGATTTTCCCTTCAGTAAGTGGAGCTGGGAAAACTGTCCAGCTATATGTGAAAGAATGAAACCAGAACATTTCCTAGCACTATACACAACAATATGCAAAGTAGATAAAAGACCTAAATTTAAGACCAGAGTCTATAAAACACTTAGAGGAAAACTGAGGCAGAACACTCTCTGTCATAAAGTACATAAATATCATCTATGACCAACTTCCTACAGTAATGGAAGTAAAAACAACCAAACAAACAAAAATACAATGGGACTTAATTTATAAACTTTTGCACAATAAAAGTGAAAGTGAAGTCGCTCAGTCGTGTCTGACTCTTTGCAACCACATGGACAGTAGTCTAACACGCTCCTCCATTCATGGGATTTTCCAGGCAAGAGTACTGGAGTGTGTTGCCATTTCCTTCTCCAGAGGATCTTCCTGACCCAGGGCTTGAACTTTTGTCTCCCACATTGTAGGCAAATGCTTTATCATCTGAGCCACCTGGGAAGTCCCTTGCCCAATAAAAGAAGCTACAAACAGGGTGAAAGGATATCTCTCAAAATGGGATAAAATAATGGCAGATGAAACAAAAGGATTAGTTTCCAAAATGTGCAAGCCGTTCATGAAGCTCAATACCAGAAAAACAAAGAAACCAATCAAAAAGGTGGCAGAACATCTAAACAGACTTTTTTCTTTTTTTTCCAAAGAAGACACATATATAACTAATCACATGAAAAGATGCTCAACAACACTCAGTGTTCAGTTCAGTCTCTCAGTCGTGTCCAACTGTTTGTGACCCCATGGACTGCAGCTTGCTAGACTTCTCTGTCCATTACCAACTCCTGAAGCTTATTCAAACTCATGTCCATCAAGTAGGTGATGCTGTCCAACCATCTCATCCTGTCATCCCATTCTCCTACCACCGTCAACCTCTCCCAGTATCAAGGTCTTTTCTAGTGAGGCAGTTCTTCACATCAGTTGGTCAAAGTATTGGAGTTTCAGCCTCAGCATCAATCCTTCCAATGAATAGCCAGTACTGATTCCCTTTAAGATTGACAGGTTGGATCTCATTGCAGTCCAAGGGACTCTAAAGTGTCTTCTCCAACATAACAGTTCAAAAGCAACAATTTTTCTGTGCTCAGCTTTCTTTATAGTCCAACTCTCACACCCATATATGACTACTGGAAAAAACATATCTTTGACTAAACAGACCTTTGTGGGTAAAATAATGTCTCTGCTTTTTAATATGCTGTCTAGGTTGAACATAGCTTTTCTTCCAAGGAGCAAGTATCTTTTAATTTCATGGCTGCAGTCACCATCTGCAGTGATTTTGGAGCCCCCCAAAATAAAGTCAGCCACTGTTTCCTTTGTTTCCCCATCTATTTTCCATGGAGTGTTGGGACCAGATGCCATGATTTTAGTTTTCTTAACGTTGAGCTTTAAGCCAATTTTTTCACTTTCCTATTTCACTGTCATCAAGAGGCTCTTTAGTTCCTCTTCACTTTCTGCCATAAGGGTGGTGTCATCTGCTTATCTGAGGTTATTGATGTTTCTCCCAGCAAACTTGATTCCAGCTTGTGCTTCATCCAGCCCAGAATTTTTCATGATGTACTCTACATATAAGTTAAATAAGCAGGGTGACAGTGTACAGCCTTGACTTACTCCTTTCCTGATTTATAGTGGAGAGTTCTGACCAAACATGGTCCACTGGAGAAGGAATGGCAAACCCCTTTAATATTCTTGTCCTGAGAAGCCTATAAACAGTATGAAAAAGCAAAAAGATAGGACACTGAAAGATGAACTCCCCAGGTTGGTAGGTGCCCAGTATGCTACTGGAGATCAATGGCAAAATAATTCCAGAAAGAATGAAGAGAGGGACCCAAAGCAAAAACAACACCCACTTGTGGATGTGACTGGTAATGTAAACAAAGTCTGATGCTGTAAAGAACAATATTGCATAGGAACCTGGAATGTTAGGTCCATGAATCCAGGTAAATTGGAATTTGTCAAACAGGAGATAGGAAGAGTGGACATAGACATTTTAGGAATTAGTGAACTGAAATGTACTGTGATGGGTGAATTTAATTCAGATGACTGTTATATCTACTATTGTGGGCAAAAAATCCTTAGAAGAAATGGAGTAGCCATCATAGTGAACAGAAATCCATATATGACTACTGGAAGAAAACCATAGCTTTGACTAGACAGTCCTGTTGGCAAAGTAATGTCTCTGCTTTTTAATATGCAGTCTAGGTTGATCATAGCTTTTCTTCCAAGGAGCAAGCATCTTTTAATTTCATGGCTGCAGTCACCATCTGCAGTGATTTTGAAGCCCCCCAAAATAAAGTCACTCACTGTTTCCGTTGTTTCCCCATCCATTTGGATGGGCCCATCCAAATGGATGTAGTCTCACAAACAACAGAATGATCTCTGTTTCCAAGGCAAAACATTCAATATCACAGTAATCCAAGTCTATGCCCTGACCAACAATGCTGAAGCTGAAGTAGAGCAGTTCTGTACAGACCTATAAAACATTCTAGAACTAATACCCAAAAAATGTCCCTTTCATTATAGGGGTCTGGGATGCAAAAGTAGGGATTCAAGGGATACCTGGAGTAACAGGGAGATTTGACCTCAGAGTATAGAATGAAGCAGGGCAGAGGCTAACAGATTTTGCCAAGAGGACATTCAGTGTTAGAGAATTAAATATCAAAACTACAATGAAGTATCACCTCACACCAGTCAGAATGGCCATCATTAAAAATGTACAAATAATAAATCCTGGAGAAGGTATGGAGATTAGGTGGGTACTTTTTGCACTTTTTGTGGGTATATAAATTAATACAACCACTATGAAGAACAGTATGGAGATTCCTTAAAAAAATAGGAATAAACTACCATGTGACCCAGTAATTCAAACTCTATGCATATACCCCTTGGAAACCATAATTGAAGAGGACATGTTTACCCTAATATTCATTGTATCACTATTTGCAACTCAGATATTAAAAAAGTACACATTTGAGTCAGTTCTAGTGAGGTGGATGAACCTACAATTTATTGTACAGAGTGGAGTAATTCAGAAAGAGAAAAACTTCTATTGTCTATTATTGCATATATATGGAATCTAGAAAATAGTACTGATGAATCAATTTTCAGAGCAGCAAAGGAAGATGTAAACATAAAGAACAGAGTTTTGGACAGGGTGGAGGAAGGAGAAGGTGGGATAATTTGAGAGTATCATGAAGCATATACATTGCCATAGTAAAATAGATAGGCAGTGGGAATTCACTTTGTGATGCAGGAAACCTAAATCTGGTGCTCTGTGAAAACCTAAAGAAATGGGATGGGGTAGGAGGTGGCAGGGAGGTTCAACACAGTGTGGGCCTAGGTATACCTATGGCTGGTTCACGTTGATGTATTGCAGAAATTAATATAATATTGTAAATTAATTATCATCTTATTAAAAATAAAATAGTTAAAAAATACTTATATGATTAGAATAAAGTTGGTAAAAACAGTGAATGTATTATTAGGAATACTCTTTGAAGCTAGCAAGTAAAAATACTTCAGCGATATCAGAAACTAGTGTTTAAGTATTTGTTTATGGTCATATTGATAGAAAGCTAGTGATTTATTTTAATCAATCTATAATACAATTAAAGAAATATTTTACAAAGTTTGATATATCTTAAACTTCTTTGTAAATAGATGTTGCAGTGTACCAATGGAGATGAGACCATTGAATTCCAGAAAGGAAAAAAAAAAAAAGAAATACTAATTAAAAGAAAACATTCCAGTAAAATCAAAAATAAAGAAAGAAAAGAAACTGAAAAATAAATAGTAGAACACAACCATAGAACTTTCAATCCAACTTAATAAAAATGCATGCAGTTTTTAAAAGAATACTATCCATTTATTATCATAATGAACTGGAAGTTACTGTGTCAATATTTACCTTTCTGAATATTTTTATTTTTTAC
>CM035290.1:56192924-56255620 GCA_020226075.1 Hydropotes inermis | reverse complement strand
AAAATTGTCAGTTTCTACAAAAATAGTTTTATTTATAATTTGATTAACATTAATATCATATTGAATCTACAGTCAATCTGGGGAAAACTGACATATCAATACAAGCATTCCAATTCACAAAATATCATCATAATAGTTTTAAATTGCTCTCAGCAATGTCTTCTGATTTTTTTTTTTGGGGGGGTCTTCCGATTTTGATTTTAGAGGTTTAACATGATTTTTGATAAATGCCGTCTAGGAGTTTTGGTGTTCTATATGGTGTTTTAATTGCATTTTTCCCCAAAATTTTTGCTGATCCTACAGAAGGATAATTGGACTCTCTAGGCAGCTTCCAGGAAACCAGTCTTTGGGTTCAGGTGTGGGGTTGATGGTGGTGGTAAGTTTACAAAGCTGAAACTTAAAGGAATCGATGGAAGGGCACCACCAGGAGTGGACACTGTGGCTTAATTTGCTGATAATATATAGAAATACAATGAAATTTTATATATTTATCTTGTTTCCTGCCTGCAGTAATTATTTATTTTACTCATTAAAGGTTACTCTTGCAAATTTTTAAAAGTATTTCTAAATGCATAATCATGTCACCTACAAATAAATATAGTTCTTCTCTTTCTCTCCAACTATGTTCTTTTTTATTTATTTTTATTACCTATTTTTGAGGTCAAGACCTCTAGTGAACTGGTAAATAGAAAAGAGGAAAAACACTCTTGCTTTGCTGTGAATCTTTGGGGTAAAGTTTAGTATTTTATGATTCAGTTAAGTTCAGTTCAGTCGTTCAGTCATGTCCGACTCTTTGCGACCCCAAGGACCGCAGCAAAACAGGCCTCCCAGTCCATCACCAACTCCCGGAATTTACCCAAACTCATGTCCCTTGAGTCGGTGATGCCATCCAACCATATTATCCTCTGTCATCCCCTTTCAGAATAATGTTAATTAGAGGACAATTTGTTGTTATTTTTGTTGTTTAATCACTAAGCCATGTCTGACTCTTTTGCAGTCTCATGGAATGTAGCCTTCCAGGGCCCTCTGTCCAGTAGGACTCCCCGGGTAAGAATACTATAGTAGGTTGTTATTTTCTTCTCCAGTGTATCTTCCCACCCCAGGGGTTGTACAAAGTCTCTTGCATTTAAAGGTGGATTCTTTACCACTGAGCCACCAGGGAAGCCCAGAGGATGATTTACAACTCCTTCATGATATTCAATAAGTTCTCTTCTATAAATTAATTGTTATAATTGATTTTCATGAATATATGTTGTTTTCATGTTTTATTGTGGTAGTGCTAGTCATGGTGGTGTATGTGTGAATGCTTACCTCCAATGAGATGATCGTATTGTTAGAACAGGGTGATAGCTAGATATGAGCAAAGGAGAGGGCACAGACCAGGTAGCAGGAAAATACACATTTTGTGAATAACAAGGGACCTTGTTTAGACAAGCCTCTAGGCTGACAGGAAATAATGCATACCATGTATCTTATAGCAACAGGGGTCCTGAGGCAGATCAAAAACAAACAAAACAAAAAAGCAAGAAAAAGCAGGATTCTCCAGTGCTCAAATGTAACATCTTTTTCATTATGCCTTCATTACAACAAAAGTAGTCTTGCAAGAAAGAAGTACCCACCATGTACCAATGCCATGACACTTCCAATAAAGTGCAAAAATCCCTTCTCCTTTCAGGAAGCTGAATCTAGGATGAAAACTAGGACATATGGCCCCAAACTCCTCCTTCCTCAATGACTATTCTGCCCAATCATTTTCACATAACCAGATTGCCAAGAGGAACTCAGGGCAACTGCTAACTTGAGCCTGCCAAATCTCCCTCCTGAGAAAATACTGTCAAATAATTTTCTATCTTATCCTCTGTGTCTCATTTCTGAATACTTTCTGCAATGAGACAAGAACCTACTCTCCAGTAATATCATTGGTGAGCCAACCAGGAGAGTTCCAGTAAGCCTTGCTTCTCACCTCACTTGTACTTGAGGTGTTGCCTGACTTCCTACCACTACTCTCTCTTTCTCTCTCTTGCTTTCTTTGTTCATCTTTTGGACATATTTACACATAAAAACCACTAGAGACTTGCCCCTAGAAGACTCCTGTATGAGGGTAAGTGGGTTATGGAACAGACTAGTTATATTCTTGATCTGTTTGCTCACTTCAAGACAACTTCCACTCACCATCTCTAGGCACCAGTTTAAAGCATACCACCACTTCCCCTGTGGCTATTCTTACAGACTTATCATTACTCCACCTGTGTCTGACTATCCTTGTCTCATTTCTGCAACCCTGTCTCACTCATACTTTCTTGTCTTACTCTGCTGGAAATGGTGGAAACAAATTTGTCAGGCATCTTCCAACCTTGCCACTAGATCTTGCACAGCTCATTTTCATATATGTGCAGAATATGTCAGGAAAAGTTTCCAGCCATTCTCACAGATAGCTAGGGTCTCAAACCATAGGATCGTTGTCCTTGGTTTGCTTTATTTACCAGTTGATTAACTGCTATCAGGTTCAACTTTGTGGAAATATAAAATTCTTGAATAGACAGTAATCTGAAATAAATTGAAACTTTCTTGGATAATAGAGTTTTAACACAACTCCACACAAAAATTCCCTTAGTGACCAGTTTCTCTCTTCAGATACTCACCATATTTTTAGAGAAATGGAAATGAGACCCAAATAGGTCCTGGAACTATGAAGATGTCCATTACAGGGGAATGCTCCCTAGAACACAGAGATTAAGCATTCATCATAAAATCTATAGAGGAGATCTGAAGAATATCACTCATCCTGGGTCCTGTGGATGCCAGGATAGGACACAGGTCAGAGGATGCTGGGGCCCTCGGGGTTACCATTTATCAGGGTTGCTATACCCAGATTGACCAAGGTAGGCTGGACTAGGTGGTGATGGATAGGTGTGAAGTCTAGGTCTAATAGCCACTATATTTACTTTTTTTATTTTTCTATTTGGTCTTCATATTTGTAATTGTCTAGTTAAATTTTTTTCATCTAGAATGCAACAACTCCAACTTCCAATGGTGTTCCAACAAGGATTTCAGTTCATCTCACCTGAAGATGAAGATTATTTATATCCATTGGGCAAGGCTTCATACTCCTTCTCCCAGTCTTCAGATGCACGACTGTAAACAATCCTGAGAACCATATCTTGAATAGATATCAAGGGGATCTGGAACCCTCAGGGGCAATGCCCCTGGTCACATTGAAGCAGCCACAGAATAGAGACTGTCAAAAATTTAAGGGCTCAAAATCCTTGAAGGAGAATGTCAGAGAAGGCAATTAGCTAAATATGAGCAGAGAAATGGGGTGGAACATGGGATGAATGATAGGAAATTGTATATCTTGTGAATTCAGCAGTCCTTGGGCAAAGAAAAACAGAAACCTCCACACTGACAGAAAACCATACTTATAATACATCCTGCAGCAACTGGGGTCCTAGAGGCAGACAAAGAAAGATAAAAAGAGGTGATAATCTCCATCATCCCAAAGTACCTCATTGCAATGAAATGAGTCTTGCAAATAAGAAATACTCATCATGTACCAATGCCATAACACTTCCTATGAAGACAAAAATAAGGACAGAAATCACTCTCCTCTTTGAGAAGGTGGAGCTGGGATAAAAATCAGGAAATACAATTTTGAACCCCCCCCCCTTCTCAAAGAAATAGTTGATAGAAAATCAAAAGTTAGTTCTTGGAAAATTCTACAGAAAAAGAGAGCCTTTTTGCACTGTTTGCATGAATGTAATGGATACAGCTACTCTGGATAACATTATGGAGGTTCTTCAAAAGGCTAAAAATAGAACTACCGTATGATTTAAAAATCCTAATACTGGGCATATACCTTGATAAAACCATATTTCAAAAAGATTCATGTACTCCAGTGTTTGTTACAGCACTATTTACAATTGTCAGGATATGGAAACAACCTAAATGTTCATCAAGAGGTGAATGGATAAAAAAATGTATAGTACCTATAAACAATGGAATATTATGCAGCCATGAAGAGCAATGAAATTGGGTCATTTGTAGTGATGTGGATGAACCCATATCTGTCATATCAAGTAAAGTAACTCACAAAGAGAAAAACAAATATCATATATCAATGCATTTATATTTAGAATCTGGAAAGAATGATACTGATGAACTTCTTTTTATGGCAGGGATAGAGATACAGATGTAGAGGATGGATTTGTGGACACAGAGGGGAAAGAGGAGGGTTGGATGAATTGAAAGAGTAGCAATGACATATATACACTCAGTTCAGTTCAGTTCAGTCGCTCAGTCGTGTCTGACTCTTTGCGACCCCATGAATGCAGCATGCCAGGCCTCCCTGTCCATCACCACCTCCCAGAGTTTACTCAAACTCATGCCTATCAAGTCGGTGATGCCATCCAGCCAACTCATCCTCTGTCATCCCCTTCTCCTCCTGCCCCCAATCTCTCCAAACATCAGGTCTTTTCCAATGAGTTAACTCTTCTCATGAGGTGGCCAAAGTATTGGAGTTTCAGCTTCAGCATCAGTCCTTCCAATGAACACCCAGGACTGATCTCCTTCAGGATGGACTGGTTGGATCTTCTTGTAGTCCAAGGGACTCTCAAGAGTTTTCTCCAACACCACAGTTTAAAAGCATCAATTTTTCGGTGCTCAGCTTTCTTCACAGTCCAACTCTCACATCTATACATGACCACTGGAAAAACCATAGCCTTGACCAGATGGACCTTTGTTGGCAAAGTAATGTCTCTGCTTTTTTATATGCTATCTTGGTTGGTCATAAATTTCCTTCCAAGGAATAAGCATCTTTTAATTTCATGGCTGCAGTCACCATATGGGGTGATTTTGGAGCCCAAAACAATAAAGTCTGACACTGTTTCCACTGTATCCCCATCTATTTCCCATGAAGTGATGGGACCAGATGCCATGATCTTAGTTTCTGAATGTTGAGCTTTAAGCCAACTTTTTAACTCTCCTCTTTCACTTCCATCAATAGGTTTGTTAGTTCGTCTTCACTTTCTGCCATAAGGGTGGTGTCATCCAATATCTGATGTTATTGATATTTCTCCCTGCAATCTTAATTCCAGCTTGTGCTTCTTCCAGCTTAGTATTTCTCATGATATACTCTGCTTAGAAGTTAAATAAGCAGGGTGACAATATACAGCCTTGACATACTCCTTTTCCTATTTGGAACCAGTCTGTTTTTCCTTGTCCAGTTTTATCTGTTGCTTCCTGACCTGCATACAGATTTCTCAAGAGGCAGGTCAGGTGGTCTGGTATTCCCATCTCCTTCAGAATCTTCCACAGTTTATTGTGATCCAGACAGTCAAAGGCTTTGACATAGTCAATAAAGCAGAAATAGATGTTTTTCTGGAACTCTCGCTTTTTCAATAATCCAGTGGATACTGGCAATTTGATCTCTGGTTCCTCTGACTTTTTAAAAACCAGCTTGAACATTTGCAAGTTCTTTGTTCACGTATTGCTGAAGCCTGGCTTAGAGAATTTTGAGCATTACTTTACTAGCGTGTGAGATGAGCACAATTGTGTGATAGTTTGATCATTCTTTGGGATTGCCTTTCTTAGGGATTAGAATGAAAACAGACCTTTTCCAGTCCTGTTGCCACTGCTGAGTTTTCCAAACTTGCTGGCAGATTGAGTGCAGCACTTTCACAGCATCATCTTTCAGGATTTGAAATAGCTCAACTGGAATTCCATCACATCTACTAGATTTGTTTAAAGTGATGCTTTCTAAGGCCCACTTGATTTCACATTCCAGGATGTCTAGCTTTAGGTGAGTGATCACATCACTGTGATTATCTGGGTCATGAAGATTTTTTTTGTACAGTTCTTCTGTGTATTCTTTCCATCTCTTCTTAATATCTTCTGCTTCTGTTAGGTCCATACAATTTCTGTCCTTTATTGAGCCCATTTTTGCATGAAATATTCCCTTGGTATCTCTAATTTTCTTGAAGAGATCTTTAGTCTTTCCCATTCTGTTGTTTTTCTCTATTTCTTTTCATTGATCACCGAAGAAAGCTTGCTTATCTCTCCTGGCTATATACACTACTATGTGTAAAATAATAATAGAAATCTAGTGGTAGTGGGGTGGAGAAGGCAATGGCACCCCACTCCAGCACTTTTGCCTGGCAAGCCCTATGGATGGAGGACCCTGATGGGCTGCGGTCCATGGGGTTGCTGGTAGTCAGACATGACTGCGTGACTTCACTTTCACTTTTCACTTTCACACATGGGAGAAGGAAATGGCAACCCACTCCAGTGTTCTTGCCTGGAGAATCCCAGGGATGGGGGAGTCTGGTGGGCTGCCGTCTATGGGGTTACACAGAAATGGACATGACTGAAGTGACTCAGCAGCAGTAGCAGTGGTAGTGGGAAGACTCTGTATAGCACAGGGAACTCAGCTCAGCACGCTGTGGTGACCTAGAGGTGTGGGGTGGGAGGGAGGCTGAAGAGCGAGGGCATGTATGTATGCATAAAGCTGAGTCACTTTGTTGTGCAGAGAAAAACTAGCACACCATTGTAAACCAATTATACTCGAAAAGAAAAGAAAAAGCTGGTTCTTCAAAGATCAATAAAACTAACAAACCCTTATCTACACTGTTAAAGAAAAAACAAACAAACACAAAAACACAGATGATTCATTCAAATGTAAGTGCCTAACATTAAGCTTTGGATAGACAAGACAAGCATTTCAAAGACATCCATTCTAAACAAACATATTGCCAGTTGCATGACACAGTTACTATTAAGACAATCAGATAAGAAATGAGGCTACCCCACCCTTGATATTTTCCTTTTAAGATGCCCTGGATAACTTTAGTAAGTGACCACCAGCTTTTCCCTTCCTTTGCTCTAATTCTCACTCTCATGTTTTAAATTCCTAGGCACCTGGCCTTACCCTAAAGAAGGTAGTCCCTTGTCCACTCTCCTTCCCTCTCTTGACCTGGAGATTTTCCTAAATGTTTTTTGGGCTAATCCTCCAGAATATGTGAATTTTTTTTTTTTTCAAGTTTCCCTGATAGATGTTGCTGAGGTGCATCATGAAACCATAATATAAACCACAAAAGCTGATCTGGACACAGAAAGGGCTCTCATTTGGGAGATATCTGTTGGGGGTGACCACAGGTGGGATGGGCCCAAGTGGCTTTCTTGTGCATTTATTGCTGATAGCATCACTGTCAATAGACTGAGACCAACATAATACCCATGTGCACACACATGTGTCAAAAATAAGGAATAAAATAGGTGGAATGACTTCTGAAATTGCAGATGAAAAGACAGACTATAAGCAGAGACTATGCACAAATATATGCCAATAAATTAGGTAGCCTTTTTAGAAGAAAAAGACAGATTTCTATTGTCATATGTTACCAAGACTCAGTTCAAGAGGACATGTGTGCATGTTAGTCACTCAATCATGTCTGATTCTTTGTGACCTTATGGACCATAGCCAAACAGGCTCCTTGGTCCATGGGATTTTCCAGGCAAGAATACTGGAGTAGGTTGTCATTTTCTTCTCCCTCAAGAGGACATAGTAAGTCTGAATAAATCTAAACAAGTAAAAAGATTGAATTAATATATATATTTAATTCTTCAAATAAAAGTCTAACATTAGGTGGCTTTACTGGTAAATTCTACCAAATACTTAAATAAAAATTAAAGCAGTCCTTCAAAAACTCTTCCAGTCAATATTTGAAGAAATATTTCTTAACTTACTCTACTAAGACAGGCTTACTCTGACAGCAAAAACAGACAGACATTACATACACACACACAAATTATCTATTTATCTATTTACCTATCATCTATATATCTACCCATGTATCATTATCTCTTTTGAATATAGATGCCAAAAATTCTCAAAATATGCTTCTTTGGAAAACATGATGCTATATCAATTAATGACCCATGTGAAGAACAATGAAATGACTCATAGTTCACATCAAACATGGGAATCAATTTCAGGGAATTGAAGATTTAAATGTGAAAAGTATAACAATAACATAGGGGAATATCTTCCTGAATTTGTGGTAAGATATATATATATATGTGTGTGTGTGTGTGTGTGTGTGTGTGTGTATGTTCATATATATATATATATATATATATATGTATATATATGTATGTATATATATATATATATGTTCAACATAACCAAAAATCAGAGCATAAAGGAAATTGTTAATAGATCCTACTATATAAAATTAAGTGCTCCTTTTCAACAAAAGGAACTTCCAGGTGTTTCAGTGGTAAAGATCCACATGCTAATGCAGGTGATGCAAAAGATGCAGGTTTTATCGCTGGATAGGGAAGATTTCCTGGAGGAAGAAATGGCAACCCATTTTTGTATTCTTGCCAGGATAATCCCATGGAAAGAGGAACCAGGTGAGCTACATTCTGTGGGGTCACAGAGTTGGACATGACTGAGAGACAGAGCCCGCATGCGTGTTCAACAAAAACACCATTAAGAAGGTCAAATATAAAGCCGCAGTGTACAAGAATATATTTGCAACAAAAACTGATAAACATATTTCATCCAGAATATATAAAGAATTTTTAGTAACTGCACATACCAAAAAGGCCCTATGTGAGTTTTGGGGTCATAGATGGAAAAAAGAAAAACAAAAACAAATGTGGTCCAAATCTTGAAAGAGCTTAATTCAACCAGAAAGATAAACCCAACCATTTATTGCATCATTTTAAAGCGTGTTAATTATTTGTAGAGATTAAGAGGACTTTGTTCCTCACCTAAACACAAGAATCTTTGTTTTCTTGAAGGGCTCTTGTTTGTCAACATGTGAATTATCATGTTATTTATGCTTTCACCAACTACTTATTGAATACCTTTTGTATGCCAGCACTGTGCTAGGAATTTGACTAAAAGACACTTCAATCCTTTTCCTACAAAGGACTCAACCTTCCATAAGCACATGAATGCATGCATGCCTACAGATATGCTTAAAATTAAAAATAATGTTCTATGAGAAAAAAAAACTCTTACATGTATTTTTAATAACCTTTTCAACTGGCGCTTTTGAATTCCCATTCTTCTGTTAATCTATATCTTCCACCTTCTTAGTAAATCCCTGAATTTAGATAGGATGTTACCCTAACCACAGGCTTCAACAGCATTGGCACTATCTCAAATCTGAAGGTAGAATCCTTATAAATATAATTTAATAAATACAATGATTTTAATTTCATTCTCTTGTCAGTGAATGATATATACATGGCTTCTCAACATGATTCTGTTCATTAAGATGATTATAGAATTTCCAAGTTTATTTATTGGCTTTGGGGAAATGTTTTTGTTTGTTGGTTGGTTTGATTAGTCTTTTCTGTTTATAAAAAGATTAACATAAAGAAAATACCTCTTTCCTTTTGTGAACTTTGTATCTTTGGGTGACTCTAAGAAGTGAGTAAATTTCTGGAGAGATAGTAGGGGTAGGATGGGGAAGATATAGGAACTGAGGAATCAACCATTGTGTTGCTGGACTTAGCAACTCTGATAAATGCTGAAGTCATTATTTCTTTTTAAAGAAATAATGTTTTTTCTTTAATATTTATATTGATTCAGTTGATTTCTTACAATATTTTCAAACAAAGGATCTACAATGATACACAGTCAAATGAAAATATAAATGGTAGCATTTTATTAAATGAAGGTGATTATTCTTAAACATTTCCTCCACAAATATAAACTCTCAAATTAATTTTTGTGGAATAAGAATTTATGGCAAATATTACAATAATTTAGTAAAGATAAATTTAGTGGTAAAAAATTAGAGTGCTGCTAGAAATGAAAAAGTGGCAAACAAAACAATATTATGTTCACTTTTTAAAAAATATGAACATTTGTAAAAAACAACACATAGACATGCACTTGCAATGCATTTAATATGCCAAATATTTTAATCAATTCAGAATGCCACCATGTGAATTAAGATATACAACAGTTTCATTACTCTGAAACTTCACTCATTTCCCTTTACAATTAATATGTCAATTAAGACCCCAACAGCTAAGTCAACAAAGCCAAATGACTGCCAATTACATCACTGTGTTTAAAAAAAGGAGGCTCAGTGAGCTCTTCCCAATCTTATATGGCAGCCTGGATGAGAGAGGAATTCCATGGAGAATGGATACATGCATACAAATACCTGAGTCATTTTGCTGTGCACCTGAAAATATCATGACATTGTTAATCTGCTAATCTCCAATATAAAATAAAAAGTCAAAAACAAAATTTAGGAGGGCATTTAAATCTAATATCATTACAAATGCCAGATGAAAACATGGATGTCCATTTTTTGTTAATTTTGAGTAAGTACTCAGGTGTGTGGAGACAACTGCACATACAAACATAATGTGGGGAAAAAATACATATGCTTGAAATTCATAGACACTTGGATGGTTTCCAGTTTGGTGCTGCCATGAATAAAGTTTCTATGAATATTTTTGAGCTAGTATTTTTGGCCATGAATCATTTTGTTTTGTTTTGTTTGTTGTCTTTGGTTGCATTACGGATGTATGTTTAATTTTACAAAAAAGCTGACAATCCCAAAATGATTGTGCCTTTACTTTCAAAACCTCTACAACTTCTCAAATACTTGCTTGCAACGTTGTCAAATTTGACAAGTCTAGTGAGCATGTAGTACTTTTTATTTGCATATTCCTGAAGAATAAAAGTATTTCATATATTTTTGTATGTTCACAGTCATTCTAACATCTATGCAGTATCCAAGTCTTATGGTCCTTGTTCAATTATATTTTTTATCCTACTGTTGTTAATTGAAGTATTTTATAAATGCCAATTAAGTTAAATAGATTCAAAGTATTGCTTAAGCCTTCACAGAGAGGAGTGGTAAAATTTCTAAATATAATTTCCAAATATTTCTTTCCATAGTTCTGTCAAATAGAAGCTTTGTTATAAAATGTGTATACACTTAAAACTTTTACATCTTCTTGATGAATTGAAAATTTTTATTATAAAAATTTAATAGTGTTCTAGCTTTCAGGAAATGTCTCTTTAAATTCTCCTTTTTGATTTGAACATGCCAACTCACATTTCCTTGTATTATTCTTTTCTTAAAATATATTTTTCCAGCTTAGGTTTATCTATACATTTAAAGTGTATTAAAGCATATCTGTTTTAAACAGATGTTTGAATCTTGCTTTTTTATTCAATCTGATAGTTTCTGCCTTTTAAAAATAATCAAATCATATTTAATTGATTTATTGATAATAATAGATTTAATTCTATCTCCTCATGTTTTCTAATTTTCCCATGTGTTGTTTTGCCTTTCACTTATTAAATCATTTTCTTTTCTTCTTTTGTTTTTCTTGTTTATTTATATATAAAAGCTACTTTATGTTGACTACTATTCTTATTTTTAACTATGTATGTATGTTTAAGTTTTTGATTATTGTGATAGGACTATAAGAAACTTTCTAATATTATTGCTCTTCATTTATTCCTAAAGTTTGCATACTTATTTAGCTTAAGAAAATTAAAGCATTTTCTTGTAATGGAAATCTGCTCTTGATAAATTCAATCATTCTAAATTATGATTCATTTATTTAATTCATTATTGAAGGATGCTGTCTTAGGAAGAAGCTTTTAGGTTGTTGGTTTGGTGGTTTTCCAGTTCACTGGGATTTGCTTCACTGTGTTCATTCTGTTTATAAGTTTTATTTTTGTATTTTTTTAAATTATAGCATCTTCATTTGATTATTATAAATCCTGTTTCTCTGGCAAAATTCATTATTTTCTAAAGATATATTTCTTAAAAATTTAGCCACAGTAGTTTTAACTTTTGTCAAAAATCTGAATTACTTACAATAGATTTGTTTCTGTTGTAATATTTTATGATTCCAACAGTTGGTTTAATGTTCTGATAAGTTTAGTAATTTATTTTTAATATATGTAATACATTGTGTATGATAAATTATAAAAATGCTTTGGATCAAGTCACTTTCCTTTAGAAAAGATTTAATTCCATTAGCAGGGAGTTAAAACAGTATGAGAAGATTACTTTGAGGCTATTATTAATTTTTCCTTTACTTATAGGGCACCTTTCGTTACTCAGACATCTCAAATTAAAGCCTGAAATATTTACTTCAGCCCTTGCTACTTGAAAAGCTTGAGATCAAATTGTTGTCTTCTCAGTACGGTATGCTGAAATCTGTGCCTATGTTATATCTGACTAGCAAATGAATTGTTTTCTCGTAGGCTAGTCCATTTGTGTGTAACATATCATTTGCCATATGCCTCAGGAAAAAAAAAAAATTACTGACGAATGTTGAGTTCATTTCTCAATGGCCTTTTTCCACACTGGATTCTTCTTTCTGGAATTTTTGCTGCCTTAAAAAATTCAAACTCCAGTTTTTTTTCACCCCAAGTCCACTGAAAGTGTAGAAAGTATTAGGCAGATTTTTTTCCCCCTGTTACACCTCTTTGTCCCAGGTGTGAACCAGCAAATACTCTGAGGACAAAGAGATTCAGAGAAGTTTGCCTTGGATGAATATACTACCCTTATTCCCAAGATCTTTGCCCCTTAAGTTCTGACTGCTCTTGAAGTGTATTTGAAGTTTTCAAACATTGTTTTATGTTTTTTTTTCCCCAAATTTTTTATATGTTCTTTGTGGAGAGATCTAAGCACTAGTGATGGAGTTCTACATACAGACCTATGTATAAATAAATTCATTCTTCCAAGAAACAGCAAAGACATTTACCTTATTTACATACATACCTATGGAGTACTAGCTATAGGGGAACACACAATCAATGTATTCTTTTATATTGAATAAATAAAAAACATATTTTACTACTAAAATGAACTAGAAAAACTAGCTATATTCCCATGTTTTATTGCTGTAAATACATATTTTAAAAATATATCCTTATTTCCATAATTATGCTAATTTTATCTAATTGTTTTTCTGCATAGCTAATTAAAAAGAGGACAGAAAGAATATATCCATCTAGTCCCTGATTCCAAGGAGCATACAAAAACTTTCTATGATTGTTAATTCAATAACCTGTTTTATACACTTCTTAGTTCTTGTTTAAAAAAATGATGACTCCAGAGATAATTATGTCTCTGTATTTTATTTACACCTTTTCAAAGAAGACATGCAAGTAGTTCACTGTTTACTATTTGAAGAGTCTTAAAACATTCTTCAGTACATGTTTATTAATTAGGTCTATGGAATGTTTTTCTTTATTTAATATAGAAATAAAAGTATATTCCCATATTTCGTAATTTCTGAAAAGATTATTTCATCAGTCTTCATAGCCAATGAATAAAAGAAACTTAGAAATTTCCAAGATCTCTTAAAAATTAAGAATTTTAATTTTTGGCCTTTTACATATGCTGCCAGCATTTTTTTTTTCTAATTTTATTTTGCTTTTTATATTTATTGATAATTACATTTACTAGTTATTTTTGTGTGTTTGTTTGTTTGTTAATTATATTGTTGCTTAGTCATTAGGTTGTGTCTTAATCTTTTGCAACCACATGGACTATAGCCCTTCAGGATCCTCTGTGATTGAGAGGGAAGTGATATGGAGTCTTTCCATGAACTATGGAAAAATAAAAATTATGTTCAATAACATTGTTTAAACTGTATGTAGTGATTACCTCACAGCCATAGCAAAAAGATGAAAAAAAAAAAAAGTAGAAAGCAAGTATCTGGATAGAAAGAAATGTTCTACGCTGGGTAGAAAGACCTAGCTACTCCTGATGATTTGGGCTTGGTTTCCAAAACCTATGAGAAACAGAAGACAAGACTCATAATGTTTCCTAGTGGAAATACCAAAGAATACCCTCAATTAATGCAAAATTACAAAAAAATGATAATTCTTAAGAGTAAACTAGAAATAAATTCATTCTTCCAAGAAACAACAAAGACATTTACCTTATTTACATTTGTTGTCTTGTCTAAAAATAACAGAAAAATTTATCTGCACAGAATTTATACAGTTTATAAAATGACATTTTTCTATGAGATCTATGTGTTCCATAAATTTATTGAAGATGTAATTATAAATATATTTTCTTTTAAAGCTACATTTTAAAAATGTTTTCATGAAACACTTTCAACTAATGCTTTGCTGTATATCTATTATCATTGCTTGCTCCTCAATCCAGAAGAGGAATTTTCAGGGGGCTCAGTGATAAGGAATCTACTTGCCAGTGCAGGAAATGAAAGAGACCTGGGGTGATCCATGGGTCAGGAAGATCCCACTCCAGTGGGAGTATGAAACAACAACCTACTTCAGTATTCCTGCCTGGGAAATTCCATGGACTGAGAACCCTGGCAGGCTATAGTCCATGGGGTCCCACATAACTGAACATGCACACTCCAGGGCAAGATTAATATTTGTATTTTCAGGAGTGATGCTGGCTAACTTTTTATATTTAACTTTTAATCCACTGGAATACATATTGACATTTGGCATAAAGAAGGGGGTGACCTTTACTTTTTCCAAATTAATTTTTTCTTGCATCATTTTTTCTTTAAATGGTATAAAAATTACACTTGTGGATAAGTTAAAGAAAATTACATAGCAAATATTTAGAGTTTTATTTAATGAGTTCTCTCCCTTGGTGTTATATGTATTCATAACTATGTGTTTATTCTTATGGGTTATTTAATAGTTTGTAACTAGATGTTAGGGGTATAAGAAAACATTTAACAATTTTTTATTTTGTACTGTGTAATACAGTACAATATGCTTACTTCCAATAGTGGTCTTCCTTTTTTGGCACAATAAATGTCTCATTGGTTCCTTTTTTTTGAAGATATTTAATGCTAGACTTTTTAGCACATTCAGTTTTACTACTCTTTTATTGTCATTTTGTTGCAGGAATGGGGACCCCTTCCAGGGCCCGAAACTGGGCTCTTGTCTAGCACTCAGAAATGAATTGTCTGAGGAGACATATGTGCTGACAAAGCAAGAGACTTCATTGGGAAATGTCACTGAGGTGGAAAGCAGGAGGGTGAGGGAACCCAGGAGAGCTGCCCTGCCAGTGGCTCACAGGTTTTATGGTGATGGGATTAATTTCCGGGTGGTCTTTGGCCAGTCATTCTAATTCAGAGTCTTTCCTGGTGGTGCACACATCACTCAGCCAAGATGGATGCTAGCAAGAGGGATTCTGGGAAGTGGAAGGACACGCGGTGTCTCCTTTCAACCTTTCCCGAACTCTTCTGGTTGGTAGTGGCTTATTAGTTTTGTATTCCTTATCAGGATCTCCTGTCATAAAACAACTCATGCAGATGGTTACTATGGTGCCTGGCCAGGGTGAGCGGCTTCAATCAGTGTGCTTGCCGTAACAATTTGGGTTGTGTTTAGCAATAGGAAAATACAGTCAATTTTCTATTCTGTTTTCTTGCTTTGTTTTTCTATATTTATTTCTCCTTTCCCTGATGATACTGTCACAAACCTTTTTTTCTTTTTTTAGTTTTTTCTTGATATATAATTTCTCATCATTTCTATTTATTTTTGTGTACATGATTGCTTATTCATGGTATTTTGAGCATGTTGTTTGCAAACAATATGTGTTTTAAGTCAAATATGTACATCATATAGACTGTCAGGAAGCATTTAACAGGAGGGGGTTCCTGTGTGCTGTTTTGGATCTGTCAGAAATCTTTTGGTCCTTATTAATTCCTGAATATTCAGGAATTAAGAGGAGAGGCACACCTTTCCCAGGGGCTGAGGAATCCAGGCATTTCCTTTGTTAGCTTCTCATTATGGGGCTAAATAGCCTCTTCTCTCTTTAACAGGCATCGCCTTGTGTTTTGTAAGTCTGGGATTTTAATCTTTATCTTTGCTGAGAATAACTACCTTGTAAAACAGTATATATTCCCACACCATGTTGATTAAAACACCTTTGCTCCATCAGAGATTGGGTCACTTTGTCTTTCTTTCTTTCTCTCTCTCTATCTCTATCTATTTCTGGCTGATTCCCTGGAGCATGAAAGCCAGCTGCATAACTCAGGGAATATTAGCCTCTTTCCTTCTTTCACTCTCTCATCGTCAACTCTGGACCACCAGGTTCTGGTAAGTAATTAGCCTCCAACAAATAAAAATAAATGAAAAAAAAAAAAAAGCTTTGGGGGTGGGGTGGGGGGTGGGGGGAAGGACCAACAATACACTTGAAGTTTAACCCAGTGTCCTACCCAGTAAACTTAATTGTGCATGGTCTATTGTTTCATCACTTTCCTTTATTTAATGTTTCATTGTTGTTTTCCTTAGTTTCCATATCTTACTATAAGCAGAAAAATGTATGTTTTTAAAATGCATGTAGTATAATCTAAAGGTCGAAAAGAAAATGATGAGCAGACACTGTAAAGAAAATAAACCATTTTTAGTGTTTAAAACTAAAATAAAAACACTTTTATTTGCACATTAATAAATTCCATAAGGGAAAGCTACATTTTTACATTTTAGATTATAGCTCATTAACTGAAAAATAATATCTCTTATAAACATATTTACATGGAAAATATACCTTAAATTTTCCTTGTCAAGGAAATTGGTATTTTTCATCACACTAATACTTATTTCTTTGTTTAATATGACTTAATGAAAGGAAGACTTTAATAAGTTTTCATATTGTACAAACCTTAGTTATAATGTTAAGGAAGATAAAACTAATGGATCATATCCTTAAATGTATAATAAAATTATTGGGGAAAATAATGTTTAAAATAAGATTTTAACACTTTAAAGCAGTTTGCATTGGAATGGGGATACAGACTAGGCATAAAGTTAGATTTCAGAGAAGAAAGAACATAACCATAAGGAGTAAATTCAACTAAGATCAGACTTTGAAGTATCAGAGTAGGAGCTTATTTTAGAACACCATTAAGCTATTTCATCCACTCTTGAAGGAACAACTTGTTCTTACCTCCAAGAGCTCCTTTGATGCCATAAAGGACAATCTATTACCCTTGCATGCTATGAAGACACAATAATGTTGAAAGAACAAATATATCAGTACTAAATATTAAGTACTAAAAAATATTAAGCATTAAATATTTTCTACAATATATTTGTAACCACCAAGAACTATGCCATTAAGACTATGCCCAAGCCTTTGATTGGTGGACCACAACAAACTCTGGAAAATTCTGAAAGAGATGAGAATACCAGACCACCTGACCTGCCTCTTGAGAAACCTGTATGGAGGTCAGGAAGCAACAGTTAGAACTGGACATGGAACAACAAACTGGTTCCAAACAGGGAAAGGAGTATGTCAAGGCTATGTATTGTCACCTTGCTTATTTAACTTATACTCAGAATACATCATGAGAAACCCTGGGTTGAATGAAACACAAGCTGGAATCAAGATTGCTGAGAGAAATATCAATAACCTCAGATATGGAGATGACATCACTCTTATGGAGGAAAGTGAAGAACTAAAGAGCCTTTTAATGAAAGTGAAAGAAGAGAGTGAAAAAGTTGCCTTAAAGCTAAACATTCAGAAAGCTAAGATCATGGCCTTTTGTCCCATCACTTCATGGCAAATAGATGGAGAAACTGTGGAAATGGTGTTTCCAAAATCACTGCAGATGATGACTGCAGCCATGAAATTTAAAGATGCTTGCTCCTTGGAAGAAAAGTGATGACCAGCCTGGCCAGCATACTAAAAACTGAGGCATTACTTTGCCAATGTAAGTCTGTCTAGTCAAAGTTATGATTTTTCCAGTAGTCATGTATGGATGTGAGAGTTGGGATATAAAGAAAGCTGAGGGTCAAAGAATTGATGTTTTTGAACTGTGGTGCTGGAGAAGACTCTTGAGAGTCCCTTGGACTGCATGAAGATCCAACCAGTCCATTCTAAAGGAAAACAGTCCTGAATATTCCTTGTAAGTACTAATGCTGAAGGCGAGGCTCCAATATTTTGTCCACCTGATGCAAAGAACTGACTCACTGAAAAGACCCTGAAGCTGGGAAAGATTGAAGGTGGGAGGAGAAGGGGATGACAGAGGACGAGAAGATTGGATGGCATCACTGACTCAATGGACATGAGTAAATTCCAGGAGTTGGTGATGGATAGGGGGGCCTGATGTGTTGCAGTCCATGGGGTTGCAAATAGTCAAACATGACTGAGTGACTGAACTGAATTGAACTCAGCCACGAAGAATATTATACTCTAAAATGCCATAAAAAGAGTTGTCAGTAACATATCTTGACCTTTTTTATATTAATAGTAATTTCCTTCAGTAAAAGTATACCCATCTTGATGAGAAACTGTTTCTTGACATTGTTATAAAAATTCACACATATCATGGCTTAAAATATCAACAGCAATATACTCTTCTTATTAGGAACAGAATGTATAATTTATTCTAAAGTGATTGACATTAGTAATTGAAACGAATTAAAAGACATTTCCCTCTTTAAATGTCCTTGGTTGTATGGTTTTGGGGAAGTCAGACGAACATGATCATCTGTTACCCTTTCAAAAATATGAAAACAGTAAAGCACACATCTGATGTGGAAGGGAAAAAAGGCATTTTCAATCAGTGGCTTGTGAAAGTAATTAGATGTTCTGTCAGAGAAAGCAAATCAATTGAAGCTACATGTTATATCCTGTTTACAGCACCTGCTTCTATGAAAATTTATTTCTATTTTTGCATCAGCAGAAAATTTGTAAATAATAAATACAATCCAAAGAGGAAAGGCACTGATTTGTTTCTTAAATTTAAATACTCTTCAAAGTCAATTTTACATAAAACAAAAAATGTATCATGATGTTTCAACTTGTATGGGTTAGTTTTATCTTCCCATACTTTTCTGTGTTTCAAATTTGTTTTTCATTAGCTGTCTTTAAAATTTTACTGGACTGAGAATAAATACATATTAGCAATAATTTATTAAAATATTCCCATTTTGTACTAAATTGCTATAATTTCTGAACAACTGGATGATGTTATTATAGAACTGAAATGAGTGAAACCTGATAATTGAACAGTTTTATCTCCTTGGTTTTTCATCCATGATCTGACTTAATCCAATTTCAGTGACAGTAACTTAACAGAAAATATAGCTAAAAAATAGAAATAAATATGCTACCAAGATTGTGGGAGTACAAGTATAGGAGAAACACATTTCAAGATTTAGCTTACTATTGTCCATAGTATTATTTTAATTAAAACTTAAAGAAATCTACTTGTTTTTCTCTATATCATTGATTGATGAATAAATACTTATGCACTAATTTTATCTGCAACATGGAACTCTCTAATCAATGATTGCTTTTATGTATCACTAAATATTTTCAAATTCTATTTTGTAGTATGCTACCACAAAACCTGAAACTTCAAACTCAATTTGGACCTATTAACTAGATCCACTAAAGTTTAATATAGTTTACTTTTATGTGTATTTGTCAAATTTTGGAATAATGAAGAAAATGGAGAGTACACTGCCAAAAAATGAGAGAACGATCTGAAAGTCTCATACTTAGTAATCATTTGATTTACACAGAAACAGACCCTTAATTTTAATTATAAATTCTCTAATTTTTCAGTACCTAATTAGTTCCATAAGAATATGGAAAATATTCCTGCAAGCAGACTGTTAATGAAAAAGATGTAATATGGGGGAAATATGAGGATTTATAATTAAAATTAAGGATTTGTTTCTGTGGAAATCAATTGGTTACTAAGTATGAACCTTTCAGATTACTTTTTGAGAGTTGGGCTATAAAGAAAGCTGAGCACTGAAGAATTGATTCTTGAACTGTGGTGTTGGAGAAGACTCTTGAGAGTCCCTTGGACCATAAGGAGATTCATCCAGTCAATTTGAAAGGAAATCAGTCCTGAATATTCATTGGAAGGATTGATGTTGAAGCTGAAGCTCCAACACTTTGGTCACCTGATGCGAAGAACTGACTCATTGGAAAATATCCTAATGCTGGGAAAGATTGAAGGCAGGAGAAGGGGATGACAGAGGGTGAGATGGTTGGATGGCATCACCAACTCAATGGACATGAATTTGAGCAAGCTCCAGGAGTTTGTGATGGACAAAGAAGCCTGTCATGCTGCAGCCCATGGGGTTACAAAGAGTTGGACACAACTGAGTGACTGAGCTGAGCTGAAATTTGGTGATGTAATCTTAGACATATATTTTATTATGAGAGAAGAAATATTATATAATCTGATATATTTGAAATTCTATATTTTAAAATATAATTTATCTTTCAGAAAAGTTTTAAATTCATAACAAAATTGAGGGGAATACCAAAATTACTCTAATAGCCCTTGCTCCCACATATGCACATATTCCCCCATCAAAATCCTGCACTAGAGTGGTACATGGGCTATAATACGTTAATTAAAATCAAAATAAGCCTAAATTCAAGCTGGTTTTAGAAAAAGCAGAGGAACCAGAGATCAATTTGCCAACATCCCTTGGATCATCAAAAAAGCAAAAGCATTCCAGAAAAACATCTATTTCTGCTTTATTGACTATGTCAGAGCCTTTGACTATGTGGATCACAATAAACTGTGGAAAATTCTGAAAGAGATGGGAATACCAGACCACCTGACCTGCCTCCTCAGAAATCTGTATGTAGGTCAGGAAGCAACAGTTAGAACTGGACATGGAACAACAGACTGGTTCCAAATAGGAAAAGGAGTACGTCAAGGCTGTATATTGTCATCTTGTTTATTTAACTTATATGCAGAGTACATCATGAGAAATGTTGGGCTGGAAGAAGCACAAGCTGGAATCAAAATTTCCAGGAGAAATATCAATAACCTCAGATATGCAGAAGACACCACCCTTATGAGAGAAAGTGAAGAACTAAAGAGCCTCTTGATGAAAGTGAAACAAGAGAGTGAAAAAAAATGGCTTAAAGCTCAGCATTCAGGAAACTTAGGATCATGGCATCTGGTCCCATCACTATATAGCAAATAGATGGGGAAACAAAGAGTGACTTTTTAAAAAAATTTTTGAGCTCCAAAATCATTGCAGATGGTGACTTCAGCCAAAAATTAAAAGGCCCTTGCTCCTTGGAAAAAAGCTATGGCCAACCTAGACAGCATATTAGACAGCAGAGATATCACTTTACCAATAAATTTCTATCTAGTCAAGGCTTTGGTTTTTCCAGTAGTCATGTATGGATGTGAAAGTTGGACTATAAAGAAAGCTGAGTACCACAGAATTGATGCTTTTGAACTGTGGTGTTGGAGAAGAATCTTGAGAATCCCTCGGACTGCAAGAAGATTCCAATAGTCCATCATAAAGGAAACCAGTCCTGAATATTCATTGGAAAGATCAATGCTGAAACTGAAGCTCCAATATTTTGGCCATCCAATGTGAAGCACTGACTCATTTGAAAAGACCCTGATGCTGGAAAAGATTGAAGGTGGAAGGAGACGGGGCGACAAAGGATGGTTGGATGGCATCACTGACTCGATGAACATCAATCTGAGTAAGCTTCGTGAGTTGGTGATGGACATGAGTTCGAGTAAGCTTCATGTGTTGGCTGATGGACTGTTTGTGATGGACTAGCGTGCTGCAGTCCATGGGGTTGCAAGGAGTTGGACATGACTGTGAGACTAAACTGAACTCTCTTGAGACAATTTCCTTTTTTCTGGCTTTTTGACACAAGTCAAACAAAGGCATAACCTTTTTTTAGTCCTCTCCTACACTGCAAACTGGCACTGTAAAGCCATTTGTTTTCTCGTGATCTGTGCCAATGTAAATCGATCTTCTTCTATAATTTCTAAGTGCTTCAGAAAATTTCTATGCATCTTTTTGCTTCCTTGCTTATTATCCACAGAAGAACACATGAAGATTGGCCATATCTTCCTCATATCTTCTCTGCTATTTGTTACCCCTTACCCAGAAAATATCTCGTAATGGGACACATTGTAGAATCATAAACATTAAAAAGTATATCTATATTAAGGGAGTAAAAACAGAAATAAAATATCCAAGTACCCCTTAGATCCACTTGGGCTTTAGTTATGACTATCCACAATATTCATTATATTTAATATTTTGCTACATTGTGATAAATAAAAATAACAAATTTAGATTACCAAATTGAGGAAGATATTATGTAAGACCTGGATTTAATTCTTGTAAATATTTTAAGTGAAGTAGCTACAAGTAATAATATATGGCAATTTTACGGTTAAGAATTACATATGGAACTGCATGAGACAATTGCTCGGGCCTGGAGCACTGGGAAGACCCAGAGGGATGGGATGGGGAGGAAGGCGGGAGGGGGGATCAGGATGGGGAACACATGTAAATCCATGGCTGATTCATGTCAATGTATGGCAAAAATCATTATAATATTCTAAAATAATTAGCCTCCAACTAATAAAAATAAATGGAAAAAAAGAATTAAGACAAAGAATTACATATGGAACTGATTTTATTAAAAATATTTAATATATAATTCTTGTTTTCATCAAGCTTACTCTAAAGTTACCTCATATTTCCTGTGATAAATTGAATTAGACTATTTTATATAAGTAGAGAATTTGAAGTGTTTATTGACACAAAGATGTTAGCTATTCAAAAATACCATATGTAAAATTGATAGCCAATGGGAATTTCCTGTATGCCTCAGAAAACTCAAACAGGGGCACTTCGATCAATCTAGAGGGGTAGGATGGGGAGGGAGATAGGAGGGAGTTTCAAAAAGGAGGGGATATATGTATACCTATGGCTGATTCATGTTGAGGTTTAACAGAAAACAGCAAAAATTTGTAAAACAATTATTATTCAATACAAAATGAATAAATTAAAAAAAATACAGTTTACTTGATCATAATAAGACTCCAAAGAAATTTATGATAGCTTAAGATGGACAGGGGGGCCTGGCGTGTTGCGATTCATGGGGTTGCATAGAGTCAGACACGACTGAGCAACTGAACTGAACTGAATTTTAAAAGCATACAGCTGTATCATAAGTAAAAGAAGAAGAAACCAGTACATAAGGTGTTGAACTGGAACATTGGTAAGTGTGATACTTTCTAATAGAAATGCTGTAATTTTGTAAATGTTGAGTGTTAAAAGAAATTCATGGAGATGGTTTTGATGTGTAAGCATTTTGTAAATATGGTCCAAATCAGTGCTCTATAAAAATTTTTGATTTTCCAGTTTGATAGGAAAGTAAAAAGGTTTCAGTTGAGTTCACTCAGTAGTGTCCGACTCTTTGTGACCCCATGGACTGCAGCATACCAGGCTTCCCTGTCCATCACCAACTCCCGGAGCTTGCTCAAATTCATGTTAATCACGGCAGTGATGCCATCCACCCATTTTATCCTCTGCCGTCCCCTTCTTCTCCCACCTTCAATCTTTCCCTGCATCACTGGTCTTTTCCAATGAGTCAGTTCTTCACACCAGGTATCCAATTATTGGAACTTCAGCTTCAGAACCAGTCCTTCCAATGATTATTCAGGACTGATTTCCTTTAGGATGGACTGGTGGGATCTCCTTGCAGTCCAAGGGATTCTCAAAAGTCTCCTCTAACACCACAGTTCAAAAGCATCACTTCTTCAGTGCTCTACTTTCTTTATGGTCAAACTCTCACATCCGTGCATGACTGCATGACTACTGGAAAAACCGTAGCTTTGACTAGATGGGCCTTTCTTGGTAAAGTGATAGCTCTGATTTTTAATATGCTGTCTAGGTTGGTCATAGCTCTTCTTCAAAGGAGCGAGTGTCCTTTAATTTCATGGTTGTGGTCACCATCTGCAGTGATTTTGGAGACCAATAAATAAATAAATAAATAAATAAATAACGTCTCTCACTGTTTCCATTGTTCCCCTATCTGTCCTCCATGAAGTGATCAGAACGGATGCCATGATCTTAGCTTTTTGAATGTGAGTTTTAAGCCAGCTTTTTCACTCTCCTCTTTCACTTTCATCAAGAAATTCTTTAGTTCTCCTTCACTTTCTCCCATAAGGGTGGTGTCATCTAGGTATATGAGGTTATTGATATTTTTCCCAATGAACTTAATTCCAACTTGTGCTTCATCCAGTCCAGCATTTTGCATTATGTATTCTGCATATAAGTTAAATAACCAGGGTGACAATATGTATATACCCTTGACATACTCCTTTCCCAATTTGGAACCAGTCCATTGTTCCATGCCCTGTTCTAACTGTTGCTTCTTGAACTACATACAGATTTCTCAGGAGGCAGGTAAGGTGGTCTGGTATTCCCATCTCTTGAAGAATTTTCCACCGTTTGTTGTGATCCACACAGTCACAGGTTTGGGTGAAATCAATAAAGCAGAAGTGGATGTTTTTCTTGAGCTCTCTTGCTTTTTCTGTGATCCAATGGGACATTTTGACTTTCCAGTTTCATAGGAGAGTAAAAGGGTTTATTGATATTCAAAAAACTACTACTATTCAACTTTACCAAGAATTGTGCATAATGGAAATTGCATTTAAACAAATCTTGAAGGCACCATAATTCCTGTCTGCTTCATTTGTTTGGGCAAAATCTTTCAACATTTTTGTGATTGCCTTTTGTGATCAATAAAATAAGAGCAGAATGATATCATCTGGATCTTCTTGAATGTCTCATGATAGTGCCATGCAAAATACTGAAGATGATTTGAGCTTTAGGAAAACCAAGAGTTTCCTTTCTTTCCATAGTGTAAATTTTTGGAAAATTTGTTAGATTAAAATATTGAAGATATGATAATATTCTTAATGCATATACATCAAAATTTGTTTTATTTCAATACACCTTAAATCTTTTCTTTGTCACATCGAAGTTTTGGGGAATTTCTTTGGAAACTGTCAATAACAGATACTAAAATTGCTAAAAGATCTGTGAAAATCATCACAATGCTTGCGGAAAAGTTAAGTTTTGTTTTCTTGTTTTTAACTACAAAATTCTTCTTATCTCCAATCTGCTAGTGTAACTTGTTTATGCAAAGTATCATCAGTGACACAATTGGCATAGCATAAAATTAGTCTGAAATCATTCTTGAATGAAAAGACAAGGTCAGTAAGTGAGTAATAACAGAGGGAGAGAGCAAGAAAGAGAGCAAGCTAGCCAGCTATTGCTGAATAACAAATAATTTCCAAACTTACCAACTTAAAAGGCAAGAATCTTGCTCACAGGTTTTCAGATCAAAGGGGTTTGTCATATGTAGACCTTCTTTGTATGAGCTCAGCATGCCTTTGCTCCAAGATTTAGCTGGGGTGAAAATGTACACCATGAGTCTTTTATGTTCAGTTGTCAGTGGTTCCTGTCATGAAAATTGCAAGACATAAGAGAGTAAATGGAAACATACAATACATATTAGATTCAGAATTAGTACAGTGTTAATTTCTGTCCATGTTCCTTAGTGCAGAGTCTTAGGAATGGACAGAAAGTCAAATGCTAAGAAAGTATATTCTATAATTACAAAAAACAGTAAGAATTATGGGTGGGAGATTTGGTAGAGTTAATTAAGTGTTTCATAGATTCCAAACATGAGAATAAGAGTGATAAAAACACATTATTATTGATTTTATTGCTATTACTACCACTTGTATTATTCTTTCTACTGAAAATAGCAGTGGCAAGAAGCATGTATGTAAGAGTAATGAGGTATGACTAACACAAAAGTTGAATTTTTTTTTCCTTATATGCTGGTTATCAAATTAAAAATTCCATCACAAAATATTTTTTTCAGTAAGCTTTTTATTTATCTTTTGCACCTTTCCTCTATTTTTTTTCATTTATTTTTATTAGTTGGAGGCTAATTACTTTACAATATTGTAGTGGGTTTTGTTATACATTGACATGAATCAGCCATGGAGTAACATATATTCCCCATCCTGATCCCTCCTCCCACCTCCCTCTTTACCCGATCCCTCTATGGAATATTACTCAGCCATTAAAAAGAATTCATTTGAATCAGTTCCAATGAGATGGATGAAGCTGGAGCCCATTATACAGAGTTTAAGCCAGAAAGACAAAGAACATTACAGCATGCTAACACATATATATGGAATTTAGAAAAATTGTAATGATAACCCTATATGCAAAACATAAAAAGAGACACAGATGTACAGAACAGACTTTTGGACTCTGTGGGAGAAGGCGAGGGTGGGATGTTTTGAGAGAACAGCATCGAAACATAAAACATATTTAATTGAACAAAGTTACAGAGGGCAAGTGTCAAGTTTGGCCTTTGCCCTGTATTTTGAAATCAGACAAAAAGAAATTTGATCAGAAAATGTGTTAAGAGATTTCTTAGTCTAGGATATTGTTTTTGAAAATGTTTGATATGAGAATCCTCCCTTCCCAAAGCAGACTGTGTACTTTTTTGAATAATCTCCAAAGAGTGGACTCTTGGTGAACATGTCCAGATGTTCTTAACATGAAAGACACCGTGCAGGGGTTTAGTAGGATGAAGGATGGGCTTATATCCTGTAGGAAAGAGATCAGGTCCTTATTCTGAGGAATTCTTCCCCTAGTTCTTAACTACTAGCTAAAGTGTGAACTAGATATATCCTTCCCCCAGATTCAGGTAAACAGTAGTTTATTAAGCCATGTATTCAGTCAGTTCAGTTCAGTCACTCAGTCATGTCTGACTCTTTGCGACCCCATGGACTGCAGCACGCCAGGCTTCCCTGTCCATCATCAGCTCCCAGAGTTTACTCAAGCTCATGTCCATTGAGTCAGTGCTGCCATCCAACCATCTTATCCTCAGTCATCCCTTTCTTCTCCCAACTTCAATCTTTCCCAGCATCAGGGTCTTTTCTAATGAGTCAGTTCTTCACATCAGATAACCAAAGTATTGGAGTTTCAGCTTCAATATTAGTCCTACCAGTGAACATTCAGGATTGATTTCCTTTAGGATGGACTGCTTGGATCTCCTTGTAGTCCAAGGGACTCTCAAGAGTCTTCTCCAATATCACATAAGTTTAGTATGAAAATGGAAAACCAAGAAAATCTTGACACACTTTCTGCAGCTACTAATCATCCATCTAGATTTTTACACTCTTCAAGGTTCAATACAATATAGATCCCCTTCTCTTCTGTGACATACTACATCATATATTCAAAGGTTATTTCATTTTCTATTAAATTTTTCTTGTTGTTTTTTGAAATAACTAAATGTTTAAATTGTTTATGCTTATTTGGATGAACAGATATCCTGTTACTTATGTGGTAGGTATATTTTACTTGGATAAACATAAATGAATGTGCTTTAAATGAATAGACTGGTATCCTGTTACTTATAAAGAAAGCATCTCCTTCGATAACTTCTCCTTCAATTCCCTGAAACTATTCTTATCTAAGTGATTATCTGCATGAAGCTAAGCTGGGACTCTTTAATGACAACAGACTGTTTTGTTCCACATATCTACCTAGATTTAATTGTTCCTATGAACAAGTCCCCTTCACAATCACAGCCTTGTCTGGCAAAGGTTTTATAACTCAATGAAGTTATGAGACATGATATGCAAGGCCACAAATGAGCCATGGTGAAGAGTTCTGATAAAACGTGGTACCCAAGAGAAGAAAAGACAATTCACTTCAGTATTCTTGTCTCAAGAACCCCATGAACAGTATGAAAAGGCAAAAAGATATGACACTAGAAGATAAGACCTCCTGGCTGGAATATGCCCAATATGCTACTGAGGAAGAATAAAGAATGATTACTAACAGCTCCAGAAAGAATGAAGTGGCTGGGACAAAGCATAAATGATGCTCAGTTGTGGATGTGTGTGGTGGTGAAAGTCTGATGCTATAAAGAACAATGTTGCATTGAAACATGGAAAGTTAGGTGCATGAGTTCAGGTACATAGTAATGGACAAACGGGAGATGGTGAAATTGAATATCTCTATAGAAATCAGTAAATTAAAATAGATTGGAATAGGAAAATTTAATTTATATGACCATTTTATCTATTACTGTGAGCAAGAACCCCTTAGAAGGAATGGAATAGCTCTCAAAGTCAACAAGAGTCCAAAATGCAGTACTTGCGTGCTGTCTCAAAAATGATAGTGTTATCTCTGCTGATTTCCAGGGCAAACTATTAAACATCACAGTAATCCAAGTCTGTGTCCCAACCACTGATCCCCAAGGAGCTGAAGCTGACTGATTCTATGACGATGTACAACACCTTATAGACTAACACCAAAAACAGATGCCCTTTTCATCAAAGGGGATTGGAATGCAAAAGCAGGAATTCAAGAGTCACCCGGAATAGCAGTCAAGTTTGTTCTTGGCGAGGACTAATTGAAGCAGGCCAAATGCTAACAGATTTATGTCAAGAGAACAAGCTGATCATAGCAAACACAATTTTACAGCAACCAAATAGATGAACATCATAGATGGTTAATATTGAAATCACATTGATTATGTTCTTTGAAGACAAAGATGGAAAAGCTCTATACAGTTAATACAAACAATACCTGGCACTGACTGTGGCTTAGGTCATCAACTCCCTATTGCAAAATTCAGGCTGCAATTGAAGACAGTATGGAAAACCACTAGGCCACTCAGATATGACCTAAAACAAATCCTTTATAATTATATGGTGGAAGTGACAAATAGATTCAAGGGATTAGATCTGGTAAACAGAGTACATGAAGAACTATGGATAGCAATTTATAACATTATACAGCAGACCTAAACCATTCCCAAGAAAAATAAATGGAAGAAGGCAAAGTGACTGTGTAAGGAGAAATTACAAAAAGCTGACATATGAAAAGACATGAAAGGCAAAGGAGAAGGGAAAGATACATTCAGCTGAATTAAGAATTCCAGAGAATAGCAAAGAGAAATAAGAAGGCCTTCTTAAATAAACAGTGCAAAGAAACAGGCTAGTGGTAAAGAAACTGCTTGTCAATGTAGGGGACTCAGGGATGTGGGTTTAATCCCTGGGTTGGGAAGATCCCCTGGAGTAGGAAATGGTAACCCACTGAAGTATTGTTGCCTGGAAAATTCCATGGACAGAGAGGATCCTGGCAAGATACAGTCCATCGGGTCTTAAGAACTGGACATTACTGAGTGACTGAGTGCACACACACACACACACACACATACACACATAAAGAAATAGAGGAAAACAATAGAATGAGAAGGACTAGAGTTCTCTTCAAGAAAATTGGAGATATCAAGGGAAAACTTCATTCAAGAATGGGCATGATAAAGGATAGAACCAGTAAGGAGGTAAAAATGCAGAAGAGGTTAGTTAAGAAGAGGTGGGTAGAGTACACAGAAGAACTATACAGAAAAGGTCTTAAAGACATGGATAACCACAAGGGTATGGCCATTCACCCAGAGCTCAACATCCTGGAATGTGAAATTAAGTGGGCCTTAGGAATTATTGCTATGAACAAAGCTAGTGGAGGTAATGGGATTCCAGCTGAATTAAAATATCCTAAAAGATGATGCTGTTAAAGTAATGCACTCAAAATGTCAGCAAATATAAAAAATTCAGCAGTGGTCACAGAACTGAAAAAGGTCAGTTTTCATTCCAGTCCCAGATAAGGATAATGCCAAAGAATGTTCAAACTATGGCACAATCACACTCATTTAACATGCCAGAAAAATTATGATCAAAATCTTTCTATCTATCTTCAGAAGTATGTGAACTGAGAAATTCCAGATTTACAAGCTGAGTTTAGAAAAGACAGAGGAGCCAGAGATGAAATTGCCAACAATTGTCAATCATTGAGAAAGCAAGGGAATTCCAGGAAAAAAAAAAAAAAAAAAACCTACTTCTGTTTCATTGACTATGTTAAAGTCTTTGTCTGTGTTGATCACAGCAAACTATGGAAAATTCTTAAGTTGGAAATACCAGACTACCTTACCTGTCTCCTGAGCAACCTATATGAAACTGCTTCTTGCAGTCAAGAAGCAGCAGTTAGAACCAGACATGGAATAGACTGATTCAAAATTGGGAAAAACATAATGACAAGGCTGTTTATTATGACCCTGCTTATTTAACTTCTATGCAGAGTACATCATACAAAATGCTGCACTGGATGAATCACAAGCTCTACTCCAGATTGCAGGGAGAAATATTAACCTCAGATATGCAGATTATACTACTCTAATGCAGAAAGCAAAGAAGTACTAAAGACACTCTTGAGGGTAGAAGAGGAGATTGAAGGAGCTGGCTTGAAAGTCAGCATTCAAAAAACTAAGATCATGACACAAAGTCCCATAAGCTTCATAGCAAATCAATGTGGAAAAAGTGGAAACAGTGACAGATTTTATTTTCTTGAACTCCAAAACTGGTGTGGATCATGACTGTAGCCATAAAATTAAAAGATGCTTGATCTTTGAAAGGAAACCTATGGCAAAGCTAGACAGCATATTAAAAGCAGGGTCATCACTTTGCTGACAAAGTTCTATGTTTTCAAAGCTAGAGTTTTCCAGTAGTCATGTACAGATGTGAGAGTTAGACCATAATGAAGACTGAGTGCCGAAGAACTGATGCTTCTGAGCACTGAAGAATTGATGTTTTTGAATTGCGGTGCTGGAGAAGACTCTCTACAGTCCCTTGGACAGGAAGGAGATCAAAACAGTCTATCCCAAAGGAAATGATCCCTAAATATTCATTGGAAGGACTGATGTTGAAGTTGAAGTGCCAATATTTTGGCCACTTGATGCAAAAAATTGACTCACTGGAAAAGATCATGATGTTGGGAATGATTGAAGGCAAAAGCAAAAGGGGGCATCAGCGTATTGGATGGTTTGATATCATCACCAATTCAGTGGAGATAAATTGTTGTAACTCCAGGAGAAAGCGGAGAACAGAGGAGCCTGGCATGTTGCAGTCCATGGGGTCACAACAAGTTGGATACAACTTATAGACTGAGCAAGCACAACAACAGCAATTGAACAATTGTTGATAAAGCAGCTTTTGTCCTTTGAATACCTTGTCTACTGGATTCAAAAGCTACGTTGATCTAATAAACAGTACGTGGGCAATACCCTGCAACATTTGCCATATTTATGCCTGCTCATAGAACACCTGTAACAAAATAGTGGCATGAACATCTAATATTTGAATTATCCATGTTCTTCTGGAGCATCCCTGTCTTAATTTATCCCTTAGATAAATTCAACACACAGCAAAAATACTTCCTATTCTTTTTCAGAAAAAAAAAAAAAATTAGCATATTTCTTCAGAGCACATTTAATCATTTCTTCTGCATCAATGTAGTAAGTCCAAAATAAAAAAAAAATATTCAAATTCTAGTTAAATTAAGTGATTATTAGGATTTTGGAGGAGGAAAACTCAGTGTATTGTTTTTCCTCACTGTATGAACTGCTTAGACTAATAAGTTTGATTGATAATGCAAGGGTGAAGTTATATCTTTCAAGTTATTTTAGCAAAGAAATAAAAGAGAGTTCACTTTTTAAAGATACTGATAAATTATGAGGGGTGGAAATTGTGGCAGATTTTCTCCTGTGGCTCTTAGTTCTTACTTTGAAGTAATACTGCCTCTTATTTAAGATTCTAAGTTTTTTGAAGAATAATAACTTTACTCTCAAAAATAATATTTGTATAAGGGGATAGTCAAAGCAAATTTGATATTTTTTATCTTTCTTTGGCAATTGGCCTGCACTGCAATCATTCATTTCAAAACAGACTCTAGAGATAGTAGGTAATATTTGATGCTTTATTTTGGAAAAATAAAAGCTTAAGCAATTGAGTTCTGTGTTAAAATCATAATTCATTTCACATATTAGTTGAAACCTATGCAGCTTGTGGTGGGAACCCTAGTATATCTTGCCTGCCTCCCACCAACCATTGGAATAAAGTAATCGTGTTCCATGGCCACACATGAATGATATTTAGGAAACCTACTGAAGCATAGTTTCAAAGTACATATAGTAGAGATTAATTCATTTGGCACCTACCTACAAGAGCATACATTTGTTCTTTAAATTTTCTTATCAGAAAAGTCAAAACAGAAATGCCTGAGAAAAAACTGAGCATGGCAGGAATTTTTTAATAATAGTCCTGACTGACTTAACTATCACATTAACTACTGAATTAAATTGCAAATCTTGACTAGTTAGGAAGTCAAAGCACTATTTCAAACACAAGGATATACAGAAAATCCATTTTGCTACATATTAAGTCACATCAGAGGAAAAAAAGACACTTAATAATGTTAAAAATTCCAATTATAAACCAAAAAGACAAATTTCATACTATATTCTGACACTGAATACATAATCATTATGTTCCTGCAAGCTTAGTCATGTCTGACTCCTTGCAAAATTTTAGACTGTGGCCTGCCAGGCTCCTCTGTCCATGGGAATTCCCAGATAAGAATACTGGAGTGCCTTGCCATTTCCTTCTGCAGTAGTTCTTCCTAACCCAGTGGTTGAACTTGTGTCTCCTGTGTCTCTTGCATTGTGGGCAGATTCTTTACTCACTGAGTCATCAGGGAAGCCAATGATTATTATAAGATAGTGAGAATGAAAAGCATGAAGGGACCATTTGCTGAGTTCAATCCATTGACTCATTAAAAAAAATCTAAAAGTGGATCAAATATACTCAACTATTCAAATATGATTTACATATATGTCATCTATCATCAGATTATCAGTACTGCTAGTTATATGATTTAGAGGTGGAGAGAGGTGGGGGGTTGCTATATATCCATACCTGGTCTATAATTGCTTTAAGTATAATTTCAAGTTAATCTGTTTCATAAACAAGTATGTTTATTTGCAAAAGCCTTCATAGAATTCAAAAGAATTTAGTGTTGAAAAATATTCTTAAATTAACTTCCTAAGATTAAACCTATTTTGCTGTTGTTCACTTGCCAAGTTGTGCCTGACTTTTTGTGACCGTATGAACAGCAGCACACCAGGTTTCCCTGTCCTTCACCGTCTCCTGGAGTTTGCTCAGACTCATGTCCATTGAGTCAGTGATGCCATCCAACCCTCTCATCCTCTGTCGCCCCTTCTCTTCTTCCCCTCAGTCTTTCCCAGCATCAGGGTATTTTCAAACAAGTCAGCTCTTCCCATCAGGTGGCCAAAGTATTGAGTCTTCATTGTAAGCACCAGTTCTTCCAATGAATAATCAGGGTTACTTTCCTTTAGGATTGACTGATTTGATTTTCTTGCCATCCAAAGGATTCCCAAGAGTCCTCTTCAGCACCACAGTTCAAAAGCAAAAATTCTTCAAGGCTCAGCCTTCTTTACAGTCCAACTCTCATATCTGTAAATGACTACTGGAAAAACCATTGCTTTGACTATATGGACCTCTGTTGGCAATGATGTCTTTTTAAACACACTATGTTTGTCATTGCCTTCCTTCCAAGCAGCAAGCATCTTTTAATTTTGTGGCTGCAGTCACCATCCACGGTGATTCTGGAGCCCAGGAAAATAAAAACCTATTTTAGATAACCCTAATAATATATCTTTATGAATATAATGTACATGTATAGCTCTCTTCTTCTTTGCTAATTACTGTACTACTTTTCATATTATTATGTTATTCAGGATTGAGTTTAGTCTCTAATAACAGAAAACCTATCTCAAATGACTTAAAAAATTGATCATGAATCTCAGGCAATGAAAAAATTCAGAGTTTTAAAGTCCAGTGTTATTATCATAAAAACAGCCATTCCCATAACTCTTTCTATTTACCAGGTATTATTTTAAAATTTCTTTACATGCTAATTCTCAGTACCAACCAAATACTTACTAACATTATCTCCATTTTTTCAATGAAAATACACACACACACACACACACAAAGAATGTTAGTGTCTTGCTTAACTTCATACCACTAGTTAGCCCTGGGGTTTGGTCTTGAGTACAGGCATCCCTGTGCTGGGATCTGTGCTCTTGACAACTACTGGTAATAGTGGTATCAAGACTTCAGGATCCCACCAGCCTCCGGCGCCATCCCCTTTTGTAGATGACTTAACCTCTTCATGGTCTTAAGACCATCGTACAAGACATTGCACACCTGAACACCAGACCTGTGTTCCAGGCAGGAAGTAGAGAGCAGAGGAGAGCACAGACTAGCCAAGACGGCATGATAGGGCTTTCTGGCTCCGCGGCCTCTTTCTCTCGTCCCACGTTAAAAAAATAATAATAATAATAATAAAAAAAGTTTGTGTGACAGCTGAGATCACATATAGCACTGTGCGTACGCTGTCATGAGTTACTTGCTTGGTCATGGTTTGTGTGTGGTATACATATGTGAGCTCCACCTAGAGAGCAGCGCAGTACTGCTGCATCTTGGCTGTATCTATCGGGTCAGTCATGAGAAGAAAGGATATAGCACTTATACTGCTAGGGCTGCTGTGTCAGCCAGGAGATAATATTGTTATGGCCACTAAGTCAGCCAGGAGACAGTATTGTTATGGCCACTAAGTCAGCCAGGAGACAGGTTGTGTTGTATTAGGTTATGCAACGGCTCTTGCCAGGAAAAAACTAAAACAAAAAACAAACGTGACTGCAGTTCCTATGGCTTCTCAAGTCTTCTCCCAGCCTCTTAGCTCGTGCCTTGCCTACCCTGGGTTCAGACAATTGATGCTATGAACAGGATCAGTGATACAGTTGTGATGCTATCAAGTGTTCCAAATTCTCCTTTATTCCAGGGGCTCTCTGTCAATGAAAGGGGGTCAGCTCTGTCATAATAACATATTTAGATCTCTGTTCATCTGAACTAGACATTTTTTTTCCAGTTGTATAAATCAAGTATGAATTTGGAAGACATCAATTCTTTTTATCTGAGAAACTTCACTATTTATTAGCCACCATTAAGAATTCCTCCAAGTCCTTGAGGGAATGATTATCACTCTCATCTCGTTTTTTATTAGGATATCAATGTTCTCTCAGCCAAACAACAACAATGCTGTTCTTATCTTTTGGTTCTAATTAGCTACATTGAAAAAGAAAAGAGTTTTACTGAAGTAATAGCTACTCTACGTGTCTTTGGCTTATGGATAATAGAAGTTGGCATTTTCTCTAATGCTTATGCTCCTCTTATTAATGATTTCCAACACCTTGAAGAAATGAATATTTCTGGCAAGTCCTGAGGGATGTAGTTTAGTGTAGATAATCAAGGACATATGATGCAACTGCCCCCAAATTACTTTCTTCATAATTCTTAGGATTCAAACTCTTTCAGAATGACAACTTTGGTGCCTCTCCACACAATCTTAAAAAATTTCATGATGCAGAGAATGGGCATCAGTCATTTTTTTTTCTCTCCAAACAGCACTTAAAATGACTTTTTTGCTCATCTAAATTTTTGAGAGTGTGACAACATTGTACCTATTGCAACTATTTTTTCTGGTCAATAACCACATCTACTTCATATCTTCTAGAATTAGTGAAAATGAAATTCACTCAGTCATGTCCAACTCTTTGCGACACCATGAACTATACAGTACATGGAATTCTTCAGGCCAGAATACTCGAGTGGGTAGCCTTTCCCTTCTACAGTGGATCTTCCCAACTCAGGGATCAAACCCAGGTCTCCCACAATGCAGGTAAATTTTTATCAGCTGAGCCACAGGGACTTTTATTCAAAACCATCTGTTGAGAGTGGATAATATACTACTCTTTACTATTCTTAGGATATATTACTGATAAAAAGCAATAATGTGGAAGTTTGCAGAGGCAATCCAGAATTCCTGATAATTGAACATTATAAACTCTATAATGTAGAGTTTCTATAATGTATAACTCTATACATTAATAGACTTATACATGTAATAAACTCTATAATGTATAATGTAGAAACTCTATAAAAAATTCTAATTTTTTTTCCCTATATTCTTGGTTTAGGATCCTTGAAACCATTTCCACAACTCTTTCCTGTTTTCATCCTTTATAACTGAGCAATCTCCTAGTTTATTTGGTAGGAAGTTCTAAGATGTGCTGGGTATTTACAATAGGTGTATATGTGGAGACTTTCCATTACAGTGTGGTGAATGGAGTGAAAGCTGGCTATACCTTGTGGGAAAATGAGCTCAATCAGGACCCTGTGGTAATTTAAGAGCTGAAAACAGTTAAGTCATATTCTAGTTTGATAATTATCTTTTCTGTCACTGTCATTGCATGTGTGGTTTTTAAAACATACCTGTAGAGTTTTAAAAATCTTTCTTTGCCTTTGTCTGATAAATTAGGGATTTTTGTTGTTGCTGGATTGTTTATTGGTTGGTTTTGTTATTATTTTTCCTTTCATGCTCCAGGCACTCAGAATCAATCAAGCTGACATCAAAATCCTTGATTACTTCTTGCTATTCATTTTGTTCTGTGCCAAATGTTCATTAGTTTGCAAAAGACTTAGACATTACTTTTTTGATCACAACAGAAAATTTATCCATTTCCCCACGATAGGCTATGAGTTGGCAAGAGTTCTATTATTAATTTTGAAGATTTCACATCTGTCATCCTCAACTAGGCCACATAACCAATTTTAGAATATTTCAGTTTCTGTCAAGTTTTTTGGTTGACAGCCTTTTTTAGAACAAATTTCTATCTTAATTAGGGTTTTTAGTTGCATACAGAAGAAATTAACTCTTGCTGACTAAGCAGGTTAAAAAAAATGTAAAGGATATTGAGGATAGATATGTTTAGAGTTGAAAAACCAACCTCAAGACTAAGCTACCAGAAAAAGTCTAAAAATGTAATTCTATAGCATTGGCCAAAAAATTATGAAACTGCTACTGATGTCCTGTTTTCTGGACTTAGAATTTTTGTCTGAACTTGGATTTACTAATTATGCTAGCAAAAATGCCTCCTCTGTCCCTGAAACTTGGCTTTGTCACCATTAATAACCTTAGATTTGAAAATCTTTTCCTACAAACACCAGTCACATGGAATCCATAAGAAATCTCCTTCCTAGTTGGATCCTTCTAATTTACAATTTGAGCAAGTGATTGAGATTTAAATTATCTAGCTTACATGACCCAACTAGCTTTAGTTACAGCTAGTAAAAATCCCCCATTTTTTGTGGCTTCCTTTTTAAGAAATAGGATTCATAACTATGGAGACATGACAAACAGAGAAATAATGTTTACAAATGAATAATGTAGGTCCTCTGCACCTCTGAACACTTGGATTGGTGACAACTTTCTTGCAATCTCTAGAAAATAAAACTGCTACCTTGCATGGTCTTCACACAGCTACCTGCCTGGGCTCCTACACCAAGACTCCACCACACTGCATGCTCTGAAGGTCTCCTGTCCACTGACACTGGGCCTCCCACTCACACACATTAGTAGAGCATGAACTGCTGCATGCAGGCAACATTAGACAAGCTCCAGCCTGACAGGATCGATTATATTGTCTGCTATCATGTGGGTCAAACCAAATCTTATCCCCTGAATCTCTTCTAAGTTTCTCTATCCATGTAGACTCCTTTATATCTTATGATTGCTTTTTAATTATAATTTGTACTTTTTATATTTTTTCTGATTAATTTCTGTGATTTCTATGTCCCAATTATTAGAGTCTGGAAGAGTAGGAGTCCAGCAGGAGATTGGGCCGAAGTCATAAACATTTCACACAAGAATGTACATTTGGTTCATTTATTCATTCATTACCAAAAAACAACCTCCATGGGATTTAAAAAATACAAATTACAAAACAAATTCCTGTTTTGAATCTGTATCTTTGCTGTCCAATACAGTTACAACTAGCCACATGTAGCTATTAAAATTTGAATTAATATTAAATAAAAGTTAAAATTCAGTTCCTAGCTCATTCTAGTAGCATTTCAAGTGTTCAGCAGCCACATGTAGTCATATATTGGATTGAAAATATTTCCATCTTTGTAGAGATCTCTATGGAAAATAGCTGACTTATAGCTGACAGATATTTTTTTTTAAATTAGAGATAATTACCTTACAATATTGTGACTGTTTCAGCCATACATCAACATGAATTAGCCATAGATATACATATATATTTATATATACCCTCCCCCCAAAATTCCGTCCCAACTCCTACTCTGTCCCATCACCTTTACGTTGTCATTGAGCACGAGATTTGGGTTCCCTGCATCATACAACAAGTTTCCACTGGCCATCTATTTTACATATAGTAATGTAAAGTTTTCAATACTATTCTCTCAAATCATCCCATCTTCTGCTTACTCCACTATGTTCAAAAGTCTGTTCTTTATGTCTGTGTCTCCTTTGCTTCCCTGAAATATCAGTACTATCTTTCTAGATTCCATGTGTATGCATTAATATATGGTATTTGTCTGTATCTTTCTGACTTACCTCACTCTATAAAATAAGCTCTAGGTTCATCCACCTCATAGGAACTGACCCAAATGTGTGTGTGTGTGTGTGTTTTTTTTTATAGCTGAGTAATAAAATTCTGAAAGAGCTGGGAATACCAGACCACCTGATCTGCCTCTTGAGAAACCTGTATTCAGGTCAGGAAGCAACAGTTCAAACTGGACATGGAACAACCGACTGGTTCCCAATAGGAAAAGGAGTATGTCAAGGCTATATATTGTCACCCTGCTTATTTAACTTCTAAGCAGAGTACATCATGAAAAATGCTGGGCTGGAGGAAGCACAAGCTGGAATCAAGATTGCTAGGAGAAATATCAATAACCTCAGCTATGCAGATGACACCACTCTTATGGCAGAAATTGAAGAGGAACTAAAAAGCCTCTTGATGAAAGTGAAAGAGGAGAGTGAAATAATTGGCTTAAAGCTCAACATTCAGAAACCTAAGTTCACGGCATCTGGTCTCATCACTTCATGGGAAATAGATGGGGAAACAGTGGAAAAAGTGTCAGACTTTATTTTTTTGGCTCCAGAATCACTGCAGATGGTGACTGCAGCCATGAAATTAAAAGACTCTTACTCCTTGGAAGGAAAGTGATGACCAACATAGACAGCATATTAAAAAGCAGAGACATTACTTTGCCAACAAAGGTCCATCTAATCAAGGCTATGGTTTTTCCAGTGGTCATGTATGGACTGTGAAGAAGGCTGAGGGCCGAAGAATTGATGCTTTTGAACTGTGGTGTTGGAGAAAACTCTTGAGAGTTTCTTGGACTGCAAGGAGATCCAACCAGGCCATCCTAAAGGAGATCAGTCCTGGGTGTTCATTGAAAAGACTGATGCTGAAGCTGAAACTCCAATACTTTGGCCACCTGATGCAAAGAGTTGACTCATTGGAAAAGACCCTGATGCTGGGAGAGATTGGGTGTAGGAGGAGAAGGGGATGACAGAGGATGAGATGGCCTGATGGCATCACCAATTCGATGGACATGAGTTTGGATAAACTCCAGGAGTTGGTGATGGACAGGGAGGCCTGATGTGCTGCAATTCATGGGGTCACAAAGAGTTGGACACGACTGAATGACTGAACTGAACTGAACTGATTTCTTTCATTAATGTCTTATGCGTTTTCTGCAAACAGACATTTTTGTCTCTTTAGGGAAAAGTTTTCTTTATTCCTAAGTATTTCATTCTTTTTGTTGCAATGATGAATGGGATTGTTCCCTTAATTTCTCTATTGATTTGTTTTGTTATTGTATAGGGATGCAAAGGCTTCTGTGTATTAATTTTCCATGCTGTGACTTTACTATATTCACTGATTTGTTCTACTAATTTTTCAATGCCATCTTTATAAATTTCTATGTAGAGAATCATACCATCTCTCAACAGTGAAAGTTCTACTTCTTTCCCAATTAGGATTCCTTTTATTTCTTATTCTTTTCTGACTGCTTTGGCCAGGACTTCCAAAACTATGTTGAACTATAGTGGCACAAGTGGACACCCTTGTCTTATTCCTAATTGTAGAGGTAACACTTTCAGTTTTCCACCACTGAGGATAATATTTGTTGTGGGTTTTTCATATATCGTCTGTATTCTGTAGAGTTATGTTCCTTCTATGCCTACTTTCTGGAGAGTTTTTGTCATAATTGTGTATTGAATTTTGTCACAGGCATTCTCTGCATCTATGAAATGATTATATGATTTTTACCTTTCAACTAGTCAGTTTGGGGTATCACACTGATTGATTTGTGTATATTGAAGATTCTTTGCATCCCTAGGATAAACACCACTTGATCTTGATGCATGATCTTTTTAAAGTTTTGTTGGATTCAGTTTGCTAAAATTTTGTTAAGGATTTTTGCATCTAAATTTGTCAGTGATATTGGCCTATAATTTTCTTTATCTTTGTGGCATCTTTGTCTAGTTTTGCTATCAGGGTGATGGTGCCCTCATAGATGAGTTTGAAAATTTTCCTTCCTTCCTAAGCAACTTTGTAGAAGAGTTTGAGCATGATAGATGTTAGCTCATTTCTAAAGTTTTTTGTAGAATTTGCCTGTGAAGTCATTTGGCCCTTGGATTTCCTTTGAGGAAAGATATTCGATTATAGTTTCCCAACTGCATATGAAACATATTCTAGGATAGATTACATCTTGGGCCCACAATTTAAGCCTCAGTATTTTTTTTTAATTGAAATCATTTTAAGAATATTTTCTGAACATGGCACTGCAAGATTAGATAACAACTATAGGAATTAAAAACTATTAAAAAAAATGAACACAAACACATGGAGACTAAACAACATGATTCTGAATAACCAACAGATCATTGAGGAAATTAAAATATGCCTAGGAACAAATGACAGTGAAGGGATGACAACTCAAAACCTATGGGATCTGCCATTTTGTGGACACCAGGTATGCAAGAGCATCTGGGAGTGTCAGGAGGCAGAGGACCAGGGAGACCTAGCCTAGGTTCTATAGATTTGAATCTCCACATTTCTAACCCAAGTTTTCAAAATGCATCCTGATTCCTGTCCTTTGGACTGTAAAGTTTATGTAAGTAATCTTGGAAACAATGGTAACAAGGCCAAGTTAGAATGAGATTTTGGCTATTCTGGACCACTCTGAAGTGTGTGCTTTGCTAGACACCCTCCCAGGTTTGCTTTTGTTGAATTTGAAGATCCCTGAGATGTAGCTGATACTGTCCGAGAGCTAAATGGCAGAATCCTAGGTGGCTGGCTGCCAAGTAAGAATGGAACTGTCAAACATTGAAAAGAGAAGTCAAAGTTGTGGCCCACCTCCTTCTTGGGGCCATCGCCCTCCAGATGATTATTGGAGGAGGAGTCTCCAGCCTCGATGTAGATATCCAAGTTAGAGAAGCTCCTCCCTCAGCCGGAGCAGGTCCTTTTCTAGAGATAGGAGAAGAAAGAGATCACTGTTTTGGAAGAGAAATCACAAGCCCTCCTGATCTTTCTCTAGGTCTCAGTAGGTCAAAGGAAAGGTAATAGAAAACCAGTATGCAAGAGGAGTGGTGTACAGGGAATAAATTCGTTTGACAGAAGTATATACTGAAAATTCAATTTTCTTTTTTTTTTTTTTGAGACTTCATAAGCTTGATACATTTTCAAAATGTTTTAGAAATGTTTTAGCTGTTCACATTTGTTTGTTGGAACAGTGACACACAAAGGTATAATTCTTTATGGCTTGAAATGGATCATATGAAGCATGTAATATCAAAAATTGTTACTTTAAAATGTTCCCTCAAGTAAAACTGAATTTGCTTTGACTTTTAGTCTTGCATAGACTAATAATAAACCTCTAACTCCTGACCAGTTAAAATTGATGTTTACCATTATGGAAACAAAAACTGGAAAAAATTGGAAGATTTTTTTCAACATAGCTGGGATATGGTATGCAGCTGTAGTTAAGCAGTTTTTAAAGGCTGCTGTGAACACAAAGCCAGCCAGAAAAATTAAAGCTCCACCCTTAAGCTAAATTAGAGGTTTTAAAGTTTCACTAGTCTTCACACTGGACAAAAGATTGTATAGTTTGTGTAGAATCTAAGAAGTTTAAAGGAAGTTAGTTTGCCTTTACTTTAGGTTTTAAGCTCCTTTTGTGATTGCTGTATATGAATGCATAGCTCTTTGTAACATTCTTTATTTGGAAATTTGAGACTACTTAAGATACCAAATGTCCTTCCATTTTAAGGGTGCATTGTAGAGCCGGACTGAGTTACTGTGAACGATTCTTTTTTCATGCTATCATTTGTAATATATTTTGTGAGAATCCTTGGCATTAAAGTTTTGGTTACAAATTGTTGTTTAACCTGAAAGCCTGTTTTTCCTTGCAAAACTAAAATCTGAGCTTGATACCAAGTCCAGGTGTAACTTTCCTATTGGAAGTCATATTTTCATTTAAAGTGCTTTTGAAAGTAAAATATAAGCATAATTTGAAAAACTGAACCCACTATTATCATAGTTCTTGTCCCATTGAAGGCAGCTGGTAACACAAATCTTATTTTTTTAAGAAACACATTTGAGACTTTTGAAGTGAAGGAACTCTGGTTGTCCATCGAAGTGATGATATGTTTTTAGAAGCCAAAGAGAGTCTAAAGTCCATGATATTCAATGACTAGCATTTTATAGTATAACCACCTGATATATTATAATACAAAGTTGCCAGTAAAAAAAGAAAAAAAGAAAAGTTTTTATCATTAGTATGAAAACATTTCACAGAATTTTAAAACTTGGTTCTATTTTATATAATTTGAGGTGTTGCATGGAGATTCTAAATTGATCCATCATTATATGAAATTCACTATATCAGTTCAAATGTAACAGTGCAGAATTGAAATATGGAAGCATGCATAATCTTCCTCTTAGATATTTAGAGGAGCTGCAATTTCAAATTTCTGTGAAGTTGGATTAAATCACAAGGCTACATTAAAAAAAAAAAAAAAAAACAGAAAGCAAAACAACAAACAGTAAAATACCATAAAAGCAGTGCTAAGAAGGAAGTTTATAGCAATACAAGCCTACCTCAAGAAACAAGAGAGACGTCAAAAAATCCACCTAACCTTACACTTAAAGCAACTCGAAAAAGAAGAACAAAAAATAGCCAAAGTTTGTAGAAAGAAAGAAAGCATGAAGATCAGAGACGAAATAAATGAAAAAGAAATGAAGGAGAGACTAACAAAGATAAATAAAACTAAAAGCTCGTCCTTTGAGAAGGTAAACCAAATTGACAAACCGTTAGCCAGACTCATCAAGAAACAAGGGAGAAAAGAGAAGTTAAAACAAACAACACAGAAATACAAAGGATCACAAAAGCCTATGAGCAACTATATGCCAATACATTGTACAACATGGAAGAAATGGGTGAATTTTTAGAAAAGTATAACTTTTCAAAACTGAACCAGGAAGAAACAGAAAATATGAACAGACCAATCACAAGCATGGCAGTTATTTATTTCTTTATTTATTTTAAGTATCATTTCCACTGTTAGATTAAGGTTGTTGTTGTTTAGTTGCTATGTTATGTCCAACTCTTTTGTGACCCCATTGTCTGTAGCCCACCAGGCTCCTCTCTCCATGGGTTTTCCCAAGCAAGAATCCTAGGTTAGCTTGTCATTTTCTTCTCCAGGGGATCTTCTGGACTCAGTAATCGAACCTGTGTCTCCTACAGTGGCCAGCAGGTTCTTAACCACTGAGCAACCAGGGAAACCCCAGAGGACATTTTATTTTAAAATTCTACTTTAAAATTATTCATAGATTTTAATTCAATTTTTCCACTACCATGAAAATGAGAACAATTTTGAATTGTGCATGGAAATATGTTTTCAAATATATATTATTTTAAAATATATACAAACATAATGTAAAAGTCTAAATGAATCTGAATGGAAGACTGCTTTAAAAAAATTATGGTCAAATAGAGTTGGTTAAGTTATGAAGTTACTAAATCAGTTTAATTACATATTTGATTATAACATGGATTATACTTATGGCATATAAATATGAAAAGTACATGTTGTTTAATAGTATTATAAAAATTAACATACAGAAACCTCAACTTAATGGAATCTGGAGATCAGCATGGGGAGTTCTCACACTGTGATGATAACAGAAACCCAGTAGAAAAAAGAAAGACTCCTCTCGTTTCCTGGCAAACTTTCAGCCAATGAAAACCATGGACTCTTTGTTACTATGACTTCCCATCTCACTTTTCCCTGATAAAATAATTTTCTTTCTCTTGCCATGCAGGAACTTGTATGTGGCTTACCATGGTTGCAGACCCCAAAATGAAAGTCTCTGCTCATCCCCAATAAACCTACTTTTGCTATAGAAATATCTGACAGCCTCTTTGTTTTTAGTCAACATTTTTAGTGGTCTGTACAGGGACCAGAAAGGAATTTCACAGGATCCAGGGCTGGTGTGTAAACAGATGTAGTACCCACAACTAAGTCTATTAAGCTTATTGCTTTTCTCACAGATCCTGGAGTTTGAAATTGTATCTTTCTCTAGGATCCAAGCTCACAACTTCTGCATTTGAAATTCTCCAGTCTTTATTCAAGATTTTTCTTAAGGTTTTGTCTTTAGGTTAAACTCTGCTCTGTATGTGTTACTCATTTGGCACATTGGTCTGATTTTGAAACTAGATTATTTTACTCGAAACTGATTGAGGTGCCCTGTTCCTATGGGGATAGGTGTTGCTTCAGTAAAACTGTGCTGCTTTTGCAGACTATTTATTCCCTAGGAGTCCTGTGGAAAATGGCTGGGAAGCCTTTGGACAGGCTCCTTCATGACCAAACTATTTCCTTAGAACTGACTGGCATGAGGTTTGCAGGCTGAGTTGCAAGCTGTTTGAATTGAGCACTTTGCACTGTAAGCTATTTGAGCTGAAAAATAATATTTTACTCTACTAAAAAAAAAAAATTCTCTTAGAAATGGAGTTCCAGTCATCTAAATATTGTGAAGGTGGTACACATACATATACAGATACTCCAGCAACTTTTGCATTTAAAAACCATGGTTCTTCCTCATGTGCCCTTCTAACTAAATGGAGCCATCTGACCAAAAGTAATTTATCATATAAATGGCCATTATGAGGAACTTTTTAAAATTCCCAAACTTAATTTTCTTAAAACCAAATTCAACTACAACAGCTCAAATATTTCAAGAACTGAGTGGAATGCTTACTTACATTGGCATTTTTGAAACTTTCTAATGCAGTCAGGAGTTTAAAATCATTTATCTATGAAATGCAATTTTAAGATTAACTGAGCCAAGTTAGCAATTGAAAAAGATAAAATGAGTCTAACAGCTCCAGCTACCCTTCCTTGGCTTCTACGTGTCATGTGCTGGCTCTGACACCATTCCCTCCTTCCCTTCTATTCTGCCTGCACTTCCTCTACACCCTCAGCGCCCGTTGTCCTTGCTGGATCTTTTTTCTCTGAAACTCTCTCCACTCCCCTTTCCTCTGAGTTTATCATAATCTGTCCATTTAAAAATTAAGCCTTCTGAAGAACTAAACACTTAACTTCTTATCTTTCTTGGACTAAAGCTGAACTGGGAACCATTACTGGTTACTTTCTGAAAGTAACCAACAATAGCCATAGATTTTCTGGGAAATGTAACATAGCCATTCAAATATATCAACCATAATCCTCGCATATATCAGAAAATTCACATACTTGTCAGTGAAAACCAGGCTCAACAGTGGAAAAGAGATATTAATTGGGAAAATCCTAAAAGATCTTTGGAATTATAAGTTGGAAATAAGCCTGTTAACTACTTACCACGTGATCAGACTCAAACAACTGGTAGGTGATTTCATGGGGCAATTCTTAGGCTTTTTCCAAAGCCTGTCTATTTTAACAAAATTTAAGCTTGCACATGAAGATCTGATGAACCTGTTCATAAATATTACAATCAACTTCAGATTGTTTTTAAGAAAAAATCCCATCTTTCTTCAGAAATTCCTTTCGCTCAAGTGGCTTTGAACTCTTATGTTTAGTAATGGTTGAGTCAGGGCATTTACCTTCTAGCAAAAAGGATTTGGATAAAGTGAGAAACTACTTTTACTTCAGATTTAGTTTGGCAAATAGTATTTCTCCACCTACAAGGAAAACTTCCAAAATCCTGATCTTCAACTCCAGCAAATTAAAGTTCTTAAACAAAATCTAAACTGTCCTAGTCTCTGTTATGATTGTAAGGAGTCAGGACATTGAAAAGAGATTGTTACAAATTCAAGCATTATAGGCACCTTCAGCCCTTTAACAAGCCTTTCTAGTGTTCTTCCAATTCTCAGTTATGAGCTTCAAAGAGATACAGGGCGTCTTCCCAATCTCCCCTCTTAATCAGCTTGGAGAAACATTTCTCCAGACTGGGGATGAATGTCTAATTGACAACAAAGCTACAGTCTTGGTGTTCAACCCTACTTGCCATAGAACAGCCCCCGCCTCAAAGTTCAGATGGATCTCTAACTAACCCAAGAGGATTCTGTCTTTGAAACTATCCCATTTTGATTAGACCCTTTAGAACTATACATACTTTTCTTCTTAGTTCTTCCATCTCTACCCTCTTACTAGACTGAGATTTCTTAGAGAAATATCGTGTCTGAATTTCTTTCTACCAAAAATGGAAATGATTCTAGAATTTGAAAGTAGTCATCAGAATAAGCAACCAGGTGGATTAAATGATCTTTTGACAACTTTCATTTGTTCCATCTCTGACTATATTAGAACAAATTCTGGAAACATTGATTTTTTGTTCCTACTGAATCAGCTACTTCCCTCCTTACAGGAAAAATCTCCAGCTGATATTGGCAAACTTTACAATATACCCTCCATCAAGATTCAACTAGATCTGTCAAAATCTCTTGCCAGAATTAATCAGTATCTTAGAACTAAAGAAGCCCTTCAAGTCATAAAGCCGACAATAGAAAATCACAAGGCTCAAGGCCTCATTATATCCCATACACTTCCTTGAAATACTTCTATTTTACCAGTGATAAAAAATAAAAAATAAAATAAATAAGGGCCAAAGGTGGAGGTTTGTCCAGGATCTCTGAGAAATAAACATTGATAATCCTCAAAACCCTATTGTTCCTAAGCATAATGCATTCCTAACATCCATTACCATCTGAAGCAAATTCCTTACTGTAATTAATTTACACATTTATTATTATTATTATTTCAGTTGATAAAGCTGACTTTCTCTTGGAAAGAAAAACAATTCATCTGGACCTCCCAAATACTGATGGCTTATCTCTAAGTTATAAAGTTCCCTCAGCTTTATAATTTGCTGTGATATGCAGAGAGTTTGGTTCTTTGCTTTCATTCTCACAAGAAAAATCCTCTTCACAGGAAGATAGTATACACTTGACAAAGTTTTTAGTCTTAAAGGGACAGAAGGTTGAGAAAACAAGATTGCACTTTGGCCAAAAACAGATTTGATGTCCGGGGCATCTGATATTAGAACAAGGACTACTCCTAGATCTGGATAGATAGCATAGTGCCCTAGGTTTCCCAAAACCCAAAACTAAGTGTCAACCACAAAGTTTTCTTGGGCTAATTGGCCCCTGCCGAAATTGGATTCCAGATTTTTCTTTTATGGCCAAATCTTTGTATGTTTTACTAAAAAAATCATCAACTCCAACCCAATTTTAAGGGACAAATTGAATGACAAAATCCTAGGGGAAACTTTGATGAAACCATCTGCCCTCAGACATCCCATGGTCAGGTTTGCTTTTCAGCTTAGTTTATACCAAAGGAGAGAATGTCATTGGAGGTAGTCACCCAAAAATACACATGGACTACCATCAACCCATAGGATATTATAGCCAGCAGCTGAACCCTGTGGCATGGGGATTCTCCTTTACCTTAGAACCATTATGACCACTGACCTTCCTGTTAGGCTACCAAAAAAAAAAAAGAAAAAGAAAAGAAAGTCATTGTGGGAAACTCTTCAAACATCTTTGTACCTTATGTAGCAGAATTTCCTGAATTCTCATTGCACTGAGCATTTCTCACTCACCTGCCTTTCATCCTATGATGCCATTTTGCGAGCTGCTCCTTGAATAACCCTTTTATACTGTAAAAACCTTAACTCTACTACTTGTCTCTGTTCAGCCACCAACAAAGTCTGCCATAACTGCTGAATGCAGATGGATCACCTCTGACTCCTCATGATGATACACAGGGAATTCCTCTTGTTAGCAGTGACTTCTTGTGGATCACTGATGTCTCTTATTTAAAAGCTGCTAATGGTAAATATTGTGCTAGGTATGTCATTGCAGCTCCTTTTGATGTTGTTGAGAAAGCACCTTTACCTATGGCTATTTCATCCCGATAGACTGACTTTTATATTCTTACTTGGGACTTGTACTTTAGCCAAGGACAAAACTACCAGTATTTATGCTGATAGTAGATATGCTTTTGGAGTAGTTCATGACTTTGTAATGTTGTATTAATTAAAGCAACATAGCTGTTTTTACTTCCAGAGGAAATAATATTTAAAATGTCTGCTATGTTCAGGAATTATTGAATACAGTACTTTTATTTGCCACTTTCACTATTATTAACATTCTGATACATTTTAGACTCTTGACCCTGGAAGCTAAGACTACTGAGCTTGCTGACACTTCCACAGATAGAGGCCTCAAAGAGATAAACAGTATATCAACTTCTATCATAGTCCAAAGGGCTGATTCCCCAAACTGTAATTAATAAAAACTCTCTAGAGAAACCCAATAATTGGCCTCAGGAAACAGAAAACAGGATTGAAAATTTAAGAATTGTTGATTTGATAAAAAGTGAAAGCTGTAGTTTGAATCAAATAACAACCCATTTATACCAGAAACTCCAAAATTACCACTCTTCACAATTGTACATGCATTAAACTACTGTTCTACTGACAAACAATAGCTTTCATAGATAAATATTGGTAGGGAAACATTAACAAAAATGCAAAAAGTGCCTACCTCTTTGTTGTGTTTGTCTAAATTACAGCTCAGGGAACCTTGTTCACACTGCTTCTGGAAATTTTAAACAGTCTAATGGGCAATTTAAGGTCTGGCAAGTGGATTTCATACAATTTCCTCTTCATGTGGATATAAATATGTTTAGTCATCATCTGTACGTTTTCACACTGGACTGAAGCCTCTGCTTGCAGACAAACTCCTTCCTCTTCTGTAGATAAAGCCCTTTTACCAAATATTATCCATCTTTGGGGAACTCGTCTTGAACTTCATAGTGATGAAGGAAGTCATTTTTTTGGCCAGATGCTTTAACAAATCTGTGCTGTTTAGCTAGTTTTACACAATTTTGCTGATCTTCCCATCCTCAAACCTCTGGCTTTTTTGAGCACATTAACAGCATTATTAAAAACTCAATTGACAAAAAGTGTAGAGATCTTCCAAATACTTTGGCCAAAAGCATGACCATATAATCTCTCTTATAATCTTATAAGAGAATTTTTAATCTCTCACTCTTTGAGCTAGTCACAGAAAACAAAATGACCTTGGCTTCTGCTTCTGTTGATCTACAACTGATAAAAGGAAACCTACTTATTATTGCAAAGGGCTAAATGGTTCTGTTATAAATAACCATGCTGTAGTAGAGCTATCTTTTCAGGGTACGTTCTCAGGAAAGGAAGATCTTAACCATCACACTTGGCAACCTGGAGATTTCTCCTATTAGAAAAGACTCTCCCAGAAAAAGTTTCTTCAGTATTACTGAAAAGGCTCCAATTTAGCTAGGTACTACTAGCTATTCCCTGGGACATGAAATCCAGGAAATAGACTCTTGGATTCTCATGATTCACCTAAAGAAAGTACAAAGCCCCATCTGAACCTGCACATCATCTGTTGATCTGAAAGTAAAGGTTTCCTGGAACTGAATCATATGCATCTGATTATAGTTTTCCCAGGGCCCTTCAAAGTTTGTCACCAAATTTTCATGGTGCTGTGATGCTCAGTGATCTCCAGGGTCTATGCACTGGATAACATATCAATTTAAGATAAAAAGTGCTGAGAGCTGTCCGTCTATACTTGTTACTCACATGTGACTTCAATAGGTTTTCAATATCTGCGCTTCCTACATGAAACACTACATAAAGGATAAAAAGTGTCTGAAACCAGAAAAAATGGCTCTTGATCAGTGATGTTTTTGGAGAAACATCTCAATCAAAAGGGGAAAATGTAAAATATTTAATAAAAATCTCAAATACAACCAGAAGACTAGCAGGGGGAGTTTTCATGCCCTCATGTTCTTACAACTGTAAGAACTCTCCTTTTTTTTTTTTTCATTTATTTTTATTAGTTAGAGGCTAATTACTTTACAATATTGTAGTGTTTTTTGGCATACATTGACATGAATCAGCCATGGATTTGCATGTATTCCCCATCCCGATCCCCCCTCCCACCTCCCTCTCCACCCGATCCCTCTAGGTCGTCCCAGTGCACCAGTCCCAAGCACTTGTCTTATGCATCCAACCTGGGCTGGTGATCTGTTTCACCCTTGATAATAAACATGTTTCAATGCTGTTCTGGCAAGGGTGGGATGTTTAGAGAGAACAGCATCAAAAGAACTCTCCTCTTTGCAAAGATTCAGTCAAAGAAAAGCCATTCACTGCTGTTTCCTGAAGCCCTCCTCTAAAAGTGTCCTGAACCTACCACATAGGAACTTGTAGGTGGCTTACTATGGTTGAAGATCCTGAATGATAATGCTCTGGTGACACCAGATAAACCCATCTTTCCAGGAGAACTATCTGGCTGTCTCTTTGTCTTACATCAGCAGTAGGTACATGACACTATATGTATGCACTAGTGCTGGTGCTCAGTCGCTGTAGTCTTATCCAGCTCTTTGCGACCCCACTGACTGTAGCCAACCAGGCTCCCTTGTCCATGGGATTTTCCAGGCAAGAATACTGGAGTGGGTTGCCATGTCTGCATTCAGGGGCTATTCTTGATCCAGGAATTGAACCCTTGTCTGCTATATCTCCTGCATCACAGGCAGATTCTTTACTGCTGAGCCATGGGGGAAGCCCATATGTACACACTAGAGTATATGTTACAAAATATTGTGCTGAACATAATAATAATTTTAACTAAGTATCTATCTCCTTATATGAGAGGCCAGAAGGATAAGCATTACAATATTTAGAATGCCTCTGTGGTTGAATTAAATATAATTTTTAAAGGTTTTTTAATTGCACATTTAAAGTGTTTTCGCATTAAACATGCACTACTTCTGAAATAATTATATACTTTTCTAAAATACAGTTATTCTAATGGGATTGACTTTTAAATTATAAACTATAAATGTTTGTTTTCCCACTGAACAGAAATGCTCATGAACTATTTTATCTGTTTGCACTTATTCCAGTTAATTTTAGCCTCAAAAGTAAATCCTCCTCACAAAGTAGGTATCACCTACAGACAGTTCCCTGGGTAAAATAATAACTTGTAAATTACAATAAAATTTAGTGAAGAGAAACTTATTATAGTTTATTAACTCACAAATCACAAACAAAACATAGTGCTTTATGGAATATTGTAATATATTTTATGATATTTTAGGCATAACCTTGGATTAATAGCTGTTCCTTTTTCTTAAGAGATGTGAGTTTACCCTTCTGGGTTGAATTTCTCTTGCAATACATCCTTTGAAAACTCTCTAGACAAGTCTGACCACTTCTTTCATTTAAGCTGCCTTGTCTTCTTATATCCACACAATTAAACTCTTTGTTCCTTTTATCCTTTCCATTATTGTCATTAATAACACTGGAAACTCCCATTTTCATTTTCTCAGATAATTGAATTGGTGAATTATTTTCACATTAATCTCAATTCTTTTAATGACCCTTCCCTTTAATGCAGCTTTCAACCTCAATGCCTTTTATCTCTTTCCACAATTAAAGTGGACATGATTTCTTAGAATCTTGAGAATGGAGGTTTGGAAAAGTACCATTGCCTCCCACGAGGTCAGTGAAGCTTAGAGAACTTTATTTTTGCTAGTAAATTTCTAATTGTTTTATACTTTCTTAAGAACCTGAAATTAGCAAATAAAAGGATATTTTTTTCAGCTCTTTCTTTGTACACTTACGTCATCCTGTAGCAATCTGTGGTAAATTAACATATAACTGAAAAAAAAATGAGACTATGTGATTCAGAGAATTGTACATTTTATAACAGTTTTAAAATGATTAAGTTGCTGTAGGTACTTTTGAATTTTCTTAATATGCAAATATATTAACTTCAAATTATTGTATTTTATTCCCTACACATTCATTAATATTTTCATTTTGCATGCATGTCTCTGATATATTTCTGTTTCTGTTAAGACCACTGCATTAAAGCAAATATCACAATTATTATTATTATTATTTCCCAGTGCATATAATATTTCCTCTTCATAAATCACAGCCTTGTCATAGTGAAGGGGCTTGTGTAACTCAGTGAAGCTATGAGCCATGCTGTGCAGAGCCACCCAAGATGGACAGGTCATAGTGAAGAATTCTGAAAAATCATGGTCGCTGGAGGAAGAAATGGGAACCCACTCCAACATTCTTTCCAGGAAAACACCATGAACAGTATGAAAAGTCAAAAATACATGACATCATAAGATAACCTCCCCCCCACCCCCAAGTTACTACTGGGGAAGAGTAGAGGGCAATGACTAGTAGCTCCAGAAAGAATAAAGTGGTTGGGTCAAAGAAGAAATGATGCTAGATTGTGTATGTCTTGTGGTGAAAGCAAAGTCTGTAAAGAGCAATATTGCACTGGATAGTTAGATAGCATTATTGACTCAATGATCATGAATCTGAGCAAACTCCAGGAGACAGTGAAGAACAGGGGAGCCTAGCATGCAGTAGCCCATGGAGTCACAAAGAGTTGGACACAACTGAAAAACAGCAACATAAAAAGTTTTCTTTGTACTAAACTGTAGTCAACTGAGTGTGCACTAACATTATGCCCAAAAAGGAGAGGGGGGGGAGTGCAGAAAGCAATGCACTTACCTTAATGAAATATGTTTTATTGCTAAAACTTTCTAACCATCACCTGCAACTTCAGCAAGCTGTAATATTTTTGCTGATAAATGGTTTTGCCTCAATATGTTGGCTGTTGACTGATCAGGATGGTGATTTCTGAAGGATGAGGTGGCTTTGGAAATTTCTTAAAATAAGCAACAATGAAGTTTTTTGCATGTATTGACTATTTCTACTGTGAACACTTTCTCTGTATTTCTGCTTGCTAGCACTTTACCCACAGTAGAACTTCTTTTGTAATTGAAGTCAATCCCCTTAAACCCTGTTTTATCAACTAAGTATATGTAATATGGGCTTCCTAGATGACATTAGTGGTAGAGAACTCACCCACCAATGAAGAAGATTAAGGGGTGCAAGTTAAATGGAGAAGGGCATGGCAACCCACTTCAGCATTCTCACCTGGAGAATTCCATGGACAAAGGAGACTGGCCTGCTATGGTCCATTGGGTTGCAAACAGCAGAACACAACTGAAGTGACTTAGCACACATATGTAATATTGTCAATCCTTTGTTGTCATTTCAACAATCTTCACAGCATCTTCACTAGAATTAGATTCCAATTCAAGAGCCACTTTTTTTTTTAGTTCATCTGAATAAAGCAAATCTTGATCCATTTAAGTTTTGTCATGATGTATACTAATTTAGTCACGTTTTCAGGCTCCACTTTTAATTCTAGTTCTTTTACTACTTCCACCTCACTTATAATTACTTCTTCCACTGAAGTATTGAACTCTTAACAAAGTCTTCCAGGAGAGTTGTAGTCAACTTTGTCCAAATTCCTTTTAATGTTGATATTTCGACTTCTCAAGAATCAAGAATGTTTTTAATGGCATCTAGAATAATGAATCCTTTTTGGAAAAATTTCAATAGACTTTGCCTAGATCTATCATAGGGGTCACTATCTATGGAAGCTATAACCTTATAAAATATATCCCTCAAATAATGACTTGAAATTTGAAATTACTTTGTGTCCTATGGCCTGCAGTATGGATTTATGCTAACAGGCATGAAAACAATCTGAATTTTGTTATGCATCTCCATCAGAGCTCTATGGTGACCAGGAACATTGACAAATGAGCAGTAATATTTAAAAATAAATCATTTTTTCTATTAACAGTATATTTAAAATATTCAGTAAAACAAGTTGCAAATACTGTCATCCAAGCTTTCCTGTTACATTTATAGAGCATAGGCAGAGTAGATTATCATAGTTCTTATGAGTCCTGGGATTTTCAGATGGTAAATGAGCACTGGCTTCAACTTATTATTATTAGCTACATTAGCTCCTAACAAGAGACTCAGCTTGTCCCTTGAAGCTTTGAAACCAGGCACTGACCTCTTCTTTAGCTCTGAATATCCTAAATGGTATCTTCTAATTTAAGGTTGCTTTATCTACATTGAAAATCTGTTGTTTAGTGTAGCCCACCTTCAAGATTTATCTTATCTGGATCTTTATAATATGCTGTCTCTTCTATCAGCACTTCTGCTTCACCTTGCACTCCTATGTTATGGAGATGATGATTTTTCTTAAATTTCATGAACCAAAATCTGCTGGCTTCAACCTTTTCTTCTGCAACTTCCTCACTTTTCTCAGCCTTCATAGAATGGAAGAGAATTAAGGTCTTGCTCTGAATTGTCTTTGGTCTAAGGGAACGTTGTGATTGCTCTGATCGCTTAAGACACCTGAATCTTTCTCCATATCAACAATCAGCCTATTTCACTTTCTTACCATTTGTATGTTCGCTGAAGTTACACTTTTAACTTCCTTCAAGAACTTTTCATTTGCATTTATAATGTGTCTGTTTGGTACAAGAGTCCTAATCTTTCAGCCAACTCAGCTTTTGACATATCATCCTCACAAAGCTTAATCATTTCTAACATTTGATTTAAATGAAGAGATGTGTAAGTCTTTCTTTCATTTGGACACTTAGAGGTCTTTGTAGGGTCACTAACTGGCTTAATATCAGTGTTGTGTCTCAGTGGGTAGGGAGGTCCAAGGAGAAGGAGACAGACTGGGGAACAGTCAGGAGATGGAACAATCAGAATGCACGCTTAATTTATTGTTTGCCATCTTACAGGGATATGTTTTGTGGTGTCCCAAAATATTGACAATAATAACATTAAAGATCACTCTTTGCAGACCACATAACAAGTATAATAGTGATAAAACTTTGAAATATGTTAAGAATTATCAAAATGTGACACAGACACTGGAAGTGAACAAATGGTGTTGGTAAAAGGTTGCCAATAGACTTTATCAAGGCAGGATTGCCATATACCTTCAATGTGTAAAATATGTTGTTCATTCAATGTGTGATAAAGAGCAGCACGCACACACACACACACACACACACACACACACACACAAGATCTGCCTGAACGTAGATGTTAATTTTAATAATTCTCAGTAAATAGTTGGCTTTCAACATGTAGATTTCAGGTATTGGGTCATTAAGCATTAAGATTGTTTAAGGCAGTTTTTGGTGCAGCATTAGGATTGTTTAAGGCAGTTTTTGGTGCAGCTACTGCTTTCAACCTCTGTCTGCCACATATATTCTAGTTTGAGCAGTTGATTCAAAATAAATAATGATAGCTCATCATGTGAAAATTAAAAAAGAATACTGAACTCAAGTTACTTTCATTCTACATGAGCATTTAAAAATTTTAAATATGTTTGCAAACTAGATTCTTGAAAAAGAACACAAAATGTGATTTTTAATTTTTAAAATAAATGCAAATTATGCTAATACAATAAATATTTAGTTCTATTTGAGCAAAATCTATCCATTGACATATATTTTATTTTAAATTCTAATTGCTTAAAACAAAGGAATATTGCAATAAAATAATGATTATCCCTAGTTATTATATATTTTAATTTATCATATAAAAGAGAGAGGTATTAAAAATGATATGCTCAAGCTGTCATGTTTACTAGGGAGGCACTAAGGCATAACTCATTCAGAAGTTTGATGTAAGTAATGTAAGTAAAATGGTGTGGCTGAAATGTGGGATGAATATCAGTTTAGTAGGAAATGAGATTGTTAAAGTAGGCAGAGGGTATGAATTGATATTTGCATCCAGCCCATAACTTAGCAAATCTTTTCATTGACTGATTGGCTGTTTCATTTACTTATTCATTCCTTCAGTGGTTATTTACTGAGTCTGTATTATAGTTTAGGCTTTTACCTCAGAACTGAGAATATAGATATGAGCAAAAAATACGCAGGGCCTATGTGCACAATTCATGAAGCTTAATTTTCAAAATTATACATAAGCGAATTTGATAAACCACATAGTTGAAGCTACTAACTATATAGATATCCAGTGCAACTAATAAAGGCACTACTATTGATCCACAGGTAAGCTTAAAGCATATATATACATTTTAAGCTTAGAAAGTATATATATAACTTTTTGTAAAATATGGCTCCATGTAAGATCATGACAACATAGGTAACTTTCAGTAACCATAGAGTAGCAGCACATCTACTATAAGTATATGGTTAGTAGTTTTTACCCCATGTCAATTGTTCAAAGGCAAAGGACAATGAATTAAATTCTCAGTTCAGTTCAGTCCCTCAGTTGTGTCCGAGTCTTTGAGGCCCCATGCACTGCGTTGTCTAAATTAGAATATTTTTCACATCTAAATATCTAGATTGACTATGCCCTCTGACTTGTCATTAGTAAAACTGGTTTGTAACTTTACTTGTCAAATCACCTCAGTGATATAATTAAATTTGGGACATTGTTTCTGTCTCATTATGCTTTCTCATAGCTATGGTATTGAAACATCGAATCATTTATACACAAATTTTCTAAAATGATGTCACATTAAATTGTGTGACTCTGTTGTTTAAAATTTATATAAAATATTTCAAACTTGAAAAGAAATTTCTGAGCAAAGTAATTATTTTCATTTTCACTGAATTGCCATAACTAACCTTAAATATTAAGTCTTAATTGAGATAAAGTTCGGGCAACTACCTGGGTCACCACTCTATTATGATGACTTCTTTGCTCAGTCACTTCAGTCATATCGAACTCTCTGTGATCCCATGGCCTGCAGACCACCAGGCTCCCCTGTCCATGGAATTCTCCAGGCAATTGAAGTGGGCTTCCATTTCCTTCTCCATGATGACTTTTAGAGAACAGCTTTTCCTAGTCATAATTTATTTCATCATTTCTGTAAACTGATCCTGAACACTTACACAGTCTTCCCAGTAAAACAATATCTTCTTTAACTATTCTGACAATAATAGAGAAAGCACATCATGATTATGCATAATGGGAAAAGGGCAAGCACATTTTTAAATTTATGTTACTACTTATAAGAAGAATTGATTTTTCTTTCTTTCTTCTTCTTCTTCTTTTTTTTTTTTTACTAAATAATGATGTGTGCATAACACAAATTGTCTAAACTTAGATTATCTTACTATGGATTTCTTCAGATTCATGTGTCCCTAACTGTACCTTCACATGGACTAATATCTTTCACATATAGGAACATTGTCTGTTCCAATAAAGGACAGAAGCAGTAAAGACCTAATAGAAACAGAGGAGATTAAGAAGATATGAAAAGCATACACAGAAGAACTGTTCAAAAAATATCTTATTTACCCAGATAACGATGATGTGGTCACTCACCCAGAGCAAAACTCTCTGGAATGTAAAGTCAAGTGGGCCTTAGGAAGCACCATTGTAAATAAAGCTAGTGGAAGTGATGGGATTCCAGTAGAGCTATTTAAAATTCCAAAAGATGATGCTATCAAAGTTCTGCTTTCATTGTGTCAGTGAATCTGAAAAACACAGCAGTGCCCACAGGACTAGAAAAGATCAAACCTCAACTGAATTGCCAAGAAGGGATGTACTAAAGAATGTTCAAACTACTGGACAATTGCCCTCATCCCGCATGCTAGTAAAGTTATGCTTAAAATCCTGCATGCTAGGCTTCAGCATTATATGAACCAATAATTTCCCAATGTCCAAGCTGGGCTTAGAAAAGGCTGAGGAACCAGAGATCAAATTGTCAACTTCTGCTGGATCATAGAGAAAGCAAACGAATTCCAGAAAAAAAATCAAACAAAACATGTATCTCTATTTCATTGACTACACTAAAGCCTTTGACAGTGTGGGTCATAACAAACTGTGGAAAACTCTTAAAGAAGTGGGAAAACTCTTAAAGAAGTGGGTATACCAAATCATCTTACCTGTCTCCTGAGAAACCTATATGCAGGTCAAGAAGCAACAGTTAGAACCCTGTATGGAACAACTGACTGGTTCAGGATTGAGAAAGGAGTACAACAAGGCTGTTTATCATCACCTTGTTTATTTGGCTTATCCACTGGGCACATCATGAGAAATGTCAGGCTTGATACAAGCTGGAATAAAGATTGGCAGGAGAAATACCAACAACCTCAAATCTGTGGATGATGCCACTCTAATGAAAGTGAAGAGGAGCTAAAGAACCTCTTGATGAGGGTAAAGGAGGGGAGTGAAAAAGTCAGTTTAAAAATAATATATTAATAAAAATCAAGGTGTCTGGCCTCATCACTTCATGACAAACAGAAGGGGAAAAGATGGAAGCAGTGACAGATTTCCTCTTCATGGACTCTAAAATCACTGCAGATGGTGACTGCAGCCACGCAATAAGAAGACGATTGCTTCTAGTTCAGGAAAGCTGTGATGAACTTAGACATTGTGTTAAACAGCAGACATCACTTTTCAGACAAAGGTCCTTATAGTAAAGGCTGTGGTCTTTCCAGTTGTCATGCATGGCTGTGAGAGATGGACTGTAAAGAAGGCACAGTGCTGAAGCATTTATGCTTTCAAACTGTGGTGCTGGAGAAGTCTCACGAGATTTCCTTGGACAGCAAGGAGTCAAAACCAGTTAATCTTAAAGGAAATCAACTCTGAATACTCATTAGAAGAACTGATGTTGAATCTGAAGTTCCAATACTTTGATCACCTGATGTGAAGAGACTAGTCATTGGAAATGACCCCAATGCTGGGAAAGATTGAAGGCAGAAGAAGGGGATGACAGAGAATGATGATTGGATGCGATCACCAATGCAAAGAACATGAATGTGGGCAAACTCTGTGATATGGTGATGGATGGGAAGACCTGCAGCCTATGGGGTCGCAAAGAGTCAGGCAAAACTGGGTGACTGAACAACAACTGCCCCAACACCTAGCTTATTTGAAATTTCAGATCAAGCCCTGTACACATCAAGTTTATGAACATCTCTGTGAAACTATGACTAAAAGCAGTCTCCAAAGTTCTCTAAGTATTCCCTAATGATTCCCATTAGAGATATGAGTAAGAAGCAGTAAAGTTGATTCTCCTCTTTCTCAATCAAGTCAGCTTCGTTTGGTCAATGAATTTCCCAGACTGACTTTGTACGATGGCTTGAGGTGGGGATGGGGCTTTATTGTTGAATTCCATCTTTGAGAAAAGCAGTAATTGACTTACTGTGTGTCAGACATTTGAGCTAAATCTGGAATTAAGAAACTTCAATCCAAAGTACTCTCAAGCATCTGTTTTCTTTCTCCCTCCATAATATGAGCCTGAATAAACACTCAATTTGTAGTTGAAGTCCACTACATACCTTTGCACCATCTGAACTACACATTATGAAATTGCTGGAGAAATTAAGAAAAGTGAACTGACAATTTGTGAATTAAAACCCATAAAAGTCAGCTGCACACACAAAACTCCCCAGAAACCCTGCTACTATGGCCCAGTAAGTTGCTTTCTTATTTTGTTTCATGATGTATATTTTCCCTCCAAATCTTCCAAATCTTACTTTCCCTTATTCTCACTGAAGACTTTATCTTTTTACTGAGAGAATAGAAGCACTTGACTGGAAATCATCACTCTTCCCATGAAAATAATCTTTCAAATCATCTGTTTGTAAATTGCATTTCTGTCTGTGACCCTGTGAAAAATGGCCAGCTCCTCACAAAGTCCACAAGCAAGTGATGCCAAGACAAATTAAATGTCTGATGAAATATTTGTTTTTAAAATGCTTGTTTTAGGATAACTGTTTTTGGCATAAAGCTTATGTACTGCTTTCTTTGTCTAACTCATTGTTTAGATGTTGGACGCTGTATAATTACTGAAAATGATAAGCTAATATTTTTAATATGAATTTGAATGAAATTTGCCTAAACTTTAAAAAACAATTCACTGATAAAGAGAGGGACAAAATCAAAAATTTTAGTGAGTTGTTTCTGCTGTTATTTAGTTGCTAAGTCATGTCAGACTCTTTGGGTGTCCCATGAACTGTAGTCTGCCAAGGCCCTTCTGTCCATGGAATTTCCCAGGCAAGAATTGAGTGGGTTGCCGTTTCCTTCTTGAGCAGATCTTTCTGACCCAGGGATTGAACCTGCCTCTCCTGCTTGACAGGTGGATTCTTTACCATTGAGCCACAAGGGAAATATAAATTTTAGGGCATAACCTTTCATTTTTAGGAAAGTACATCGTATATGTCACATTGAACATTAGATTATCCAATTCAAAAATGTTTACTTTAGAAGTTTATGTTAATGTTCATGCTGTTTAATTGGTAATAATGATATGAAAGATTGAGCATTGTTAATTTTACCACATGTCATCTATTTTAGTTAAGATTAAATTAATGCTTAAGAATAAGGAGCTTCTCAAAGTGATTTTATAATGTTCCTTTGTCAGTTATAAACTGAAAGTTTTCTAGTCTTGGCTTGCTACTTTAAGGTATATTCCTTTGGAATTTTTACTTATAAAATTGCATCTCTTCCATACTCTGATTTTTGTGTGTATATATTTGCTTATTGGCATATATGAACATAGACATACACATGTATTTTTATAAAATAAACCAAAACAATTAACTTATAAACTTGCTCTAAGGCTTTGGTCTTAAAATAAATTAAGGCAGAGACCCAGAATAAGTACTATTAACTCTATTAAAGAATTGGGTAAACCACAATGTGGGGATGCAGTGAAGGGACAGAGAACTCCCAGGGAATTTGACTTGAAAGCCAGTGGGATTTGATTACAGAACTTCACAGGACTGGGAAAACAGATTCTTGGAGAGCACAACAAAACCTTGTGCGCACTAGGACCCAGGAAAGGAAAAAGGATCTCACAGCAGATACTTTTTCAGATTTTCAAATCCTCAATCCAGATTGAGTGAGACTTGCCGGTGAGTGTCCCTGAGTTTCTCGCAGAGCCATAGGTTGACAGTGGCCTGCTGTGGGGTCAGGGGCACTGACTATTACAGCTCTGGAAGCCACAGAGTGCTGACATAAGTTCTTTTGAAGGAGGTTGCCTTTACTGCCCATTCCAGTCCATTTCAGTTCGCTGATTCCTAGAATGTCGACATTTACTCGTGCCATCTCCTGTTTGACCACTTCCAATTTGCCTTGATTCATGGACCTAACATTCCAGGTTCCTATGCAATATTGCTCTTTAAAGCATCTGATCTTGCTTCTAGCACTAGTCACATCTGCAACTGGGTATTGTTTTTGCTTTTGCTCCATAGCTTCATTCTTTCTGAAATTATTTCTCCATGATCTCCAGCAGCATATGGGGCACCTACCGACCTGGGGAGTTCCTCTTTCAAAGTACTATCATTTTGCCTTTTCATACTGTTCATGGCGTTCTCAAGGAAAAAATACTGAAGTGGTTTGCCATTCCCTTCTCCAGTGGACCAGTGATTTTTAGCTCAGATGACCATTATATCTACTACTGTGGGCAGGGATCCCTTAGAAGAAAAGGAGTAGCCATCATGGTCAACAAAAGTGTCTGAAATGCAGTACTTGGACACAATCTCAAAAATGACAGAATGATCTCTGTTCATTTCCAAGGCAAACCATACAATATCATGGTAATCTAAACCTATGCCCCAAACAGTAATGCTGAAGAAGCTGAAGTTGAATGGTTCTATGAAGACATACAAGATCTTTTAGAACTAATACCCAAAAAAGATGTCCTTTTCATTATAGGGGACTGGAATGCAAAAGTAGGAAGTCAAGAAATACCTGGAGTAACAGGCAAATTTGGCCTTGAAGTATGGAATGAAGCAGGGCAAAGGCTAATAGGTTTTACCAAGAGAATGCACTGGTCATAGCAAACACCCTCTTCCAACAACACAAGAAAAGACTCTACACATAGACGGTCAACACCGAAATCAGATTGATTATATTCTTTGCCACCAAAGATGGAGAAGATCTATACCATCAGCAAAAATAAGACCAGGAGCTGACTGTGGCTCAGATCATGAACTCTTTATTGCCAAATTCAGACTTAAACTGAAGAAAGTAGGGAAAACCACTAGACCATTCAGGTATGACCTAAATCAAATCCCTTATGACTATACAGTGGAAGCGAGAAATAGATTTAAGGAACTGGATCTGATAGAGAACCTGATGAACTATGGACGGAGGTTCATGACATTGTACAGGAGATGGATCAAGACCATCCCCATGAAAAGAAATGCAAAAAGGCAAAACAGTTGCCTGAGGAGGCCTTACAAATAGCTGTGAAAAGAAGAGAAGCGGAAAGCAAAGGAGAAAAGGAAATATATTCTCATTTGAATGCAGAGTTCCAAAGAATACCCAGGAGAAATAAGAAAGCCTTCCTCAGCAATCAATGCAAAGAAATACAGAAAAACAACAGAATGGGAAAGACTGTAGATCTCTTCAAGAAAATTAGAGATACCAGGGAAACATTTCACACAAAGATGGGTTTGATAAAAGATAGAAATGGTATGGACCTAACAGAAGCAGAAGATATTAAGAAGAGGTGGCAAGAATACACAGAAGAACTGTAGAAAAAACGTCTTCACAACCCAGATAATCATGATGGTGTGATCACTCACCTAGAGCCAGACATTCTGG
>CM035290.1:56155666-56192524 GCA_020226075.1 Hydropotes inermis | reverse complement strand
TATTTAACTTATATGCAGAGTACATCATGAGAAAATCTAGGCTGGGTAAAGCACTAGCTGAAATCAAGATTGGCGGGAGAAATATCAATAAACTCAGCTATGAAGATGACACCACCCTTATCACAGAAAGTGAAGATGAAATAAAAAGTCTCTTGATGAAAGTGAAAGAGGAGAGTGAAAAAGTTGGCCTTAAACTTAAACTTCAGACAACTAAGATGGCATCTGGCCCCATCACCTCATGGGAAATAGATGGGGAGAGAGTGGAAACTGTGACAGACTTTATTTTTGGGGGCTCCAAAATCACTGCAGATGGTGACTGCAGCCATGAAATTAAAAGACGCTTACTCCTTGGAAGGAAAGTTATGACCAACCTAGATAGCATATTAAAAAGCAGAGACATTACTTTGCCAACAAAGGTCCATCTGGTCAAGGCTATGGTTTTTCCATTGGTCATGTATGGATATGAGTGTTGGACCGTGAAGAAAACTGAGTACCGAAAAATTGATGCTTATGAACTATGGTGTTGGATAAGACTCTTGAGAGTCCCTTGGACTGCAAGGAGATCCAACCAGTCCATCCTAAAGGAGATCAGTCCTGGGTGTTCTTTGGAAGGACTGATGCTGAAGCTGAAACTCCAGTACTTTGGCCACCTGATGCGAAAGTTGACTCATTGGAAAAGACCCTGATGCTTGGATGGATTAGGGGCAGGCGGAGAAGGGGATGACAGAGGATGAGATGGTTGGATGGCATCACCAACTCGATGGACATGGGTTTGAGTAAACTCTGGGAGTTGGTGATGGACAAGGCCTGGCGTGCTGCAATTCATTGGGTAGCAAAGAGTCAGACTTGACTGAGAGACTGAATTGACTGCCTTTACTGACATTACCCCTGCTATAGTTAGGCCTCAGGTCAATCTACTTGGAGGGAACACAGTCCTACCCATCAGCAGAAAATTGGATTAAAGACTACTGAACATGGCCTTGGCACCCTACTCCAGTACTCTTGCCTGGAAAATCCCATGGACGGAGGAGCCTGGTGGGCTGCAGTCCATGGAGTCGCAAAGAGTCAGACACTGAGTGACTTCACTTTCACTTTTCATTTTCATGCATTGGAGAAGGAAATGGCAACCCACTCTATTGTTCTTGCCTGGAGATTCCCAAGGATGGCAGAGCATGCTGGGCTGCCATCTGTGGTGTCACATAGAGTCAGACACGACTGAAGTGACTTAGCTGCAGCAGCAGAGCATGGCCTAGTTTTCCACACAGTCAGTCCCTCCCATCAGGAAGTTTATTTCTGGAAGCTTCTTATCCTCTTCCATCAGAGGGCAGTCAGTTCAGTTGCTCAGCCATGTCTGACTTTGCATTTCCATGGATTATAGCACACCAGGCTTCACTGTCCATCACCAGCTCCTTGGGCTTGCTCAAACTCATTTCCATCGAGTCGATGATGCCATCCAACCATCTCATCCTCTGTCGCCCCCTTTTCCTTCTGCCTTCAATCTTTCCTAGCATCAGGGTCTTTTCCAATGACTCAGTTCTTCACATTAGGTGGCCAAAGAATTGGAATTTCAACTTCAGCATCAGTCCTTCCAATGAATATTTAGGACTGATTTCCTTTAGGATTGACTGGTTGGATCGCCTTACAGTCCAAGGGACTCTCAAGAGTCTTTTCCAACACTACAGTTCAAAAGGATCAATTCTTTGGTGCCCAGCTTTCTTTATGGTCCAACTCTCACATCCATTTATGACTACTGGAAAAAATATAGCCTTGACAAAATTGACCTTTGTTGGCAAAGTAATGTCTCTGCTTTTTAATATGCTGTTTAGTTGTCTTAGCTTTTCTTCCAAGAAGCAAGTATCTTTTAATTTCATGGCTGCAGTCACCATCTGCAGTGATTTTGGAGCCCCCCAAAATAAAATCTGTCACTGTTTTCCCATCTATTTGCCATGAAGTGATGGGACTGGATGCCATGATCTTCATTTTTTGAATGTTGAGTTTTAAAGCAGCTTTTTCATGCTCCTCTTTCACTTTCATCAAGAGGCTCTTTAATTCTTGACTTTCTACCATAAGGGTGGTGTCATCTTCATATCTGCGGTTATTGGCATTTCTCCCCAGAATCTTGATCCCAGCTTGTACTTCATCCAGCCTGGCATTTCCCATTATGTACTCCACATATAAGTTAAATAAGCAAGGTGACAGTATACAGCCTTGATGTACTCCTTCCTCAATTTGGTACTAGTCTGTTGTTCCACGTCTGGTTCTAACTCTTGATTCTTGATCTGCATACATATTTCTCAGGAGGCAAGTAAAATGCAGTCCACTGGAGAAGGGAATGGCAAACCACTTCAGAATTCTTGCCTTGAGAGCTCCATGAACAGTACGAAAACGCATCAGAGTGCAGACAGAATGAAAACCACAGTCACAGAAAACTAACCAAAGTGACCACATGGATCACAGCCTTGTTTAACTCAATGAAACTCTGAGCCATGCCATGCCATGTAGCCACACCCAAGACAAAGGGGTAATGGATGAAAGTTCTGAACAAACGTGGTCCATGGAAAAAGGGAATGGCAAACCACTTTAGTATTCTTGTCTTGAGAACCTATGAACAGTAGTGTGTCACAGTTGTTAAAATGTTTATCCTTGAGACTTCAGTTTTCAATAGATAGGTATCATGTATCCCTAAGCCATAAATCCAATTTAGCAAAAAATAATTGATGGTCACTGAAAGACTTCAAATTTGATTTATTGGTCATATTTCTCAAGCTCAATTACCTTCTTATGTACTTTATGTAAAATGCTTTAGTTGTTTTATTATAATCATATAATAATAAGGAAATATATAACAGTGAAACCTTTAAAAAGTAATGAATTTGGTTTTATACTAATAAAAATTTGAATTTATGATTTTGAACAATGTAGGGTCAAGAACTTTTCATTAGAAGTGCATTAGAAATAGGGTTACCTCAAAATTTATTTGATAAATATGACAATATTTATCATATTTCATCATAAAAACATGAAAATTGGTAAATATAGAAAACCAACTGAAATATACCACATTTATTTTGAATTGGCCATCATAATGATGAATACCAAATGAGTAAACACTTGTTAATGTATATATTTTTTATACAGCAGATTATAAGAATTATGTTTGACATTGTCTCATTAAAAAGAAAAAAAGGAAACATTTTATAATGAATTTGGTTAAAAAATACTAGAAATTAGAAGTGGTCAGTGTTATTAACAGTATATACCATATGGCTCTGGATTAAATGCCTGGGCTATGCATTTTATGTTTTCTCATTAGTTAAGTAATTTTAAATCAGTAAAAGTAATATCTGAAGTAGTAAATTTCCACAGTGTGTTATGATAATCCAGCAGGAAAGAGTTCTGAGTGCAACCGTGACTGTCCATACAAGCATCTGGATGCCTTACTTAGTCTTTGCCAGGTAGAGACAAGAGAGACTGTCTACTTTACAACGTGCTGATGTTACATCCTGGATGGAGGAATAATGTATTTGATCATGTTTTCTGGCAGAGGAATAAGGGTAAATTTGAAGGAGCCACCCTAATGAGTCAAGGACCTTGTGGTGATGCCAAATTGAAAGGTTTGACAAGGTTTTTCTCATAATATGTCAGAGCAAATATCTATAAAACAAACAACAACAACAACAACAACAACAGGAAAATTATACAAACATGGCAACATATAATTCTATGCATAATTTTAGAATCAGCCAAAGAAATGGCACTTAAGTAAAATACTATTTGGATTGAACAATTTCTCCAAAAACCTTGTAACTGGATTAAATATATATGTGTATGTATATATATATATATATGTATATATATATATATAATATATATGTGTATGTATACATATATATAATATATATATATATTACATGGTTACAGTGTTATATTTTAATCTCTTTCTTAAGGAAAGAGATTACTGGTTTGAAATAATTTTTATTTAACTATATAACACTAAAGCATGCTAATTTTAAGAATTCATATATTTTCATGGAATATATTAAAATCTGGGTTGTCCTGTGAAAGCCTTTCACGTTTTTGTTTGTTTGTTTGTTTGTTTTAATTACATGGAGTGAGATGAGAGGAAACAATTTTGTTTAGGAAAATAAAAAATGTACATTTTTTAATATAGATATCATTGACATACAATTTTGCATTTAGAACATATGTGATGGTAAATCAGCTATTAGTTTTCTGAGATAGGATTATTTATTTAAGGTAAGGAAATCCCTAGCTATTGAAGCACTATTTATAGTAACAGGAATTGTATAAATCACAGTAGATTAGCAATAAGTGGACTACCAGGGTATAAAAACATTAACACTGTAAGTAACATTGTCTCCAATCTCCAATAACATATTAAAGCACATTTGGAAAGGAGATGATTATGTTTGGCAATATATCTCCCTTTAAAATTTTGTGACAAATTCAATCATATACTTCCATATAGTTTTAATGGCATATAAAATTATGAACCATAACCTAAAGATTTTTGTTAAGAATCAGAATATATCAAAGTAAAACTCAATTGTACTCTTGTGTCAGATCATTTATTTCATGACCTGCTTCTGTGCCAGTAAACAATGTAAATATTAGCCTGAAACATAAAAATAATGATAGCCATGGGACAACAACTCTATTTTCTAAGTGAGGAAATTGTAGTTATATGATGAGAACATCATGTTTTTAAAGGTATAAGAATACAGCCTAAAGCTATTGTTTATGTCACATCAGAAAACAATTCTATCACAAATATGATTAAGGTCTTTATTCTTCACATGGGATCCTGAGGTGCAGTGACTCAGAGAGTCAAACCTATCATTTGCAATTGATTTAACAAGGACAATATCAATAAAGGACTTGCATTCATACTGCTCACTTTAAATACATGTCTCCAGAGGAACTCACAGGCAGAACTGGGTTGATAAATATTTCAAATAGCCTTTATCTAGCAGTTCTGAGAGTTTCTTATTGACAATATCAAGGGCTTTAGAGAGGTGCTCTGAATAATATATGTGCAAATACAGTTATAGAAAGGTCTTTGAAGGATAATGTTTTTTAATTTAATAGATGGGTTATAGGATGAAGTAGTGAGCAGGTTGCCAGGGAATCTAACTCTGATGAAAGAGTGACAACTCTGACTCAGAATGTTATCTTATAAGTTATTCAGAATATTCTGAGAAGTGATCCAAACATAGAAATACCTGAAACATCAATGTTGAATTCATTTACATAAATCATATGCCAGGAGTCTCCAGATCGTAATGCATACTCCAGCAATACATATGCTGAGAGCTTCTGGAGGGGATAGACACTAGCATCTGATTAAAAGGATATAATTTCACATAGTTGGATGCTCATTTTAACAAAACTTGATGCATTGGCCCTGAAAGGCTTTAGGAAAAGCAGGAGAAAATATAATAAAATCAAATTAACTTACAATCCTTATTAGCGACATATTGCAAAATCATGGTATAAGTTTGGGGGAAAAAATCCCTCTCATTACTTAATCAACTTTATTTAATCAGCCAACTGTCAATTCAAACCGGCTTACAGAATTCTTCATGACAAGGCTCTGTGTTTGGAGATGAATGAAGAGTTTGGTGATGACCATCTACTGAAGACAAATGGGAAGATTTCAGGCTACCACCTAAGTTTTGCAAATAAAAAAAGCTGCTTTACTTGAAAAAGCCACATTCTGTGCTTTCCTTTGAAATGTGTGCTTGAATGTGTGTTTCACCAGCTTTTTTTAACAGGAAACATTTTATGAGATAAATACAATTGAACTTTGAACAACTCACTGATCTCTGCACAGTAAAAAATTCACATGTAATGTGTAGTTTGTCCTTCATATCTGTGTCTCTGTATTTGAGTATTCAAACAATTATGGACCATTAATATCTATTAATGAAATAATAATATAAATATGAATAATAAATATAATATAAATCTAATTGCCTTAATCAAGGCAAGACTGGAAACTTATTCTCTTAACATAAAACAGATCAAATTATGTCTACAAGCAGGCTGGACATTTTTATTTGGGAAAAAAAAATCTGCTATCATTCTAAAAGGCAATGGACTATTTCCAATGTAGTCTCTTTCCATACAAAATCAGCTCTACTGATGGTTATATGGGGCTATTCTCCTAACAATTCCAATAAACCTCAGGTCTTGAAAAATCCACACTTGCTAATTTTTAATGTTAATCAATGTCAATATTAATCATTAATATCAATCATTATATATATATATATATATATAAAACTAATAGAGTTTTGCCAAGAGAACACACTGGTCATAGCAAACACCCTCTTCCAATAACACAAGAGAAGACTCTAACATGGACATCACCAGATGGCTAACAACAAAATTAGATTGATTATATTCTTTATAGGCAAAGAGGGAGAGGCTCTATACAGTCAGCAAAAACAAGACTGGGAGAGAACTGTGGCTCAGACCATGAATTCCTTATTGCCAAATTCAGACTTAAATTAAAGAAAGTAACAAAAACCACTAGACCATTTAGGTATGACTAAAATCAAATTCCTTATAGATTATACAGTGGAAGTGAGACATAGATTTAAGGGACTAGATCTGATAGACAGAGTGCCTGATGAACTATGGACAGAGGCTGGTGACATTGTATAGGAGAGAGGGGTCAAGACCATCCCCAAGAAGAACTGCAAAAAAGCAAAATGGCTGTCTGAGGAGGCCTTACAAACAGCTGTGAAAAGAAGAGAAGCAAAAAGCAAAGGAGAAAAGGAAAGATATACCCATTTGAATGCTGAGTTCCAAAGAATAGCAAAGAGAGATAAGAAAGCCTTCCTCAGCGATCAGTGCAAACAAATAGACTAAAACAATAGAGTGGGAAAAACTAGAGATCTCTTCAAGAAAATTAGAGATATCAGGGAAACATTTCATGCAAAGAGTTCAATAAAGGGCAAAAATGGTATGGACCTAACAGAAGCAGAAGACATAAAGAAGGGGTGGCAAGAATACACAGAAGAACTGTAGAAAAAAGATCTTCACTACCCAGATAATCACGATGGTGTGATAACTCACCTAGAGCCAGACATCCTGGAATGTGAAGTCAAGTGGGCCTTAGGAAGCATCACTGTGAACAAAGCTAGTGGATGTGATGGAATTCCAGTTGAGCTATTTCAAATCCTGAAAGATGATGCTGTGAAAGTGCTGCACTCAATATGCCAGCAAATTTGGAAAACTCAGCAGTGGCCACAGGATTGGAAAAGGTCGGTTTCCATTCCAATCCCAAAGAAAGGCAATGACAAAGAATGCTCAAGCTACTGCACAATTGCACTCATCTCACACACTAGTAAAGTAATGCTTCAAATTCTCCAAACCAGGCTTCAGCAGTATATGGACGGTGAACTTCCAGATGTTCAAGCTGGCTTTAGAAAAGGCAGAGGAACCAGAGGTCAAATTGCCTATATCTGCTGGATTGTCAGTAAAGCAAGAGAATTCCAGAAAAACATGTTTCTTCTTTATTGACTATGCCGAAGCCAAAACAAACTTATCGCTACCAAAGAGGAAAAATGGAGGGAGAGGGATAAATTAGGAGTTTGGAATTAATATGCACACTACTATATATAATATAGGTAATTAATAAGGATTTATTATGCAGCATAATGAATTCCATTCAATATTCTATGATAATCTAAATGGGAAGATATCTGATACAGAATTGATACATGTATATGTATAACTGAATCATTTTGTTGTACACCTGAAACTAAACAACATTGTGAATCAACTCACAATACTGTAAAGTGGCTATATACCATTATATATATATATATATATATAGCCTAAGGAAAAAAAAACAAAGAAAGAATGCTCAGTGACCTTTATAATATCTCTCTCTAGGCCACGAGACAAGTGGGTCAGGGACCCCTATTATAGACAATCACAGTTCAGTTCAGTTGCTCAGTCGTGTCCAACTCTTTTCAACCCCATGGTCTGCAGCAGCACACCAGGCCTCCCTCTCCATCGCCAACTCCTGGAGTTTACTCAAACTAATGTCCATTGAGTCAGTGATGTCATCCAATCATCTTATCCTCTGTCGTCCCCTTCTCCTCCTGCCCTCAATCTTTCCCAGCATCAGGGTCTTTTTAAATGAGTCAGTTCTTCACATCAAGTTTCCAAAGTATTGGAGTTTCAGCTTCAGCATTACTCCTTCCAATGAATATTCAGGACTGATTTCCTTTAGTATAGACTGGTTGGATCTCCTTGCAGTCCAAGGGACTCTCAAGAGTTTTCTCCAACACCACAGTTCAAAAGCATCCATTTTTCAGCACTCAGCTTTCTTCAGGGCTGAACTCACATCCATACATAATCACTGAAAAAACCATAGCTTTGACTATCTGAAACTTTGTTGGCAAAATAATGTCTCTGCTTTTTAGTATGCTGTCTAGGTTGGTCACAACTTTGTTTCCAAGGAGTAAGCATCTCTTAATTTCATGGCTGCAGTCACCATCTGCAGTGATTTTGGAGAAAAATAAATAAATAAGTCTATCATGGTTTTCACTGTTTCCCCATCTATTTGCCATGAAGTCATGGGACCAGATTCCGTGATCTTAGTTTTCTGAATGTTGACAAACAAACTCCAAGCACTCAATTCACATATCTGGGCAACATGGACATGCATCTCTCTTACACAAAATCTTTCTGAAAATTAACTAGTTTCAAAACCTGCTGTCTCCCAGAATAGTAAACAGGAATAACCATATTTGAATCCAAGCCAAGTACTTGACTGAAGTTGGACATTATTTCTCCTAGTATATTGCTACTTGGAACATAAGAATGTATGTCTTAATATTGGAAATGTAGTTCATCATTCAGTGAAATAATAGTTCACACATGAGCCAAACACACTGTGATTTTACAGTAGCTCAGTGCTTTAGGTCAGAGCCCTTACATTTGATTCCCAGTAAGGTAACTTTGGGGAAGTTATTTAAACTTTCTTGCTTTCAGTTTCTTTATCCTGAGAATGGGGTTAATAATCAAAACATAACTTAGAGAAATTTTTATTAGTAGAAACAGCTCAAGGTAAATAATCAGTAAGCAATAATTATTATTTAAAAAGTGGTAACAAAATCACTTTGTTGAATTATAAACAAATTTCTGTCCTCCAAAAACTGCATGCATTTTAAGGCAGTTTGCAATTTTAACTCACCTGTCTTAAAAGATAGACAGTAAACAATAAATTATATAAACAAATACACTAGTAAGCTATGGCACATAATTCATAAATAATTTTTTGTGACTTAGTAGAATAGTGCATACATGTATTAACCCACAAATATATCCATATTGATATTAAATCAGACAAATTACTTTGTCTTTCAAAGACAAATTACTTAAGAACAAATGTTATTTAATTTGATTTTGTAGCAGCAAAAAAGCATATATGTGTCTATAAATATTCTCTCTATATATATATACACACATGTATAGTTATATAGCAGTGGTAGTATCTGCTAAAAGTGTTTCTTGATTGTTTTTATTTTCTAGTCTCTCTTTATTGACAGTATTCTTCAGTCAGTGATTCAGGTTATTAAAAATGATAAAGCTATTATAAAAACTTTATTTTATTATAAAAAGTTATCTAACAATATTTTAGAGCTGAAAAAATTTTGTATTAGCTTTCTCATTTTAATTTTTAAATGCATATGAAGAAATTATTTTTTATAGTTAAAATTTCAGTCAAATAGGAATAAAGTTATTTAAATAGCAAATTTGCATTTTATATTCAATATGGTAATATAGGCTGCACCTGTAGTTTGTGTCTTTTAAAAGTGAGATGTTGAGCTATTTTTAAATGTATAAAGCAAAAATTTAAGCTCTCATAAATGTATTTATGGTTTATAATTCACATTTACAGTAATTTATTATGCTTTTAAATAGCATCACCTCTTATTTTTTTGTATTTCATATGTTTCATATTAAGTGATTTATGCCTTCCCTAAACATATATGAGTGGAGGTAATTTTTAACCTACAACTAAACTTACTTATTACTAAACATCCTTTTTAAAAAATGATAATGATTATCCTCTTAGGTCTTTAAGAAGCTCTCAAAAATACCAACTCTTATTGTGCACAATTTAGGGTAATGTTTTTAATTTTGAGAGGATAAACATAGTGTTTGATTTCTTCTGGATCATAAAATAAAGAGCCTGACTTTCACACTGAGCTGGTTGGCAATTTCTATAGTCATCTTTTAATAGATTTTTAAACACGTACAAAAGGGGTATAAGATCATAAAATTACAACACTCACTACTTTTATTCTTAGTTGAAATGAGAGCAATAATAAAGAATGATTGTAGATTTACTTTGCAATAATATCTTTGAAAAGTTTTTATAAGAACTACCAAGAGAAATAACTTATATCATAGTGCACTACTGTTTGTGGGGATAGTTTTCTATCATTGTTTCATATGTGACTCATTTTCAGAATCAGGTCTGCATATTTTCAATAATTATCCTCTTCAAATAAGGGATGAGAAATAGCCCTGAAATATCATCTGAAATAGCCCTCTGCTTCCTTTCTCTGATTATCTTATTCTTTTATTTTAATCTAAATTTATTTAAACAGTCACTCATTTCTCCCACCCTCCATTCCCTACCTCTGGCAATCACCAATCTACTTTCTGTATCCATGAGCTGGGTTATCTATTATTTATTTATTTTCAAGATTTCACATATAACGAGATAATTTCATTTAGCATAATGCCTACATGGTCCCCCTGCTACTGTTTTTGTTTCTTTATAATTTGTTCCCAGGTTGACATTCTCAAATGTTCAAGAAATCATACACTATCCTTGCTTAAAATCCTTCAATAGCTCACTCTGAGCAATCACATTTAGAATAAAATCTAAGCCACGGTCATCTCTTTTATGTCCCTCCTCTCTCTAGCCCATTGCTCTCTGCCTCTGAAAAGTTGGAATTTGTAGTTCCTATTACTCAGATCAGTCTGTCAGGTTGATTTATTTCTTTTCCTCAGTTCTTGTTTCATCACAACAAAATTTTTGAGCGATGGACTAAACAGTGTAGAACAACAGTCAAGTTATAGCTCAGTTCAGCTCAAGTAGAGAGACAGATATTTTAATAGTCAGATACTACCAAAGGAGTCCTCCTCATACTTCCTATCCATCCCTCTTGGCTTCCCCCATTTATACTTTCAGTCTCCTCCTTTTGGTTATGCCCAGTGCACTGACTCTTTGGGATCCCATGGACTGTAGCCTGCCAGGCTCCTCTGTGCATGGAATTTTCCCAGCAAGATTACTGGAGTGGGTTGCCACTTCCTCCCCCAGGGTATCTTCCCAACCCAGGGGTCAAACCCGAGTCTCCTGCTTGGCAGGCAGATTCTTTACCACTGAGCCACCAGGGAAACCCAATACATACATATCCCAACTCTTGAAACATACATCCTCAGGTAGAGTGGACTGATGGCCCATCTTAACTAGCCACCCTGATCCTGTGCCTTCTTTTTTTTTCTTAACCAACCAGGAAATTTTCAGCCCAGATTATCTTCAGCATTTTTGTCATCCTTAAGCAGGAGAAAAATTCAGAAATAAGACAGACACCATTTTTGTATTTTCACCAGTTTACTGTAGTCTCTCCTTACTTGCTATTTAAACTTCTATGGTTTTAGTTATCCTTAGCCAACTGCAGTCTGAAAAATATTAAATTGAAAATTCTAGAAATAAGCAATTCATGAACTTTGAATTGTGCACCATTCTAAGTAATGTGATGACATGTCATGCTATTCCACTCTGTCTTTCCTGGGGTCCTCAACCATCAGCAATGTCCCGGCTCAATGATCCAGGATCCCATGAAGCAGATGGTTCTTCTGGTATGTGGTCAGAAGATCAGTAGTAGCCTAATGCTACCTCATAATGCCTGTATCATTCACCTAACTTCATCTCATCATGTGTTTTACCAACTCACACCATCACGAGTAGGGTGAATTAAGTACAACAAAATATTTTAAGAGAGAGAGAGAAAGAGACCATATTCACAAAGCTTTTATTACAGTATATTGCTAGAATTGCTCTAATTTATTATTTATTTTTGTTGTTCATATCTTACTGTTCTTAAGTTATAAATTAAACTTTATTATATTTATATATGTATAGAAAAAAAAAACTATATATAAATCTCCATACTAAATGTGGTTTCAGGTATCCACTAGCATCTTGAAACTTCATAGAAAAAGGGATCAACTGTATATACCAAATGCTTCAGTTAGTTGTGTCCAACTCTTTGCAACCCCATGGACTGCAGCACGCCAGGCTTCCTTGTCATCACCAACTCTTGGAGTTTGCTCAAACTCATGTCCATCAAGTCAGTGATGCCATCCAATCATCTCATCCTCTGTCATCCCCTTCTCCTCCTGCCCTCAATCTTTCCCAGCATCAGGGTCTTTTCCAGTGAGTCAGTTCTTCATATCAGGTGGCCAAAGTCTTGTAGTTTCAGCTTCAGCATTAGTCCTTTCAATCCATATTCAGGACTGATTTCCTTTAGGAATGACTAGTTTGATCTTGAAGTCCAAGGGCCTCTCAAGAGTCTTCTTCAACACCACAGTTCAAAAGTATCAATCTTTGGTGCTCAGTTTTCATTATTGCCCAATTCTCACATCCATACATGACTACTGGAAAAACTATAGGGGAAAAAAAAAAAAAAAACTAGATGGACTTTAGTCAGCAAAGTAATGTCTCTGCTTTTTAATATGCTGTTTAGGTTGGTCACAGCTTTTCTTCCAAGGAGCAAGTGTCTTTTAACTTCATGGCTAGGACATGACTAATACATGTGCTATGTGATGCTGTGTGATGTACTACATGGGCCTGTGGACTGTGAGCAGACATTTAAGGGCTGGTGAATACAGAAGACCCAGGTGACGTTTTCATGATCAAAAACTTTAGATTTCAAATATAATGGATCTTTAATTTTCCAAAAAATCCAAAGTGGATTTAAAATTTAAGAAGCCCTCTTTTTTTTTTTTTAATGATGTTTTACACAAGAAGTGCTATATCTGGTAAATAGTTTTAATTCAATTAGTTGAAGTTATTAATGAGTAACTTTTTACATGATGGATCAAATGTTGCTCATCAAAAAAAAAGGAAAAAATTTAGTACTAAGGGCAGGATACTACATTTTCCTTTGGGTTGATTATTTATATTTATATTTCATCAGTATACACACTAAGACATGCAGAATGTGTGTAATGTAGTTTTGCAAAGTCTACTTTAACATATCTGGGGAGAACATTTTGTCTTTAATAAGAGAAAAATTATTGCTAATGAGATTTAGAGCAAAACAATTATTGTAAGTAGAGAGTGCTATCAAACTTTACCCTCCATCCGTATCCTTTAGAAAACTGCAACATCATCCCTAAAACCACCCTCCACTCCTTTCTGCTGCACATTTTCATCTGTTTCTTCTTATTGTTTTAACCTTAAGAAATAATTACCCTTAAATTTGTTAAATATTTCACTCCACTACTATATTTTGTTTTGTTATACTTTTATATCTTCTAGAGCCAAAAGATTATATATTTTAAATTTACTTATATTGTGTTCTAATCTTATATTCCACAGATTTTTCTAACCTAACACTAATATTGTGGTTTATTTCTATTGAATTTCTAAAATTACCAAGATGTGGAGATTTGGGGCTGAGTATAATTTAATTATCATTTATCTCATTACATACTGCATTTTTAAGTAGTGTGAGAATATGTAAAACATTTTATGCATCTATTGGTTAAAACAACATTTTATCTTGAGTTGCATTCTTCTTAATGCCTGATTATAAGACAATTGCTAAATATGTTCTACTGACATTTGAAAAATATGTACATATTTTGATGATAATAAAGTTATCACTATCCATACATATATATTTTAAATAGATTTGTACTATATGTACCTAAGTATATCCATATTATTTGTCATATCAAATATGGAATATTCGGTTTTTCTATTGTAGAATATATAGTGCTGTTGGACAGGTCTTATGTGGAGCATTACCCATTAATTTTCTTTGCTGGATTTAAGTAAGACTCACAAACTATGATTCTCTTGCCTCACTTCTCTTGTCCACTGAGTGTGTATCGACAAAAAAGATGCTGGGCAACTAGAAGATGCATAGTTTGGGTCATACACTGTAGTCATTCCCAGTGCAGTGAACTGGACCTGGCTTTACTCTGGAGTTTATAGGCAGGCATCAGCTTTTTCAAGAGAACTGAGCCTTTTTGGCCTTTAATCATCATTCTTCCAACCACCTTTAACTAAAACTAAACTAACAAAGCAAAAATCTCCTTGTATTTTCTGAGATCTTTTCTTTTGCTGAGAGAGCTTATGCATTTCTTGTTATTAACTGTTTTCAGAGTCAAGTTGATTGCATTTGATGAATATTTTCCAAAATTTCTGTATGACTAAAGTGTTGTTTTGGCCCTTTTCTAGTGCTAGTGCTTCTCCAGGGACTTTCTACTATGTGTATTCCTTCTTTCATTCTAATAGAATGTTGATTTAGAAATGAGGTAGCTGTATGCTTTCCATCAGCCAATCAGACCTGCATCAAAGGCGTCAAATCTTATGGGAAAATTTTGGTTACAAGATAATCTATCTCCTCATGTCATCCTCCAAGTCCTTACAAGAACTGTCCTCTTTGACATCATCCACCACTAATTTTGGGGTTCTCTGGGACCTCAGCAATAAAGAATCCACCTGCCAATGCAGGAATTACAGGAGATGTGCATTTGATCCCTGGGTCTAGAAGATTCCCTGGAAGAGGGTGTGGCAACCCACTCTAGTATTCTTGCCTGGAAGAATCCCATGGACAGAGGGACCTGACAGGTACAGTCCATAGGGTCGCAGAGAGTCTGACACACCTGAAGTAACTCAGCACGACCACCCAGGAGTGCAGCAATAATCTCATCACTGCTTCACCCTGCTCTTCCAATGATAATGGCCTTTTACTAGCTCCCAGAAAGCAGCTCTATACTTTGTTTCAAGGCTTTGAACTGGCTACCCTCCACATGAAACACTGTTAACTGCTATCTGCATTGTTTATCTTCAACTTTCTGTAGACTTATCACTTCTTAGTTTCACAGTGAGGCTTACGCTGAACCCACAATCCATCTCCACCAATAGTCTGGCTCATTTATGCTCAATATGGGACACAAATGCCAGAAACTTAAAAGAGTTTTCAGGAAGAAAATTTCCTGGAGATAGGCTTTAGTAAGCTGAAAAATAATGAAAATAATATAGTTCTAAAAAATCTGATAATATTTCCAAATATCCTTATCTGAAATAAAATTGTTCAATTAGAACTACAAGGTTTTAAGTGTAAAGAAATGATCAGACTATACATAAAATATAGTGATTTTTTTTAAATTTGAAAATACCAGAAAAAGAAGGAAAGTGTTAAATATGGTAGAAAATAAAATACATATTCCACTTGTTTGAACACATTTACATGATAAGACAAAGATGCAACATGTATGTGAAGAGAGCAGGATTTATATAAATGCAGCAAGTTATAATGCTAACTAACATACATAGACAGTCTATCATATTTCTAAGTTGAAGAAGCAAACCCAAGTTCATATTAGGCAGGAAAGCATCCTTATTTTTAACTTTATTAATAAATTATATTGATTTAAATTATCTCATTTCAGACAAAATATCTCCAGTTATAACAGAAATATGGACTTTAAGGAAAATAAGACACATATTTTTCAATCTAGTTTTTAAGCAAGGACATAACTGTATTTTATATTCTAAATGATTCCAACTGCTTCATGAAATACCAGTTTATTTGACAAAAGGTGTAGATAAAATGATTTCATTAGATTTCTAGACTTCCAAAGAGAGTTAGAACTGTAAGAAAGCTATAAACTCTGCATTCCATGTTAGCAGTTCAAATATTACTTTGAATTACAACATTTTCAAAAGCTGACAAAAATCTAATACAGTTTCTTTGAACTAGAGTCACTCTAGTTATTCTCACCAATATTTCCTGGAGGGCAGATGATGTAGTGTGGTTAAAAATTTTGGACCAAGGACATAATGATTCCTCCCTGGCATTCAGGTATTATATTATATTCATTAATTATAGAAAGTGATTATCCTTGTCACCTTGCCTGAAGTAATGATCTTCTGGTTTTACAGAGCTATCAAAAACCTGCTGTGTCAGAAATGAGTATGATTTCAAGCTATTATCAAGCATACAAATGTAAGGTCTTGATTCAAATCATACACTTTGAAGATCACTGAAAACATGCAAAGCTAATTTACAAATTTTATACCACATGCTTTACATTTGACATAAAAGTAAGCATTTATCTTTTAGATGTTTTATATCATCTAGGGTTATTTTAGACAATACCCAAGCAAGTAAAACCACTGGTGTGAGCCTAAAAAAAAAAAAGAAAAGAAAAGAAAATTATCTTAACTAAATTACTTAAATCATTCAAGCAATAGAAAAAAGAATCCTTCAGGTTATTTAAGAAGGTTCATGATAAACAGATGTAGGAAATATAACAAAACCCAGATATACTATATTTTATAAATTTATTTCCCTGTTTGTGAGCAATTGACTAATGAGAATAATGTGTGCATATAGTAGCATTTAACAGTTTTAAAGCAAGTCTATAAAGGTTTGTGACTTGCAAATAAAACTGCTTCAACTATTTTTGGACATGCAATTGGTATGGCATTTCAATTTTTATCTTATCTTACTTTCAACATTTAATTATTTTGCAATATTATTTGGATATTTTATTGTATGTTTCTGTTAAAATTATATTCAAATATGTTTCAAAATATTCCCTGGGAGAAAAAAGGCAAATATAATTTTAATAAAATCAATAAATATGTGACCATTTCTTTCTATGAAGAAGTAATTTTGCCTTCACCCTCAGAAAAGAATATTTTATAAAATGTCACAGTTAAGATTGTACATATATGGCTGAACACAAGAATTCAGTGATCTAGATGTAATACATTGCTGAGTTGTGGAATGATGAGGGACTATCAAGGGAAAAAATAAACATGCAATGGCTCCAAAATCTTTCATTTTTTTTTTAATCTTTCAAATGGAAGTAAAATTTAAAATATGAAAATTTAGAGTCATTGCCAGGTATTTTCTTTCTGTTCTTTTTTTTTTTTTTCCACCTTTGAGAAACTAGTTGTTTTTATGGTTCAAATGAAAGTTCAAGAGAGTTAGTACAAACAAGAAATGTTCCTTTTGAAACAGGACAATTAATCAAGAAAATGTTTTCTGATAAAAGATTCCATTTAATTGAAAGCCCATCTTTTGAAGTGAATATTGCCTTATATTCTACACAAATGATGCTATAAAGTTAAAACTCTTTAGGGAAAGAGGTTATCCTGGATTATCTAGGTGGGCACTTAATATATTCATATGTGTCCTTATAAGAGAGAGGCACAAGGAATTGTAGAAATATTACATAAAAGAGAAGACATGGACATCCCCGGCAGTACAGTAGATAAAACTGCCTGCCAGTAGGGGCCATGGGTTCAATCCCTGATCTGGGAATATTCCACATGCCTCAGGGCAACAAAGCCCATGTCCCATGACTACTGAACCCTCACACCTAGAACCTCTGCTCTGCAACAAGGGAAGCCACTGCAGTGAGAAGCCCATACACCATAGTGAAGAGTAGCCCCTTCTCACCAAAACCAGAGGAAGTCCAACCACAGCAAATGGCTCAATCAAAAGGCAAATATTTTCCTGCAATTAAAAAAAAAAAGGGTGAGAGAACAAGAAGAAAGGTCATGATATAATAAATACAAAATGTAATCTTTAGACGGCACCGTCTAAATCCATTTTCAAACTCCAAACATCACAGACACCCCTCATGATGAATATAAACACCACCCTGCATTCAGGGCATCATCTTAAGTTTGGAACGAGGTAACAAAGGCGAAAAACCCAACAGGTGACACAGACACACCCATTCTCTCTGCCAAGAACTGTGCAGAGATTTTTTGAATTTTTAGAAAAATATATTCACAGTAACTAATCACTGGCAACTTAATTTACATGAAATGGGGAGAAAGTCACCACCAAGATGGGTGCCCCTGCCCCTGCTCCCCAACTTCCCTGCCCTGTGGACCCTTCCATCGTCCTCAGCTGGGGGCGGGGGCCGGTTTGAGAATTCCTCTTCCCTCCGGTTCCCACATGTCAGACGCACACAGTTCACTGAGATGAAGTGCCTTCTGTAGTCACGTGAGTTACAAAGAAGACGCCGTGCAAAGGCTGAGAGCAGGAAATTCACACTGTTTTATATGCACTGACTGTACTTAAAGACACCCTCACTAGTAAAAGGTTATAAATCACACACACACACAAATGTGATCTTTAAACTAATTTACTTTTTGTTGCACCAGCTAAAGTCAATGAAAATAAACATGTATTCCATTATGTCAAAGAAAGAAAAGACACATAGAAGACAAGATTACAGAGGGACCAGGAAAACAGAGGACCTGAGGTCAACAGAAAGTGGAAAGCATGAGGAATGAAACCTCCCCTAGAGCCTGATGACAGAGTTCAGGCCTGCTAACATGGTGATTTTGCACTTCTGGTTTCAGAACTAAGAGAGAGCATATTTCTATTATGTTAAGCTGCTCAATGGTAGTTTTTTTTTTTTTTTTTTTTTTAAGGGCAGGTCTGGGAAACTGTTTCAGATTTTGGAACCAGAAGTGTTGCTACTGTATGACAAATACCTGAAAATATGGAAATGGTTTTGGAATTAGATAAGAGGTCAGGGATCAAAAAGAAGTGAAGAGTATTGTCCATTAATATCTATCATCTGAGGGGATGTTTGTACAGTCATAAACAAAATGTTGCTAAAAATATGAATGGAAAGTCTCTTTTGGTATTTGGTAGAAGCTCAAAAGGAAATGAGAAACATGCTATTGGAAATGGAAGGAAAGGTGATCCTTGTCATGTGGAGGTAGAAAACTTACCTGAATTGTGTCTTCTACTTGTAGGGAAAGCAAAACTTATAAGTGATGAACTTAGATGTTTAACTGAGACAGTTTCCAGCCAACAATTAAGATACAGCCTGGTTTATTATTGCTGTGTATGGTAAAATGTGGGCTCTCCTGGGGCCTCAGATAAATCTGCCTGCAATGCAGGAAACTCAGGTTCAATCCCTGGGGGGTGAAGATTCTCTGGAGAGGGTATACCTGCTCCAGTATCCTTGCCTGGAAAAGTTCATGGACAGAGGAGCCTGGCAGGCTAGAGTCCAGTGGGTCACAAGGAGACATGACCAAGTGACTAAGCACAGCGCAGCACTACACTACCACTGCAACGGCAGTATGAAAGACTCTAAGGACAGAACACTGGGTCTAGAAAGGTGAGCTACAGGCTGAGAGAATCAAGTCATAGGACAAGAGGGCAGAGCCATGAGACACACTATTCCCAGGCCTGGAAGCCTAGTGGATTTGTCTGCTGCATTTTGAAACAGGTTGGAACTTGTAACTCCTCTCTGCCTTTCATTTTTGCTTTTGAAACAGAAATGTCTGTAACTATTATAACAGGTCTATTCACCATTGTATTTCAAGAATACATAATTTATTTTCTAGTTTCATGGGTCCAGAAAAGGAGAGAACTTTTCCTACAAGATGAAAAATAAGCAGAGTCTCACTCATACCTATCTTAGATGATTTAGATGTTGAGATTTGAGACTTTTAAATAGATGTTTTGATGGCATTATAAGATGAAATAGACATTGTGCTCATTTGAGACTTTGGGTACTTGGGGTGGAGTAAATACATTTTGCATGTGTGATAGATGTGAATCTTATGGAGTCAAAGGACAGACTGTGGTGGGCAAAACATTCTGCCCCTCCTAATTTTGCATCCTAATTTCCAGAAACTGAATATTACCTTATATAGCAAAATAGTGAATATTAATTTACATGTCAAGGGATGTGATAATGTTAAGGATATTTGGCAGAGGAGCTTATCCTGGATTATTCCCACCCCATGGGCAGTATATTCAATCAAAGGTGTTTTTACAAGAGAGAAGCAGAGGGGATTTTGAGATGACACACACAGAAGACAGGGAGGAGACAGTGGAATGATAGAGGCAGAGAATGGGCTAATGTGGCCACAAGCCAAAGGGCGCCTGCAGACATCAGGACTGGAGGAGAGTAGGAACAGCCTCTGAAGGGATACACCATCCCGTTGACATCTTGGTCTCTGGCCTTTAAACTATGAGAGGACACATTTCTGTTGTCATGAGCCACAATTTTGTAATAATTTGTTAAGGAACTCCTAGAAAACTGACACAGATTTGGTTGCTTTAAGTGCCTATGGGCCCAGCTAGGCAAGGGTGAAATTTTTAGGGTAGGCCCTTGGGAGGTGTGAACTGGAAATTTAAGGGCATAAGTGGATGCTGGAATCAACAAGTTGGGGGGCTGCCGAATTGTTTAATGTATTTTGACTAGTTGATATCTAGTTTCCCTTTTACCAGTATCTATAATTCATGTGTCTGATATTTTTCTTGTTGGTTTTTGAAGCTGAGAAAAAAAAAAAGTTTTATTATGTGGGGCTGCCGGGCTGGGGCTGGCAGGGGGCCAGGACCGGCAGGGGGCCAGGACTTGGGTTTCGGTTTCCCGTGAAATGGTGGGACTCCCCGCCCCCATCGGGTGACGTGGAGCCGGCCAATCAATGTGCACCCAGTAAAAAGCCCACGAGAGAGCTGAGAAGCCCGCGGGCGCCTAAGTTTGAAAAACGCCCGCGCCGTCTGCACCAATAGAATTGCTTTAAATTTGAACAAAAGCCCGCGAAGTTTGTACCAATAGGACTGCTTTGTAAACATGTGACCAATCACCTTGTAACCCGTATGTAACATGCTGCATATAAAGCTCGCCCAATTTGCTGTTCGGGGTGCTCTGCCTCCTAGGAGATCAGAGTCACCCTTTTGTGCAACCGACAATAAACCCTCTTGCATGTTGCATCTGCTGGGCTCGTTTATTGGGTCGTGCGGTTTTTCCTCCTTGGAACGAAGGCCCGAATTTTGGGTCTTACAAAGTGGATTTCTTTCTCCCAGAAACCTCAACTCTGCTCTTAAGGCCTTTCAGAAGATTGGGTCAGATCTACAAGATTATTGAGGATACTCTCTATTACTTAAATTCACTTGATTGTAGATATTAATCACATTTGCAAAGTATCTTTATGACAACACCTAGGTAAGTTTTTATTTGTTTAACTGGGTGCTTTGGGTACTATGCTATTTGTCCTTTAATGGACTGGAACCTGGTGGTCCGGAGTCGAGGATAAGAAGAGAGAGAGAAAGAGGCTGATAGCACTTGTTGGTCCTTTAATGGGCCAGAACCTGGTGGTTCTGAGAGTAAGAGAGAGAAAGAGGCTGATATCCCCTGGTTTACGCGGAAAGCCAATAGAGTCCTGTTCTTAGGGCTCCTGCTGCTGCACGGAGGCACCAGGCGCCCTCTCGAGTGGGTGAAGGCACGGTGCACTTTCTTGAGAGGGTCTTAGAAGCCCGGGCAAGAAAGTGAGCTCAGCAGGCCTCCACGCTCCAAGGAATTAGCCAGAAATAGAGAGATAGAGAGAGAAAGACAGAAAGAATAGAAAGAAAGAAAGACACCGGGGCCAAAGCTCTGATGGAGCAAAGGTGTTTTAATCAACATGGCTTGGGCATGTATACTGTCTTACAAGATGGTTATTCTCAGCAAAGATAAAGATTAAAATTCCAGACTTACAAAACATAAGATGATCCCTATCAAAGAGAGAATTGCAAACAACCACCTTTTACCTTATGGCTCATAAAAAGGAAGAGGGTACTTATCACCATATTGAGAAATGCCTGGATTCCTCAGCCTCAGGAAATGCATGCCTCTCCTCTTAATTCCTGAATATTCAGGAATTAATAAGGGCCAGAGGGTTCCTGACAGATCCAAAACAGCACACAAGAAACCTTTTGTTAAATGCTTCCTGACACTATGCCAAGCTAAGAACCATCAAACTGATCATCACACTGACAGAACAGGTATAAGCAGAAAGAGGATATTACAGATGGACAATGTTCCAGAATTTAGTAATGCTGGAAATATAAATGAAAGTGTTTCTTCCTAAAACTCAAGGGGAAAGGAGTAATGTTATTCTGTAAGAGGTAACAGAAGAAGCATACTGTAGAAAGGTTGCTTAAAGTATATTTTGATGGCTTTATCCATTTCTATCTCAAGCTTCGGTGGCCTCCTACAAAGAAGTATATAGTTTGAGTGTGTGAAAGAGAAATTATAGTGGTGGTCTGCAGGAAGTATATGCAAAAATATTTACTTCTTTCACTTTCACAGAAGGAAAGTATGCAAATGGGACCTAGAAAAAGCATGGAAAAATGAAAGTTTACACAAAGTTCTGACTTACTATATAGAATGGTAAAAATGAAGAATGAATAAGGATGCACTTATTACTAGAGAAGTGTTATTTTCAGCTGATTTTTTAAACATGGGTAAAGCAAAGAGTCTATGAGCCTCTTCAGTGTTTATTTGCAGTATTGCATTCAGTGTTATCATGGGGCTCTCTTACAAGTGTTATATTCTTAATAAAGGGTTGATGGGTAGAAGAGGAAAGTTTTCCTTCACTCCTGCTGCACCATTTTGCAATATACCTGAAACACAGATATCCAGAAACAAGTGAGGATAGTTCATTTATAGTGTCATATTTTACCCTTAACATAAAATGTATAAAACAGGAAAAGGCAAGAAATCCTAAAAATAAGCTCAGATGCCTTGATTAATAAGGACTCACCAACAGAATATTTCAGTTTTGTACTCTGCCTTTGTTTAATACCCTGAGATTTTATTAAAAACCCAGAGCAACACACAATAGTGAGACTTAGGATGAATAGAAACACAATTTCTTTTGTAGAATATGAGAAGTGTGATTATGAAAGAGCAAGGGGAAAAAAAAAAAGAATCTGCATGATGGCCTGACAACAGGAAAATGCTGAAAGAGTTCAAGTTCAGGAGAGACTACAAATGAAAACTAGAATTGAAAGCTGAGGATCTAGAGATTTATTTTCTTAAAGTTCTGTTTCCCAGTATGTCTCTTGAAATTACCCTAAAGTGTATGTACACTCGGTTCAAGCTACTGTCACAGAGGATAGCAGGCACAGAATTCAAGCAAAACACAAAGAAGGAACAAAATTAAATAGACCCATTTAGACAAGAGGCAGAAAGATAGGCAGATTTCTGAGTTAAGGAGGCAATTGCAAATGAGCCTAGCAAAAGAGTTTGGATGGAACAGGGCTTTGCCATAATTCCTTCATTTTTTAGGAGGGAGCCAAAGTCATCTAGAGGAAGGAGATCTGACAAAGTTCTGAAGACAACATAATTTTCTACAACTTGGTATCTACCTTTCTCCCCAACCCCCTTTATTTTTAAAGTGAGTAGTAGACTGAAGTCCTTGAGGAGGAACAAGGATGATTCCTGATGGTTCACAGGATACTTTCTTGCCTTTCTCACTATATATATACACCATAGTCACTGACCTCAAGGAAGGGAGACATCTACCCCTTTGCTTTGATTGAAACACACTCTGACCCTTTATAAGTTAACTAGGCACACCAAGAAGAAGCAGAGTCTTTCCAAACTTCTGTCCGACTCCTCCACCCTCAATGGGACCCAGGATTCTGTACTGCTCTCTCTGAAACTATTTCCCAAGGGAATTAGTCAGACTTAAGTAAAATATACTAAGTAAGCAGAGAGAATAGCTACCTATGCTACTTTAGAGATACATAGGTATTACCTGTGATGGATAGGTACACTGCGAAAAGGTGCTTTGAAGACACAGCTCAGGAAAATAAACATTAAAATAACCTGAAAGTACAGTTTTCCAGCAGAAATTGACACTCCAACTTACACTTAATGAAATGAGCTCCATGAAGGCAGATATAAAGCAATACCAGAGGCATAAACCCTTTTGATACTAGAAGCACTGAAAGGAATGCATGCATTCTCTTGCCTAGGACTTGCTGGCTACCCCTGGTATGATTTTAACGGGTAAAGATGACACTTTGCGGGCTACTGATCTAGCTAAAACCCAAATCGGTCTGGTGTAACTTTGTTAGTGTCTGTAACTATCTCATGTCATTAAATGCTTCCACAGAAGATGACCATAACCCTTTAAAAACTCAGAACGCATTTCACAGGCATTGTGGTTAACTGACAACTAACAAGATTCTTGACTAGGTTACACATGTGAGTAACTAGCCACGGATCAATAGCAAGTTCAGGACACATTAACAACTGTCAAAATTAATGCCAGCACATCCTGAACATTCTTCAAAACAGACCACTTCTCACCTGCAAAATTCAAGAAAAGCTAGTGTCTGATCATAAACTCTGAAACATTATACTGAGGTGAGAAGCAAAATAATTTTGAAGAGGTTCTTTTCTGTCTTCATGCTCACTCCCCCTTTTCTTTGACATATTTGACACTAAGTGTCTACCTTGTTCCAGATTTTGGTCTAGAGCCTGGCAACATAGCAATTGAGAAAAGACAAAAATCCTTCATCTGAAGAAGGTTATATTCTATTTCATGTGTGATAATGTACAAAATAAATGTTATATTGTATAGCAGATGATGATATATGTTACATGCTATACAGAGCACAACCAAGCAAGGAAGTGGGTAATAATTGCATTTCAAAGCATTGCAATATAAAGTATGTTCAATGCCTCAAATTTTTTAAACACAATTTAATATTTGGATGGATAGTTCTTCACTATATTGAAATTGAGCCTTATCTTTGTTGTCTAAGCTATCACATTGATTTAAAAACCATCAAACCATGAAGGCATCATCTACACTGGAAGCTATTTGGGCCATGGACTAGCTTGTCTATGAGAATTCTTATATAATTCTAATATTAGACTCAAAACATGAACAGATCTGTGCAAAGAAAACCCTAGGTCTGCCTTAAGTACCAATTGAAAATCTTGTTCCTAGAGAGTCAGCTTGTTTTAGGTCATCTGACACTAAAAGTAAAGAACAATCTTAGAGATAAATCTCATCTCTTGAAGACTAATTGTTGTTCCAGGATAAATGGGGTTTTGCTCAATTTTTTTTACTGTGTCTTAGCACACTTTTTTTGTGTGTTTATTTTGTTCTGTTTATGTGCAGCTTGTACAATTTCCTACTCTATAGGTTAGGTTAGATTAACCTACTCTATAGGTTAACCCTACTGTATAGGTTAAAAGTATTTCAGGAAACTTACATCCTTATAATAGTAATTTCTTCTGCTATATGCCATATGATTTCCATTTTACACATAAGTCCTCCAAATGTCAAAGCTGTCCTTGAAATGTAGGGCATCTTATTATTAGAGAAACAACCAGCTAACTTCAATGTTGGAGAATAATTATACTGTGTCTCTCCTTAACTATTCTATGTCCAAATCATCTTTTCCTGAAAGAATGCAGTTTAAACATTGTTGGCCACTCTGAAAATTATGTTTCATAAAAATAGTGTCAAAAAGACCACGTCTTTTGTTTCAGATGCAGTGTCTTAGGAATAGTGTCATGAAACAGAAATATTTTCAATCTGTGTTTGATTTCAAGTGGGTTTTGTATTATCATTGTTTGCTTTTTAAATTATTTGTTTTTCTCCAAAAATGTAAGTAAAACTTTCCTTATACTTGAAGTACCACTCTTCAAGATGGAGAGCAACTGTATCAATAGATAAGCTAAAGGTCATAATCTTGGGAACCTGATCTTTAAAATCATTGCCTTACCTTCTCTATTTCCACCCTCAATAGCAACAAACTGATGAAAATAAAATTGATTAAGAACTGTACTGATATTGAGAGAACTTTCATGTATTTATACTATACTAGTTTTTATTTTACAACACAAATTTAAAGTTATAATCATTGCAATTTCTAGCACATTAATTTAAAAGTGCACTAAAAGACTAAATGTTTTAAAAATGCCATTCAGTTCAGTTCAGTCACACAGTCATGTCTGACTCTTTGTGACCCCTTGGACTGCAACACGCCAGCATTTCCTGTCCATCACCAACTCCCGGAGTTTACTCAAACTCATGTCTATCGCATTGGTGATGCGATCCAACCATCTTATCCTCTGTCGTCCCCTTCTACTCCTGCCTTCAATCTTTCCTAGCATCAGGGTCTTTTCTAGTGAGTCAGTTCTTCTCATTAGGTGGCCAAATTATTAGAGTGTCAGCTTCAGCATCAGTCCTTCCAATGAATATTCAGGACTGATTTCCTTTAGGATGGACTGATTGGATCTCCTTGCAGTTCAAGGGATTCTCAAGAGTCTTCTCCAACACCACAGTTCAAAAGCACCAGTTCTTTGGTACTCAGCTTTCTTTATAGTCCAACTCTCACATCTATACATGACTACTAGAACAACCATAGCTTTGACTAGATGGAACTTTCTTAGTAATGTCTCTGCTTTTTAATATTCTGTCTAGGTTGGTCATAACATTAGATTAGTTTTAAGTATATGTAGATATTGTCTATTGGTTAAAATAGTTTGTTAGAAATAAAACACTGAATGATGTAAAGCATATATTGTTTTACACTAAGGCTTGAGATAAAATATCATAGTGAATATTCAGTTTAGACAAGCATAATAAGTTGTATTATCACAAAAAATTGTTCAAAAATATAATGAAACTATTTTCTCCTTTGTTTCAAAAACAGAAAATTAAATGCTACACAGTGGTTAGATGTAGATAACTGAGGTTACATCTGAGTAGTAGAATCTTGGCTTATGATCGAGAAAAATACGGGTGCTATTGAGGAAGAAATGATTATTCCAGAAAAATCTCTATGAATCACAGTTTTAGAGTGTAAAGTAAGGAGAATTTAACTTGTATAACATTTTTGCCTTTCGAAGCTTGATAAAATCATACAAAAACATTTCTATGTGAAATATAAATGTATTTCAAAAGATTGGGGGATTTTCTTTAATATTCTGTGTGGATGCTTATTTTTGTGCAGATAAAACTTTGAGAGCAGATTTACCCAAGTAGTTGTTTACTCTTTTAAACAAACAAAATTCATCTCAAATATATTTGATCATTGCCAGATGTTTGAATAGTTTATGTATTAAGAAATACTGTAAATAACACCTCTAAGTCCTCTCTGATTGTTAGGATATATCCAATTTCCTTGGTCCAGTGTTTTCAGAGATTCATATTGCTTACAAATTCAGGATAAAAAAAAATTACTTCAGCCATATGCTGAAGGATGCTTTGGGATCATACATTTTTTGTCTCTGGAGAACTGAAACACAGTCTAATTAGTTTTGTCTCCACAACTAAAAGTAAAAGTAAAAAGAAGATATATATGTTTGTATATATGTATGTTTGTTTCCTATCTCAAAAGATTGTGATCTTCCTTGTTCCACATTAGTGATAATGCTTAACTGGTAAACTGTACATTCAAATTGCAGAGAATAAACAAATATCTGGAAAACAGAAGCAATGGGTTTTCTTTTTCTCGATTTCATGAACATACAAATGAAAGCAAGTTTCTATGATATGAGTTATCCACTCTAGAGGTCACATTCTCCAATTATCTCTGCTCATCATTTAGTTGGTATTATGTTAATTAGTAGCCTCATGATAATGTTTTGGTGAACTCTAATGATATCACTTCACCAAATGCAGAGAGTTTCTTTAATTATTTTCTGTCTCATCAGGTTCTTTTCTGTTTACACAGGACTTTCACTGGCTCTTTAGTGTTGACTGAGAATCTCCCCTGGTAGAATTATTCCCTGAGGGGCAATTTAATCCCTGACTACTGTTGAGCAGGACACTTCCTGGCTCATTTCTATTCAAGAGAGAACTTCCTGGATGGAAGTGTTCATGGTTCTTTTAACTGGAGATTTACTCCCTGACTGAAGCAGAAGTATTTCAATCTTTTGTGAGTTTTTTCTAATTTTTCTTCCCCCTTATCCACGAATTGCTCTGAGCGAGTCCTGCAGCTTCTCAACATGAACTGGTGAGAGACTGAGACAGAGACAGCTTTTTCCTACCTGGCTCCTTTCCCTACCTGATGCTGCTCTCTCATAGGTAACTCTCAGGGACTGGATGCCTTTCTTCCAGCTTTCAGCAGACAATATGTCACCACCACGGTGCTAATCCTGTTCCAAACCTTCAAAATAGCAAGGACAATTTAAAGTTGCAAAGGTCACTTTTGGACTCTTGCAATATCCCAAAGCTTCCATGTTTCAAGAGCCCTTGAATTTCAGGGGCCCAGAAACCCCTGTAAATAAAAGCCTGCTTTTTCTTTTTTTTTTTTTTTTTTTTTACTTGATATGATGAAACAAGCAAGCAAAAAATTGTTCTCCCTATCAAATATCAAATATCAAGCAGGCCCTTCTGCAACCTCCACAAACCTTATCTGAAGTTGCCTAGTCACTTAAAGGCCACATCTGTCTTCCTCTACTGCTCTTTAACCCTCAAATCTGACATTCGTACCCACAATATTTTCCCTCTTGCTCCTTCAAATGGGACTCTGTCTCCCCCACCTTTTGTACCTAATGAGCTTTACATTGTCTCAATACTATTTTTTTTCCCTTCCCCTCACACAGCTGTTCCTCCGTTAATAATTCCCCCATCCCTTCAAAAGCCTTGGACACTATGGCATCTCTTCACTTAAGTCATAGCACAATCTCACAGCCCTGATTTAATTGCTTATTATGTGCTCCCTTTCTTTTAGAAGTACCAGGCTTACCCCAAATTCATGATTCTTTGTTTATCACTAGAGAATCCTTTTGGACTTCTCTACTGGCTCAGATGGTAGAATTTGCCTGCAGTTCAGGAGACTTGGATTTAGTCCCTTAGTCAAGAAGATCCCCTGAAGAAGGAAATGGCAACCCAATCCAGTATTCTTGCCTGGAGAGTTTCATGGACAGAGGAGCCTGGAGGCTATAATCCATGGGACACAACTGAGCAACTCACATTTTCACTTCACTTACTTTTTCATAGAGGACCCTTTAGCTTTCCACCCTAGGCTTCAAAAGGAACTTCTTTCGTCATCAATGCTTTTCAAAAATGTAAATCTATTTTTCCACCAGAACATAAATGAGGGCTGTTTCATAGGCCTCATATTTGCATTCACATGTACTTTGCACCAATGCAAATACCTATCCTATTATCATGGACACACGAGTACCTATCTCTTGCCTTATTATATGAATCTAACAAACCAAATGATTCCAAACAGAATTTTACCTAGTACACTTGGGACTGGCATCCTATGAGCAATAATCGATCATTTTCCTCTTCCCAACTGAATAGGGCATCTCTATCAAAATAGTCCATATGAATACCACTATCAAATTCATGAAACGATTATTTTTGTGACCATGGAGAGCCCCAAATGAGACATACTTTATTTGTGGCAGCTATGCCTATTTATATCTATTGTCTGATTTGACTGGACTTTGTTGTCTAGCTAATTTAATTAACCCTCACTCAATTTTTAGCCAGATTGCTTTCTTTTCTCACCTTAAACACTCTATTACCTCTGATTTAATTTTTCAGGCACCAGATGAACCCAAAAGTCAACTAAAACATGTTATAACAAGCTTAAGCACAGACTCTAGCTCTGGACTTTCCATTCTCACCAGTTTTTCAAGAAGAGAGTGGAAATAAGGGAGGATAATGACTACACAGGCAAAAGCAGAAATAAAATGAATGAAAGTGTTTAGATATTTAGAAATATTAAAGTTAAGAAAATATCTCTCCTTATATCATTAATAAACCTATTTTAAAGGGACATAAAATAACAATATGCAAAAGTCACTTCCTTCCATAAAATAATAGTACATCTTTGTACTTTAAAGGATGCAAAAGTTTTAGTTGAAATTAAGATAATATTTTGCTTTGATCTTCCATAATGAAGTATTACTAACTCATGAAGAGAATTTTAAAGTTTATTATATTTTTAAATTTAATGTTTTATTTCTCTAAAATGTTTATGATTACTTTTAGAATGCTTTATTCCTGTTAAGGGGATTTCAATTCTATTTGAGTGACTTTTATTTGAAGGATACATCTTAAGTTTTATAGTGAGAATGAATAAACCTAAGAGATTTCATATAAAATATTTGAATTTCCAGCAAAATGACTAGTATAAAGCATTTGGTGCTTTAAAAGAAGCTGCTCTACTTCAATCTATTGATATTCTGCCATGTTTTCATATGGGAATTGCTTTCTTTTTTTCCTAAAATATCTTTTTCTTATGTACCATCAGACAGCATAAAATGAGAGCAAGCTTCTCTGGAGAGTTACTAAGCTGAGAACATTTCTTCACTTTATGATAAACTGCAGAGTTCACATTAAGAGGCAAATCCTTCATTTTAAAACATTAACCCATATAGTACTTAATAATTGAAGCCTATGTGATTTAGAGTTCAGAAATGAATTAAGTGTAAAAATAGATTCTCTCTCTACTTCCTTTGGTGGTGCCCTGGATTGATTGTTCTTCATTTTAGGCTCTTGCCTTTTAGGACTTTTTTCCAAGAGAGCCAAAGAAATATCAATAATTACTGAATCCAATAGCATCTTCTTGCTACTTAAATTGCTATTTGTCAATTATGTTACTAATATGTTTGCATTTTGCATCTATCAGAAAATTTTAGGGACTATTTTTATTCCTATTCTATAATGAAGACAATTAAAATATGTTCATAAATCCATACTAAAAACATGCAATATATTTCCATACTGGAGCCTGGATTTGGACCCAGGGAGTCAGGTTCCACATTTAATGCCCTTAGATATTGGTCTAGAAACTTTGCTACTGAAGCAAGGCAGAAGAAACAGTAAATTAGAGACATATTGTAAATGTCAATATAAACCCATGATGTTTAATTTCAGAAAAAGATAATTTCTCTGCTACTTTTAGAAAAAGTGCTGCTCTTACAATAATTAACAATCTTTCACCTCTCTTATCACCCTGCTAATCCTCAGTCATCATGGGAGGCAGGTATGGTGCAGCCTTTTGTACCCAATTTTGTTTTCTTATACTATTATTTCCCAAATAAGATCCTTGGTAAGGCATTTTATTTCATTACCTGTCCATTTAAAACTCAGGATGAGTCTAGGAACCCTTGTTAAAGAAAGAAAGGGTATTTTTAGAATTTATAGGGACAAAGAAAGGAAAGAATATTGCATAACCCAGAAATTCCATCATAAGTATATTCCCTGGAAAATGTTATGCATTATTACTCTTAATAGTGCCACACTAATAATATCAAATATCTACCCAGGGTAAGTCCATAATTATCAGTGTACAGTAATTATAATGAATAAATTGCATCTCTAAACAAAATCAAAAGAGTTAAAGAAGGAAAACATGAGACAATGGATATGTTTTTATAAAAATCAAAATAAACAATGGTATTGCTTAGGAATGCATACATGAAGTTCAATAATAAATTAAAGAAGTTATTCCCATAAAATGGGATGACTGATTTTAAAGTTTAGAGTGAAATCTGTGACTAGGTTAGCACATACTAGGGCATCCAAGGTCCTGGAAATTTTTTTTATATTAACTTGGTTTTTTTTTTAAATGTATATTTGTTTACAGTTAATTATTAAACTACAGTTTCACATTGTTTGCTGTTTTCTATATGTGATTTTTCTGACAAAGAAAAATTATATGTTCAAAATGTGCCTATTTTCAAAAGTACATTGAAATTTAGCAAAACTAAAATTGACAACGCAATGTGGTAATAGAAGCAAAAAATTTAAATATCCTTAAAGGAAGAAGATTTTCCTGTTAGACCAGGGCAAAGGCTTATCTCTCATTTTAAAGCAAGCAAATTACAGACATAAAAACAGATAGGGTAATTTAACATGATCTGAAAAAAGACAAAAAAAGAGAGAGAGAGTTTTATTTTTCTAAATTACAGTATCTTTACTTTCAGATGAAGGTTTAAACAGCTAGTTTATTCTGAACATTTTTTGCTAATTAAATTTGAGATTGTGTCTACTTTGCTGCACAGCACACAGCTTCTGTATTAGTTTGCTAGAGCTATCAGAACAAAGCACCACAAAATGAGTGTCTTAAAAGATATAAAGTATTGCCACATGCTTTTGAATTCTTGAAGATGAAGATCAAGGTGTTAGCAGGTTCTCTGAGAGCTGTGATGAATATTCTAACTATGCTTCTACTCCAGACTCTAATATGAGAGATCCTTGGTTTGTGAAAGCATCACCTTGATCTCTGGCTCAATCTGCATTTTTCCTTCTCCCCAAACCTGTGTCTATCTCCAAATTACACTTCTTTATTGACACTAGTCACATTGGAGTAGGGTCCACCCTAATGACATTATTTTAATTCATGACCTATCTCCAAGTGAGAGTCATATTCTAAAGTCCAGAGGACTTAGACCCCAACATATAAATTTTTTTTTTTTGGCCTTTTTTTTTCTTTTCTTTCTTTTTTTACCTTTTTTTTTTTTTTTTATTTGTGGTGGATTTTGTCATACATGGAAATGAAACAGCCAAGGGTTTACATGTGTTCCCCATCCCAATCCCCCCTCCCACCTCCCTCTCCACCCATTCCCTTTAGGTTTTCCCAGTGCACCAGGTCCGAGCAATTGTCTCATGCATCCAACCTGGGCTGGTGATCTGTTTCACCCTAGATAATATACATGTTTCAAACAGAAACAGTTAAACTAATAACAATGTCTTTTATTTTCTTCTACTACTTTCCATCTAGAAATCTCTCATTTGTTCCTAACTCAAACATTTGCAAAGATCTTTTTTTTTTCCACTTTTTTCCTGATACCCACTTGTATAATCATTGACCTAATGTACTTGGGTAAATTTTGTGTGTTTTGAACCAAAATAAGAAGGATTTTTTTTTTTTTAAGTTCAGCTCAATCACTCAGTCATATCCAATTCTTTGCGACTCCATGGACTGCAGCACACCAGGCTTCCCTGGCCATCACTAACTCCTGGAGTTTGCTCAATTTCATGTCCATCAAGTTGGTGATGCCATCCAACCATCTCATCCTCTGTTGTCTCTTTCTCCTCCTGCCTTCAATCTTTTCCATGGTCTTTTCTGATGACTTACTTCTTCACATCAAGTGGCCAAATTATTGGAGTTTCAACTTCAGCATCAGACCTTCCAATGACTATTCAGGACTGATTTCATTTAAGATTGACTGGTTGGATCTCCTTGCAGTCTGAGGGACTCTCAAGGGTCTTCCCCAACACTACAGTTCAAAAGCATCGATTCTTTGGTGCTCATCTTTCTTTATAGTCCAACTCTTACATCCATACATGACTACTGGAAAAACCATAGCTTTAACTAGACAGACTTTGTTGGCAAAATAATGTCTTTGCTTTTTGATATGCTGTGTAGTTTTCCCATAGCTTTTCTTCCAAGTTTTTTTTTTTTGTTTCTTTTTTTTTTTTTAATTTCATGACTGTAGCAACCCCCTGCATCTTTTAATTTAATGGCTGCAGTCACAGTCAGCAATGAATTTGGAACCCCCCAAAATAAAGTCTGTAACTGTTTCCACCGTTTCCCCATTTATTTGCCATGAAGTGATGGGACTGGATGCCATGATCTTAATTATTTGAATGTTCCATTTTAAACCAGCTTTTTCACTCTCCTCTTTCACTTTCACTCATGTCTCTTACATATCCTGCATGGGTAGGTGGGTTCTTTACCACTTGTGCCACTTGGGAAGCCCATATAAAGCTGAGTCCCTAGTTTTTCATGATGATTTTATTCTCACTATGGTACATATTTTTTTAAAGTGCTTATTTGTTTTACAATGTGGTGTTAATTTCAGGTATACAGCAAATTGATTCCATTATAAATATATATATATATGTCTGTTTTTTGGCAAATTCTTTTCCCATTTAGGTTATCACAGAATATTAAGTAGAGTTTCCAGGGCGATACAGTGGGTCCTTTTTAGTTATATATTATATATATAGTAGTGTGTGTGTATGTTAATACCAAACTCCTATCCCTCTTCCCTACCTTTCCTTTTTGGCAGGAGTAAGTTTGTTTTTTAAGTCTGAGTCTGTTTCTGCTTTGTAAGTAAGTTCATTTGTATTATGTATATATTTTTTGTACTCTACAAATAAGTGATATCAAATAATGCTTATTTTTTGTCTAATTATGGTACACTTTTAAATGACTATATGTATACTTTCTGACATCACTGACCAAATGGACATGAGTTTGAGCAAATTCTGGGTGATAGTGAAGGACAGGGAAGCCTGGTGTGCTGTAGCTCATGGGGCTGCAAAGATTTGAACACAACTTAGTTACTGAAAAACAAAAATGCCTTATAATTGAAATAGATTCACTCATCTCAAATTTTTAGGGCTCATGAATTTAGCTATTACTTATTATTTTTGCTATTATTCTTACTTATAATCTTAAGGTAACAACCTACTTCTTCTTTTACTATCAGCACTGTGATTTCTTTAGAACAACATGTTTATTAACAGAGATTCATCTATTGAATCTTTTTATCTAGTGTTTGTTTATGAAAAAAGAAGGGATCTGTTTTGTTGTTTTTATTGTTGTTGTTATGTGTGTTTGCTATTTTTTTGAAGAATGTTCATAAGACCTAGAGATTTACCGTGAAAACACCACCACTGAAAGGTAAGGTTAGTTACAAAGATCAATATATTGTTATTAGAAACTGCTGTTGACAAATTCTTCTGGACAAGGCTTTATATTCATATTAACTGACAATAATAGGCCTCCACCATTCCACAAGATACTTCTATGCACTGTCAGGTCCACTTAGGACTCTTTCCATAATCTTTATAAGAAAATAAATAGATTTTAATTACACTGACAAACTTGATCACTATTCCCACCATATCCCCACAACAAACACTATGATCTCTTCATCTTCAAGGACTGGGATTTCATTTTGGTTTATTAGATAAAATTAATTATCCTTTATGATACTGAAAACTCTATCAGAGTTAAAATCCTGGCCTTATTTAAACTAATACAGGCTTAAAGGTGACATAGATTGACAACTTTACATATTTTAAATTCTATGCAAAGGTCCATTTTCTCATAGGGCATTTATGCAATATGTTTAAACTTATGTTAATACAGTAATTCTGAATTTTATTTAGATGGTGAAATTGCATTGTCTTTGGTGAGAAAAGTCATGTAAAAAAGATTTATTAGTATGGGGTTACTTATTGCACAGAAACCCTTGCAAATATATTATATGAAAGCAAAAATTTATAATGCATTTTGAATCCTGCAGAGATAAGGTTTAAGTTCTTCATGGAAGTACCCTAGTATACTGTATTATTTCCTTCACTTATCAAAATATTTCTTGAGTTAACCAGTTGATCAAAGATCTGTGGAATAGTGGCTGGTTTAAAAAAATTGAATTATTTAACAAAATTCTGTGGTTTCTGGGTGACATTTATTACATATCTGACAGGATACATTTCTTTCTTCAATTATATTTCCAAATAAAAATAAGATAGAGTTCTCTTCAGCTCACACATTCTATTATTATATGCCCTTAAGACATAATGATGTGCTAAATGTGTGTCACTGCCTGTTTAAAATGAAATTGAAAGTCATTTTTATATCTTATGTAAAAAGTAATGAAATGCCTGTTCCCCATTTTCTCATTGTGCTCATTATGTTTTTGAATGGTTGACAAATGATGTAGCTACTATTTTCTTAACTATAATTTTCTTAATGTATTTCTTAAAGTAAAATCTTTTTAGCATAAACTGTAATATGTAAGATTTATTCTACTCAGTGCTTAAGAAAATATCATCAAAAGTATGTTTCTTTACCATGTTTTCAGGGAGGACTTCTATGAACTTATTTTTATTAATATATGATACCATATAATATGAATCATCAGCTCTAATATGTTTCTAATGTCACTGAAATAAACAAGTTCTACTAAAGTTGTTTTTGTGGATTTTTTTGAATTCTTATTCAGCAATAATTTTCATTATGTACTGTGAGTCTATATTACGTTTTTTAACACAAGATAAGATCTAAACACTGATATGAGGATGGTAAACATGAAGCTTACTTGTGATAAAACTTAACTTTATTATAAGATTCTATTAGCCTTTTATATGATAGGTTCATTATAATAAATTGATAAAGGCAGCATAGCATTATTCACTAATTTTATCACACCTTATCTTGACCTTATTCTTCTGTAAATATGAACATTCAAGGACACACATTCCACTACAGCCTTTACTACCCACTGGTTGTATGACACTAAGCAACCTTTCAAATTCCTCTCACATTAATACCGATTGAAAAAGGTGGACTGATAATACCTTCTACATTGTAATATTAGTGCATCAAGTAAGATTACGTATGTATGTATAAAAATTACATATCAAACTATGCAAATTTACTTAATAAAGACTGGTTGAAAGTTAAAGTATTCGTCACTCAGTTGTTCCAACTCTTCGGAATCCCATGAACTGTAACCTGCCAGGCTCCACTGTCTAAGGAATTTTCCAGGCAAGAATACTGAGTGGGTTGCCATTCCCTTCTCTAGGGATCCTCCCAACCCAGGGATTGAACCTGGGTTTCCTGCATTTCAGTCAGATTCTTCATTATCTAAGCTAACAGGGAAGACTAGTTGGTATGTGAATTCAACATAGGTTTGTTCTTTGGTCTGTCAGTTTACTATGCATTTCTACATGTAACAGTTAGTTGTCGGCTTCTTACTATGCATCAGCTGATCTAGGCAGCAGGGATT
>CM035290.1:56103335-56155566 GCA_020226075.1 Hydropotes inermis | reverse complement strand
TATATATATATATATATATATATATATATATATATATATATATACATATATACATATATATACAAATTTACCCTACCTGGGATTTCAAAGTACTCAAAGAAAATCTGCTGAGAACATGAAGCAACAGAGATGTAGGCCTACTCTCCTCATTACAGCTACCTTACTTCATAATTTTAAATTCCATTGCCTAATTAGATACTTGAATTAGAAATACGAGTCTTTGTAAAAGAATTGAGGTAAATCTTTATGGTTGCTAGAATATATTGATTTTAAACCACACTTAAGCAATTACAGAGGAGTTGTAGACATTAGATTTTAGCAGATGGAAAAAGCATATTAACTCTATGACTTTGGGGAAACTGTTTAATTTACTGCAATACATATGCATTAAATTGATTTGAAGAAATAAGGGTCCAACAAGAGTGTTAGTAATTAATACTTGAACATAGAACATTTTATTTTAATAAATACCTTTCAAACTGGTGAACTTTGATCAGGTTATATATTCTCTGATTGCTTCACTTTTCTTAATATTTCCTCACTGCTTAAGGGGTCAATATAAATTTTAAAAAATGTTTTATAAAACCTAACTTCTAGAGACAAAATAGTTATTATAATTATCTGATGAATTTTGAAGCTTATATCAGGTAAACTATAATATAGCATATTATTATGATATAGTGAAAATCTAATATGGTATATAGAATATAATATGAGTTCAATCAATATCCAGAATTTCATGTCTTTCCCCCTGTGTTTTGATTCTATAATACTTAGGCCAAAATTATCTTATTCAACATACTATTCATAGTTTTTGTTATATATAAATCTATGAGTCACTCTGATGACATCTTTTTTCCTGTACTTATCTAAATCAATATTATCTTTCTTACTGTGATCTGTGCTAATGCTTAGTTTCTTCCTAAAATTATTGTTTAAATTCTTATTTTTCACCCCAACTGTGTTTCTGAGCAATATTGTCTCAGACTTATTAAGATCCAATTTTTTTATTCTGCTTGTGGTCAGTGAAAAGATATCATGGGCATTTCTTTTTCTTTCTTTCTTTTTTTTTCTCAGCTATTATGAAACAAAGAAGCCTACTGGAAAATGTCTAATATTGTGTCTTTTGGCTATACTTGACAAGAATTGCTTTTTATCTATTGTGTTAGGTTTGACTTCTGTTCATGTCTCTTGTCTTCATTATGCCTTTGCTTGTGAAAGCAAGTCCAAAAGCATTACAATGAAACTTTTTTTTTTTTTTTCTGGAGGACAAATAAGACATTTCAATGAAATAGAATGTCAGCCACCTGTTCTAAAATCTTCAGACATGCTAAATAATTATAAGACTCCTTGTCATGGCTTTCTGATGCAAACTTTCACCTTGTCTCTTTGTCCTTCTATGACTCTGCACATATGTCTGACCCAAGCCAAATTGGTGGATTTGGGTACCTCACAACTCAATTTATATTTACCCACTGCTATACGTCATGGGGTCACAAAGAGTCGGACACAACTGAGCGACTGAACTGAGCTGAACTGATATGTACTGCAAGGAGATCCAACCAGTCCATCCTAAAGGACATCAGTCCTGGGTGTTCGTTGGAAGGACTGTTGCTGAAACTGAAACTCCAATACTTTGGCCACCTGATGTGAAGAGCTGACTCATTGGAAAAGACCCTGATGCTAGGAGGGATTGGAGGTGTGAGGAGAAGGGGATGACAGAGGATGAGATGGCTGGATAGCATCACCACTCAATGGGCATGAGTTTGAGTAAACTCCGGGAGTTGGTGATGGACAGGGAGACCTGGCGTGCTGCGATTCATGGGGTCACAAAGAGTAGGACACGACTGAGCAACTGAACTGAACTGAACTGAACTGAACTGTTATATGTTTTCAAATGTTCCCTCCAAACTTAGGATTTCCTTTCCAACCTATGTCTAGTCATCCTTTGTTCAGTTTCCTCACTCATTTCACATCCTAAGGTGACTAGATTTGCAGTTAACATACTTAATTTATGACCTCTAACAGTTTCTAACATTCTGGAAATGTAATTTTGTATTAAGTAAATAAAAGAAGAAGTGCTTCTATTTGGCAGTAATGAATAAACATTTGTCAACACATGGGCTTCCTAGGTGTCACAGTGGTGAAGAATCCACCTGCCAATAAAGGAGATGCAGCTTTGATCCCTGGATCAGGAAGATTCCCTGAAGAAGGAAGTGACGACCCATTCAAGTATTCTTGCCTAGGAAATCTTGGGGACAGAGGAGCCTGGTGGGTTACAGTCCATGGGGTTGCAAAGTTGAACACAGCTGAACAACTGATCACTGAGCACACAACATATGAAACATTTTGATGAATAGTGAGTTGGGCTACAATTTGGGGGGGCATACAATAGACATTTCAAAACAAAACAGAAAACAGTATTTAACTTAAAAAAAATCACCAATTGGCTTACAGGATGCTAACATATCTAAATAGCATATACCAAAAACTAAATTAAATTTTAGTTTCCCAAATGTTGTTTCCTGGTATGAGAAAGATGATTCTCTTTTCATTTTGGATAACGCCAGTATAAATGCTGTCAGGTTAAAACAAAGCTTATAAAAGGACAGTGCAGAGAGACATCAGCAATCTGGTAGCATAAGACATCCCTCATCTTGTCTCCAGTTTGACAGCTAAAATTTGACATTCATCCAGGAACAAAAGTATCTCTGTGGGTGTCATGGGGGCCAGAAACATAAGCTAAGAAATCTGGGGTTAACCGTATTAACCGTGCACAAAGAAATAGGAAGACAGAGCATGGTATAGGTCGGGAAACTGCCAGCAATTTCCCAGTTACTGTTCAGGTTTCCCACCCTGGCACTGACTTCTGAGAGGTGTCTGCCAGGAGTCTCTGTTCATGTGGGCACAACCCCTGTATTCACCTGTTTATCTCTCCTTGCCCTGTCTCCTCCCATCTTCAGTGGATCCAAGAAGAGTTGTTGGTTTTTCAATCTGCTCAGCTTTTTATTTATTCTTAGGGTGGATTGGTGATTTACAAGCTGTTTAAAAACAAGTCCAGAGAACTCTCTGGATGTTAATTAAATGTAAATATATGCAACAAATAGCTTTTATCTCATAAAAAAATATCAAATCTCTTCATTTTATACTCATGTATAAAGTTTAAGCAGGCTATGTGTGCATGTGCAGCAACTTTCAATTCTAATTTAAAAGGAAGCTTAACATAAGCTATCCTTTTATTTAATGATTAATATAATGCCATGAGAAGGATAATCCTAGTTTGAATAGTAAAATCACGTTAACCAGTGATGCAGGTTAAACAAAAATACATTATTTAAAACTTTCCAGACTTCAGATAAAACCAGGGCCTATGGAAAGAACAAAAAATGGATAGACAGACAGGTAGAAAGAGGATAGAGTAGGTAAACAGGTGGAAATTAAAAGAATATCAATTACAAAGGAAAACAACATTACATAGCCTCAGGAAAAAATAACTAGAATAGTATTTCCTTATACTTTTTTATCTTCATACAATATTATGTAGGCCAATATATTCAATTTTTTTCCAGTGTTTTAACATTTGAATAAAACTATTTGTTCTGCATAAAAATAATTTCTTCATTAATATATACTTTTGACATGATTAATTGTTTAAGTTTCTCATACACATATTTTTAAGAAAATATTTTATCAAAGTCAGTTTATTTTATCTAAACTCCAAAACACTGTGGACTACAAATACAACAAAAATAACAGTATGCATAATTTCAAAATAAATGAATGACAGTTTCTTTGTCATTTATTATTCAGGACTACCAATTAAAAATTAAATAAGGGCTTCAGGGGCTAAAGAGGCTATTATGTAGAAAATAGCCAAAATCTTGAGAGATTTACTTATGACAAGTGCATTATAAAATTTCACATATTATGATAATAGAAAACGTAAAATGATAGATACAGATTATAAGTACTCGTACAACTCCCCACTTTAGACAAAAATGTGGGAATGGTATTTTTTGGAAAGATTATTTTCTTATCTTAAAATTTTTTTATTGTTACTATTGAGAATTCAACCTTGATTTGCATTAACATCAATACTTGCTTTATCTTTTTTTTCATAACTTTATTGAATTTGTTACAAAATTGCTTATGTTTTGGCTTTTTGAGGCATGTAGGATGTAAGTTCCCTGACCAGGAATGGATTTCCCACCACCTGCATTGGAGAGTGAAGTCTTAACCACTGGACAGCCAGGGAAATTCCCCTTATTTCATCTTATTCATCCATATTTATTTTAAAAAAACCACTACTGAAAGAAGGTCTAAATAATGTGAATACCAGACCACCTTATCTGTCTCCTGAAAAGTCTTTATGCAGGCCAGGAAGCAACAGTTGGAACCAGACATGGAACAATGGACTGGTTCAAAATTGGGAAAGGGTTACAACAGGCTATATTGTCATCCTGCTTACCTAATTTATATGCACAGTACATCATGCAAAATATCAAGCTGGATGACTCATATGCTAGAATCAAGATTTAGGGGAGAAATATCAACAACATCAGATATGCAGATGATGCCATCCTAATAACAAAAAGTGAAGAGGAACTAAAAAGTCTTTTGACAAGGGTGAAAGATGAGAATACAAAAACTGACTTAAAACTCAACATTCAAAAAACTAAAATGATGACATCTGACCCCATCACTTCATGGCAAATAGAAGGGTAGAAGTAGAAACCATGACTTTCTTGGGCTCCAAAATCACTGGGGATGGAGTTTGCAGCTGAAAAATTAAAAGATGCTTCTCCTTGGAAGAGATGCTATGACAAACTTAGATAGTGTGTTAAAAAGCAGAGATATCAGATTGCCAACAAAGGTCCATATAGCCAAAACTGTTGTTTTCCCAGTAGTATGTATGGATGTGATGAGTGTTGGACCAAAAGGAATGCTGAGCACTGGATAATTTATGCTTTTGAAATGTGGTGTTGGAGAAGATGCCTAGAATGACTTGGACAACAAGATCAAATCAGTCAACCCTAAAGGAAATCAACCTTGAATATTCACTGGAAGGACTGATGCTGAAGCTGAAGCTCCCATGCTTTTGCCACAAGATGCTAAAAGCCGACTCATTGGAAAAGACCAGATGCTGGGAAAGATTGAGGGCAGAGTAGAAAGAGTTGACAGAGGATGAGATGGTTAGATAGCATCAACGACTCAATGGATATGAGTCTGAGTGAACTCTGGGAAATAATCAAGGACAGGGAAACCTGGTGGGCTGCAGCCCATGGGGTTGCAGAGAGTCGGACATGACTTAATGGCTAAACAACAACAAAAATAATATGACTGATAAGGATTTAATTTCCCAAATATACAAGCAATTCATATAATTCAATAACAACAACAAAAAGAACTCAATCGAAAAATATGTCGAAGAGCTAGAGAAGCTAGAGACATTTCTCCCGTTATTCGCTCAGTTGTGTCCAACTATTTGAAACCCCATGAGCTGCAGCCTGTCAGGCTTTTCTGTCCATAGGACTTCTCAGGCAAGAATACTGGAGTGGGTTGTCATTTCCTTCTCTCCCTCTCTCTCTATATATCTATCTATCTATCTATCTATCTATCTATCTATCTATATATATATATATATATATGCAGCATTGCTAATCATCAGAGACATGCAAATCAAAAATACAATGAGGTAGCACTGAACACCTGTCAGAATGGCCATCATTAAAACATCTACAAATAGTAAATGCAAGAGAGAATGTGAATAAGGTAAACTCTTACACTTTTGGTCGGAATATAAATTGGTATAGCCACTGTGGAAACAATAGGGAGGTTCCTCACAAAACTAAAAATAGAATGACCATATGATCCAGCATTCCCATTCCTGGTTATATACCCCAACAAACTATAATTCAAAGAGATATATGAACTCCTACGTTTGCATATATATCATATATATATTTGGAATGAAGTGTAATGGACTATTACTCAGCCATAAAAAAGAATGAAATAATACCATTTACAGCAGTGTAGAATGACCTAGAGATGATCATACTAAGCAGTCAGAAAGACTTCACATGGTGTCACTTCACATCATGTCACTTACATGTGGAATCTAAGATATGACACAAATGAACATATTGCTGAAATGGAAACAGACTCACAGACAAAGATAATACAGGTGTAGTTTATAAGGAAGGGGAAGGGGAAGGGGAGATAGGGAAATATTGGAATGTTAGGAATAGCAGATGCAATCTATTATATACAGGATAGATGAACAACAAGGTCCTACTGTATAGTGCAGGGAACTATACTGAATATCCTGTGATAAACCACAATGGAAAAGAGTATATATAATCTTCCATCATGGTTTATCTATATGTGTATGCATATATATTCATATACATATGGATGCGTGTGTGTTTTATAACTGAGTCATTTTGATTCACAGGATCAATTAACACAACACTGTAAAACAACTATCATTCAGTAACATTGAAACAAGTTTTAAAACTACTTATTTAAAGAAGGGTTACATAAAAATTCTATTTTTAACTATACTTCTGAAAAAAGCATATCTGAGATTTAAAATATGAAATGGACACCTGAGTTTTAATCAGTACCATAAAGGTTGTAAATCTTTACTTCTATATTTAAATATCTGCTATACAGCAGGCAGTATGCAGTGTCCTGAAAGATAAAGATAAATTGGACTTTGAGGAACTGAGTTTTTATTAGGGCATTAGAAACATAAATAAGGATATGATGAAATATGTGACACAAGAATAGAATGAGCTAATTGCTACCAGTGGAAGATAATAAAAATACAACTGAGTAATACCTACAGGGTTTTCTTATTTTCAAGGAAAGGTGATTTTTGCACTAGTCCAGGGACCACTATGTAGAGAAGATGGAAACCAATCCAGGCAATAGATTAGCCATGTTGAGAGCAAAACTATCCAAGTGAACTGCATGCTTGCATAGGTTTTTCAATGGTGCCTTAGTGGTTATTCTCAAATTTCACCTAGCAATTCTTTCTTACTTAAGTAAATAAAGTCTTCCAGTAGCTTAATTAAATTAAATTGCACAAGATTTGCATTCTAAATCTGCAGTTCATATCCTTGAGATGTGACTTTCTAACTGAGGTTCACTAATTATTATGAAAGATGATACTAATAATTGTGTGTGCAAATATTTTTGGGCACATACACACACAAAATGGCTATAACTGTAGTGACATGATGATGTTGTTTAGTCACAAGTCTTCTCCCACTCTTTGCCACCCCAAGGACTGCAAAATGCCAGGCTTCAGTCTTTCACAATATCCTGGCATTTTCTCACATTCATGTTCCCATTAAATCAGTTTTGCTATCAAACCATCTAATCCTCTGCTGCACTCTTCTACTTTTGCCTTCAATCTTTTCCAATATCAGGGTCTCTTACCATGAGTTAGCTCTTCATATAAGGTGGCCAAAATAGTGGAGCTTCATCTTGAGCATCAGTCCTTCCAATGAATATTCAGGGTTGATTTCATTTATGATTGACTAGTTTGATCTCCTTGCAGTCCAAGGAACACTCAAACATCTTCTCCAGAACCGCAATTCAAAAGCATCAATTTTTTAGCATTCAGCCTTCTTTATGATCCAACTATCATGTACATACAAGACTATGGGAAAACCATAGCTTGGACTATATGGATCTTTGTTGGCAAGTGATGCCTTTGATATTTTATACACTGCCTAGGTTTGTCATAGAGTCCCTTCCAAGGAACAAGCGTCTTTTAATTTCATGGTGTCTGTCACCATCCCAGTGATTTTGGAGCTCAAGAAAATAAAATCTGTCAGTGGTTCTATTTTCTCCCCTTCTATTTATTCCATAAACCTTACATGGAACACTTGACTGTTTCAAAATTGAGAAAGAAGTAGGGAAGACTATATATTGTCACCCTGCTTATTAAATTTCTATACCGAGTACATCATGAGAAATACAGGTTGAATCAAAAACTGAAATCAAATTTGCTAGGAAAAATAACAACCTCAGATATGCAGATGATACCACTCTAATGGTAGAAAGTGAAGAGGAACAAAACAGCCTCATGATGAGGAGGAAAGAAGAGAGTGAAACAGCTAGCTTAAAACTCAACATTCAAAAATGTAAGATCATGGCATCTGATCATGATCTTAGTGACAGCTGTTCCCATCACTTCATGGCTAATAGACGGGAGAAGAGTTAGTGGCATAAATTAAGTCACCCTGACCATGGAGCGTTAATGCAAAATTTAAAAAAAAAAAAGTTTGTAATTCTATAGAAGATAGAGCCATACAAATATGACATACACATATCTATGTGTATATGTATAGTGTTTTCAACTAAATTCTAATACAATCTTACCCTGGTATGGAAGTGGACAGGAAATGGTAAGAGTTAGTAAGTTTTGCAAGAACCATAAAAGTTACTCCATTTGAGAGGGCATTTTACATTTTTTTCTCCTTTCCCCCCATGCAGGTCATTTCCTCCTTCTCCTCCTCCTCACCCTCCTCCTCCTCCTCACCCTCCTCCTCCTCCTCCTCCTTCTTTTGTCATTCTCAGTAGCTTTCCTACCTTCTATATAATGTCTTATATTTTTAAAAAAATGCTGAAATCAGCTAATAGAAGTTTATTTATTTTGTGTTAGAACCCACTTTAAATATTTCGTTAGCCATAATTTAACTCTCACAACACATGAGGTAATTTGCTCTTCCCATTTTGTATTTGAAAAATGGAGGTGCAGAGAATTCACAGTCCATCTTATTTATTGACTGGTCACAATTGTCATTAACTTCCAGACTCACTATGCTGATTGCTTGCTTTTTAGGTATAATATCAAACTTCTGATTACAATTATATCTCATATAATCAATAATAATTTGTAGTTATTTTCAGTGGTAAAGACACTAGCTGAAATTCAGGAGACATGGAGACACAGGCTCAACCCCTTTGTTAGGAAGATCCCCTAGAGTAGGAAATAATAATCTGCTCCAAATCTTGCCAAACAAATACCATGAACAGAGGTGTGCTACAGTCCGTAGGGTCATAAAGAGACAAGACTGAGCAACTAAACCACAGCAACAGTGAAAGCAAATACATTTTTGTGCTATAGTGAATTTGATAAGATTACATCTCTCTAATGTATGGGAATTCAGAACTTCAACTTTGCACAAATTTCAAATTATAAAGAAAATGTAGAATTTAAAAGGAGAACAAAATAGCTTGTAGTAAAAATGAAACACACTAGACCATTCAGGTATGACTTAAATAAAACCCCTTATGGTTAAACAGGGAAAGTGATAAACATATTCAAAAGATCAGATCTGGGAGACAGCCTGAAGAATTATGGAGAGAGGTTCACCACATTGTACAGGAGGGAGTGAGCAAAACCATCCCAAAGAAAAATAAATTCAAGAAGGCAAATTGGCCATCTGGGAAAGTCATATAAATAGTTGAGAAAAGAAGTGATAGGCAAAGGGAAAAGGGAAAGATACACCCAACTGAATGCAGAATTCTAGAGAATAGCTACAAGAGATAAGAAAGTCTTCTTATGTGAACAATGGAAAATAAAAATAGAGAAAAACAATAGAATTAGAAAGACTAGAGATCTCCTCAAGAACATTAGAGATATCAAGGGAATATTTAATAGAAACAGCAAGGACCTAACAGATGCAGAAGAGATTAAGAAGAGGTGGCAAGAATACACAGAAGAACTATACAAAAAAAGATCTTAATGACCCAGATAACCATGATGTTGTGATCACTCACCTAGAACCAGACATCCTGAAGTGTGAAGACAAGTGGTCCTAAGGAAGCATCACTGCAAACAAAGCTAGTGGAGGTGATGGAATTTCAGCTGAATTATTTCAAATCTTAAAACAAGACACTAAAGTGTCAACATTCCAGCAAATTTGGAAAACCCATCAGTGACCACAAGACTGGAAAAGGTCAATTTGAATCCTGTTCCCAAAAAAGGCAACACCAAAGGATGCTCAGCTTATGGTAAATTTTTTTCTCATTTCAAATTTTAGTAAGATTATGCTCAAAATCCTGCAAGCTAAACTTCAACAGTACATGAACAAAGAACTTCTAGATATAGAAACTGGATTTAGCAAAGGCAGAGGAAACAAAGATAAAATTCCCAACATCCATTGGATCATGGAAAAATCAAGGGAGTTCTAGAAAAAATATTTACTTCTGCTTCATTGATTATACTAAAACTTGGATTGTCTGTATCTCATTAAACTGTGTAAAATTATTAAAGAGATGAGAATACCAGACCACCTTACCTGTCTCCTAAGAAACCCATGTGCAAGACAAGAAGCAACAGTTAGAACAAGATTTGAAACAGCAGGCTGATTCAAAATGGGGAAAGGTGTATGTAAAGGGTGTATGTAAAGCTGTATATGCAGAGGACATCATGCCCAATGCTGTGCTGGAAGAAGCTCAAGCTGAATTCAAGATTACTGGGAGAAATATCAATAACCTCAGATATGCAGATGATACCACCATTATATCAGAAAGCAAAAAGGAACTAAAGAGCCTCTTGATGAAGGTGAAAGAGGAGAGTGAAAGCTGACTTAAAACTCAACATTAAAATACCTAAGATCATGGCATCAAGGCCTACCACTTGATGCCAGAACGATGGGGAAACAGTGAAAATACTGACAGACTTTATTTTCATGGACTCCAAAATCACTGGTAATAGTGGCTGCAGCCATGAAATTAAATCTCATTTGAAGGAAATCTATGACACTCCTAGACAGTGTATTGAAAAGTAAAGACGTTACTTTGCCCACAAAAGTCCATCTAATCAATGCTATGTTTTTCCAGTAGTCATGTATGGATGTGAGAGTTGGACCATAAAGAAGGCTGAACACTGAAGAATTGCTGCTTTTGAACAGTGGTGTTGGAGAAGACTCTTGAGTCCCTTGGATTGCAAGAAGACCAAATCATCTGATTTGGTCAGAGCAAGACCACAGACCAAACTGTTCCTAAAGGAAATCAGTCCTAAATATTCATTGGAAGGACTGATGCTGAAGCTGAAGCTCCAATACTTTGGCCATTTTATGTGAAGAGCTGACTCATTGGAAAAGTTCCTGATGCTGAGAACAATTGAAGGCAGGAAGAGAAGGGGACAACGGAGGATGAGACGGTTGGATGGCATCACTGACTCAATGGACACAAGTTTGAGCAAACTGCTGGAGATGGTGAAGGGCTGAAGTCCATGGGGTCTCAAAGAGTTGGACACGACAGAATGACTGAACAGCAACAACACACAGAGTGCATCATGCCGAATGTTGGGCTGTACGAATCACAAGCTAGAATTAAGATTGCCAGGAGAAATATCAATAACCTCAAATATGCAGATGATTCTGCTCAAATGACAGAAAGCAAAGAGGAACTGAAAAGCCTCTTGATGAAGGTGAAAGAGGAAGGTGGAAAGTCTGGCTTAAAAGTCAATACTCAAAAAACAGATCATGGCATTTGGCCCCATAACTTCAAGACAAATAGATGGGGAAACAATGGAAACACCAACAGACTTTATATTCTTGGGCTCCAAAAATCACTGGGTTTGGTGAGTGCAGCCACACTATTAAAAGACACTTTCTCACTGGAAGAAAAGCTATTACAAATCTAGACAACATATTAAAAATCAGAGACATCACTTTGTTGACAAATGTCCATGCAGTTAAAGCTATGGTTTTTCCAGTAGTCATGTATAGATGTAAAAGTTGGACCATAAAGAAGGTTGAGCAGTGAGGAATCAATGCTTTTGAATTGTGGTGTTGGAAAAGACTCTTGAGAGTCACTTGGACTGCAAGATCATTCATTCCTAAAGGAAATTAACACTTGATATTCTTTGAAAGGGCTGATGTTGAAGCTTCAATTCTTTCACCACCTGATTCAAAGAACTGATTCATTGGTAAAGATCCTGATGCTGGGAGAGATTGAGGGCAAGAGAAGGGGATGACAGAGGATTAGATGGTTGGATGGAATCACTGCCTCAATGTACAAGAATTTGAGCAAACTTCAGGAGATAGTGAAGGACAAGGAAGCCTGGGTACTGAACCATGGGATTGTATAGTTGAACATGATTTAGAGACTCAGCAACAACAACAACATGCAGAATACATCATGCAATGTACTCTGCATGTGAATGTCATACATTTTCATTACTAAACATTAATAATGAATGTAGCTAAAGTATGACAGAATGTCAGAACCATGAGAAACTTTAACTTTTATCTACTCAAATCCTGCAAATATATTTGAATCTATATACAAACATATACTCTCTGTGTGTGTGTGTGTGTGTGTGTGTGTGTATTTACTCAGAACTGCAGCAAGTAATTTTCTGACAGCTTTTCAGGGAATTTGTGTTTCCTAAGGTTGACTCAGGTTTTTGTTGCATGCTTTTAATCTTTTGAAGGAGACCAATCTCTTCCTTTCCAATCACAAGCATTATACCTAAGAACTTCAGTATTCTTGGTTGTGACCCCAGATCTCTTATGCACATCTCATTCTGCTACTACTAAAGAGAATCTTCTATAGTCAAAAAACTGAATCCACTCTGAAGTAAGCTTAAAAATAGAAATAAAAATGAAATGTATTAATTAGAAAATGATTTTTAAAAGTTATCAGTGATGAATATATATGACAAGTATGAAAGCAGAAAATAAGAGGATTAGAAGGATTACTAACCAAAGCTGAGTTTATAAAAGGCTAAAGTGACAAGAAGCAAAAAGTATTTCTTGTACAAAATGGTAAAGAATGCTAAAATATATATAGGGATCAGTAGCAATACACTATATTCATCTGTGTGTATCTATATCAGTTCTTTTAATGTTAGCTAGTTAGCTATCAGTTAATTGTTATTTTTCTACCAGCTTTTAATTCTATTTCCAATTTTATATCATTGCTCTTTATATAAAGCTTTTTAAAATTCTAAACTAAGACTTTACATAGTTTTTATAAAATGCATGAATTACAATGCCTATTTCAATTACCTTGGTATGTTGATGAGAATCTTGATTTATAATTTCAACTCTTGTTAATTTATTGCATAATGATCAGATTATATTAGTATTTAGTTTGATTTTTGTCTTCCAGTTCTCTTTAGACATAGCATGGTATAGCAGTTCATTCATGTTAAGTCAATGTCTGCATGGCTAGTCAGAACATACTTATCAGGACTTGTGAAATATTCTGGAGATGGTTGTGACCTCAATAAAGTTAATGTAGAAATTTAAAAAAATAATAAGATAAAATATATACATCCAAAATTTGAGTCCAGACTAAAAGTAGAATCTTCATTTTGAAATGTGTATTTTTGGTGTGTGTTTTTATTTGGGAGAATAGGCTTTTATAAACAGACTCAGTGATTATTTTCCAGATATCCAAAAACTGTTTTTGTTTGTTTGTTTGTTTAACTGCTGAGCATATTCTTGAAACAGTTTTCTTGGTGTCCCTTTGAGTGTGTCTTAGTGTATGGTTTACAGAGTAAACATTATGCCATTGATGAAAGAAGTTTCTTAAAGCAAACTAAATATTTATTCCTTGTTTTATTTTTGAAAGAGTTTATAAAATTATACAATATTTAACTACCTAAAATTATCTCAAAATAACATCTTATAGGTACAGCTATTTTCATTCAAAAATGTAAAACATATGAGTTCTTATTTTGGAAGTAAGACATTATCTACCTGATTATTTCTCAATGCAACTATGTGAGCCAACCATGGTATGGGATCAGGTGTATCAGTTATGACATCCAGTATTTAATTTTAAGTACTTGAAGAAAAGGACAGACTAAGCGCCTCTGCAGAGAGAATCCCCATATTATTCCTAGTGACTAGAAAAAGAAATGTGAGGATGCAAAATTACTTTAGGATGACCACTGAGATTCCCCTGATATGGAGATGAAAACTAATAAAATACAAACTATAGTAGTGTTTGGAAGCTCAGGCTACAACTCCTGTTTGGGTATCTCTTATCTGAAGAGTAGAAAGTGAGTAATCAAGTAGCATGTGAACATTCAAGGTCCCTCATATGCAGCTAACTAGATTTTTTATTTAAAGCTTCTTAGTAATAAGCCAGCATGGTATAAGAACACTTATACGACTCAGGTCTTGATTTTTGGAAGATTTGCTGTGTGTCTGCTACACACCAATTGCTCACTGGTGACCACTGTTCAGATCAGGGCACATAGGAAGACAAAAACAAAATAAATTAACTCTTCCACTGCCACTTTATCCTAAACTGACTTTATTTGATCTGCATAGATCATAGTGAAAGTGACAAGTGAAAGTGAAAGGGACTCAGTCGTGTCAGTCTCTTTGTGACTCCATGGAATACACAGTCCATGGAATTCTCCAGGCCAGAATTCTGGACTGGATAGCCTTTGCCTTCCTGAGGGCATCTTCGCAACCCAGGAATAGAACTGGGGTCTCCTGCATTGCAGGCAGATTCTTTACCATCTGAGCTATCAGGGAAGCCCACCGATCATAGTATTAACACTAAAATCCAAGTCATATTTTTGAGTTATGATACAGTTGTGACTATAATCCAAATTTATATCTTATAAGAAGAATGCCATCATTGAAAATAAAGAATACTTCATGTGTCAGTTTTCTTTTTTTTCACATTTTATTTTGGAATAATTTTATATTTATAAAAAAAAAGTTGTAAATTTAATATACAAATTCTTATATACCCTTAAACATAGTTTCCTAAATGTTAACATCTTACATTTCATGGTATATTGTCAATATCAAGGAATTCACTTTAGTCTAATATTATTAACTAGAGACTTTATTTAGATTTCACTAGTTTTTCCATTAATGCCATTTTTTTTTCTGTCCTTGTATGTAATACAGGGTGTCACACTATATTTAAATATATCAGCAATTTCAAGTTCCTTTTGACTCCTGTGGAGTTCTCGTCAAATTTTGTAGTCTGATTTTGTGAGCTACGTCTTCTCCAGGCCAACGTGAATTTTAATTCCATGGTACCTGACAATCTTGTCAACTGAGAAGGTACATTTTACCCAGGTTTGTAGAAGCCGATGAGATATGAAGATGATTTTTCTGTGTCATGGGTAAAAACATATTTCATGTGTTTTAAGACATGCTTCTGCAGTTATCCTATGGATTTATTATTTCTAAGATGTTCTTGTATAAGAATCCAGATAGCATTTTCCCTACTCCCTATTTCCCAGTTCTCTGGAAATAAATACTAACTTAGTGATGCTAAATAGTTTATCTTATCTAGGGAAAATACACCTTCCCTGTTACTAATTTGTAGCACAAACTTCTACACTCCCTCATCATCTGAAAATTATTTGTCTCAAGTCCTCATTTGCTATTGCTGAAATCATCATTAATATGTTCTCTGCAATACAAACATATTAAACCATCCCAATTAACTTGGACTCCTACCTCCATCATCAGTTTTCATATAATGTCTGGAGTCAGATATATGTAATTTCAGTTAAAAGTTTTCCTACACTGAGTGCTTATCTCCAGGAGAGTTTATGTGGACTCTTTATTGCCTCAGTTCAGTCTTTCTCAAATTTTCCCTAATTGAGCTCATCAACAACTTCCATCTCTGATTTCCTGGTGTTAAAATCCTTAACTCAGTTTCCTTTCATACTTTAAAGAATTAAATTATTTCACAAAGAAAAGTCGAGACATTTGAAGAGATAGTAAAATGGGGGGTGATATTTAACCAGTATAATCAATACAGACTTATCTGATGAGGTAACATTTGACCAAAGATCTGAACAAAAGAATATGAGTGAAATTTATAGATTTCCTGAGGGAATTGCCTTCCAGGCCTCTGATTCATAATTTTGCAAAGACCGTAGGGGTCTACCAGACACTGAGAATATTGAAGAGGCCAGTGTGTCTATAATAGGTTGAGCAAGAAGAGTGGTAGGAAATGAAGTCAGATAAGACAGGACCTGGAAGGGACAATTCATCAAAATATTGAAGAGATGGTCAGTTTGTGGTTTTGCTTTTGCTGAAATGGAAAGCCACAATAGGGAATTCAACAGAAGATGGCACAATACAAATTACATAGTAATACAATCACTGTAGTTGTTATATAGGTTGATGTTGGGTGATAGTAGAAAAGGTAATTATGAGAAATGTTTCTTCTTTCAATCTACAACATCTTTAGTGGGAAAGAAAAGCATGTGTAGTGATGTCCTATGAGTTATCTCACAACTCTTTTATGTGTAAAATTTAGCAGAGAGGCAAAATGGTCAGAGATATGCCAGAGTTTTGTTAGAACAACATGCAGCATATGCTATCTAAAGTCAGAAAACTTGAGATCTCCAAAGAGAATGAAGAGCAATCTAAAGATGGAACTGAAAGGTTGCTGCTGCAGGCCATGTGCTACGCTGGGATTCGTGACCTCTGGAGGGGAGGATTTCAATCTGGGGCTATACACCAGACTTGACCACTTTGAGTTTTTTGTGTAACATAATTTTATTAAAATATGAAAGAGATAGAGAAAGTGTCTCACAGAGACATCAGAAGGGGTCAGAAAGACCCCTAGTTTTTGGCAAGGTGTTTTTTTTTTTTTTTTTGTCTGTTAACAAGCTATTAATCAGATAAGGAAAACCCCTCAAGGATGAGGTAGTTTCACCAGGCCCCTCTCCCACAATATGCATTTTTGAGATAGAAGAGCATGAAGTGAATCATCCCTTCCCATAAAACAATTGGCATGAATATTGGTTTGTTGAGCCATTATCAGACCAAGGTTTGAGAAAAGGGGGAAAAAAAAAAACAACAAGGTTAGTTTTAGGCAAAATCAGTTTCCTTAACAAAAAAGGCGGGGGGAGGGGAGTCTGCCACTTGCAGTTTGTTTCCTCTTGTTGTTTGGGAATGTCTGGCCTCCCTACCTGTTACCCTCTCAGAACCATTTGTGGGATAAGAGTTTAGATAATGAAAACTATCCTTGCAGTATAGCAGTTCATAAAATGACATTGTGAACAGAGAATAAGGTTGATAATGTCATTGGTGCCTAATGCAAATGATGAATTTGAGCTTGTGAGTTGTAGTGAGGTAGCAGGAAAAAAAGAAGACATTTTCCAAAAGCACACAGAATTGGATGTATCCCATGAGTTTGCTGAAGAATAGGTAGAGATTACAGTGGGAGCAGCTTCATATGAGCAGGAGGGTCTTTTGTGGATATTCAGGTGAATCACTCAATGGCAATGTGAAGACTGGTGAAGCCACTGACTTAACACTCTAGTCAACCTGACTTGGCATTTCTTAGTTGACTTAGTAGTAAGCTCTGTTTCTATTTTCTTTTCTCTGTTCCCAGTTGTTCCTACTTTTTTCTTTCTTTCTTTCTTTCTTTTTTTATTTTTTTTGGTTTTACTCTATGTTACCCTTATGATATGATATCTATTCCCATGGTATTATTTTTATTGTGCCCATCTTTGCATGAAATGTTCCCTTGGTATCTCTAATTTTCTTAAAGAGATTTCTAATCTTTCCCATTCTATTATTTTTCTCTATTTCTTTGCAATGATAACTGAGGAAAGTTTTCTTATCTCTCCTTTCTATTCTTTGCAACTTTGCATTCAGATGGATATATCTTTCCGTTTCTCCTTTACCTTTGGCTTCTCTTTATTTCTCAGATATTTGCAAGGCCTCCTCAGACAACCATTTTGCCTTTTTCCATTTCTTTTGAGATTGGTCTTGATCACTGCTTCCTGTACAATGTCACAAACCTCCTTCTATAGTTCTTCAGGCACTCTATAAGAACTAATCCCTTGAATCTATTTGTTACTTCCACTGTATATTCTTAAGGAATTTGATTTAAGTCATATCTGAATTGTCTAGTGTTTTTTTTCCTACTTTATTCAATTTAAGTCTGAATTTTTCACAAAGGATTTCATGATCTGAGTCACAATCATCTTCCAGTCTTGTGTTTTGCTGACACTATAGAGATTCTCCTTTTTTGGCTGGAAAGAATATAATCAATCTGATTTTGGAATTGACCATCTGGTGATGTCCATGTATAGAATGTTCAAACTTCCACACAATTGGGCTTATCTAACATGCTGGCAAAGTAAAGTTCAAAATTCTCCAAGCCAGGCTTCAACAATACATGAATTGTGAAATTCCAGATGTTCAACATGGATTTAGAAAAGGAAGAGGAACCAGAGATAAAATTGTCAACATCTGTTGGATCATAGAAAAAGCAAAATAATGTCAGAAAAATATCTACTTCTGCTTTATTGACTACAACTTACTGACTATGCCAAAACCTTTGATTGTGTAGATCACAACAAACAGTGGAAAGTTCTTAAAAAGATGGGAATATCAGACTACCTTAAATGCATCCTGAGAAATCTGTTAGCAGGTCAAGAGGCAACAGTTACAACTGGACAGGGAACAACGGGCTGGTTCAAAATTGAGAAGGAGTATGTCAAGGCTGTACATTGTCATCCTGCTTATTTAACTTAGATACAAAGTACATCATGGGAAATGCCAGACTGAATGAAGCACAAACTGGAATTAAGATTGTCTGGAGAAATGTCAATAAGCTTAGAGATGCAGATGACACCATCCTTATGGCAAAGTAAAGAGGAACTAAAGTGTCTCTTGATGAAAGTGAAAGAGTAGTGAAAAATATGGCTTAAAACTCAACTTTCAAAAAATGATGATCTTGCCTTCTGGCCCCATCACTTCAAGGCAAATAGAAGGGGAAACAATGGAAACAGTGACAAACTTTATTTTCTTGAGCTCCAAAATCACTGCAGATGGTGACTGCAGCCATGAAATTAAAAGACTCTTGCTCCTTGAAAGAAAAGTTATGACAAACCTAGATAGTATATTAAAAAGAAGAGACATTACTTTGCCCCCAAAGTTCTGTCTAGTCAGACCTATGGTTTTTCCAGTAGACATGTATGGATGTGAAATTTAGACCATAAAAAAAGCTGAGTGCTGAAAAAATTGATGTTTTTGAACTGTAGTGTTGGAGAAGACTCTTGAGGGCCCCTTGGACTGCAAAGAGATCAAACCAGTATATCCTAAAGGAAATTAGTCCTGAACATTCACTGGAAGGACTGATGCTGAAGCTGACACTCCAGTACTTTGGCCACCTGATGTGAAGAACTGACTCATTGAAAAAGACCCTGATGTCAGGATGGATTGAAGGCAGGATGAGAAGGGGACAACAGAGGATGAGATGGTTGGATGGCATCACCGACATGACGGACATGAGACACATTGAGTACTCATGTGTCTATATGAGTAGACGTCTCTACTGATCTTGACCTGACATTTAACAAATGACTACACACAACAATGTTGGGTAAATGAGTTTAAAATGAACTGCTTCATGAACATTATTAAACAAAAAACAGAACATACACTTTGGAAATGAATAAAATATTTGAGCATATACACATTATAAAAAGAGCACCCAAATATATTAATTTTCTAAAAATAATACTCAACTTCATTCACTTAGGAAAATGCAAACTAAAACCATATTTGATTAACCATTATTAATACAAATTCTCAAAATGGCTAAAAGTAAATGATAAAAAATTCCAAATGATTACAAGGATGTAGAGCAACTTATATCCTCATATGTTCCTGAGAGAACTTAATTTATTCTTGCAGTGAAGAAACAAACTCTAAACAAAATCATATTAAGAGGGAATGGGAGATTGCGAAGACAAAATGATGCCTTCTAGGTGAATTTTTCTGTTGATTTATTTGTTTGTCTTTACACTCAGTGTTGAATCTTATTCAGAAAACAGCAATTACTATGATAGGTGCCCATGGAATTAAGCAAAACATTTACAAATTTATGCACCACTCTCAAGTCATTGTGATTTATATTAATTCTAAAACTTTGAGAGTAAGCCATGATTCATTGACTTTAAAAAGATAATAATAATAATAAAAATAGGAGGCTGTGAGGACTAGGTTCCTCCCAGCCCCTTTCCCTCCAGTGACAGATTTATTACTGCAGACTTTAAGACACTCATTGTAGGTGCTCCAGAGTTTTACATATGAGACCAAGACAAGGGCAGCCTTTTACAGTTCTATTATTATTATTACTGCTATTACACCATTTTAGAAGTTATAAAGATGATTTAGAATAGCTTAAAAGAGTATGCTTTGATTACAGGAAATTCTTAGGAATGGTAGGAAAGCATCTGGACTTTTTTCATATACACTATAACGTGTTTATAATATCATCCTAATAGGATGTATTTTAGAGAGCTGGTAGAAATATCACAGACTTATATGGCTGGTGAAGATTACTAAAGGTCATTTGGCCCATATTCTCCTTTCTTTAGGAAAACTTACACCTAAATCTTCCCAGATGACTCTTATTTCTAAAAACACCCTGAGGTTCTATGACTTCAGCATAATTATATGTGCAGCTTTTCCCTCAGTGAGAAATGTCTTCTTCATACCTACACTGAATCCTAACATAACTATTTAAATTTATTAAAACTTTGACATGGACTGGAATGAAATTAATTAATGTGATTATGTTGAAGAATAATGCTATGTTCTTCATATAAATCACCTGTAGGTAGAATTCTACCGCAGTAAATAATTTCACATTTTTGGTGTTGGCATGGTGGTCAGGAGAACTGCAGTATATGTGACAAAGACTAGCTAGATAGTCACCAAGCCTGATTCCTCCTGCTTTGGTTATAATTATCAGCCCCTTTTGATCTTAGATCAGGACTATGTAACTAGATAAACCTATGGGTGATTCAAATTGATGTTTGGTAGAAACCATGAAATACTGTAAAATAATTATCCTTCAATTAAAAATATTTTTTAAGTAAAAAGAGAGAAATAACAGAAACAAACTTCACAGCATCATTACATTCAATTTTTCTTAAAAGGAGAAACTGAAGACTCAGAATCTCTAGATTTATAACTTTAATCACACATTTAATAAATGCAAAGCAAGTACTTGGGATTAGATCTTAGGTTTTCTAAATATGCAGTACTTTTACCAGCATTCCATAGTGTTTTTATATGTCTCATCAGCTCCATTTTAGATTAAGTTTAAAAAAAAGTTTCAGAAACTGTACTGAAAAACAACTCTGAACACAAAAGAACATCAAAGAATGAGAAATATGAAAGAATGGAATCCTTTGAGAAAAACAAAAACTGTGCAACAAATGTATTCCTTATTTAAAAAAAAAAGTTATACACTAAAACAGATCGGGTCCATCATCACCCTGCAACTGTTCAAAATGAATGAAAGCCTTAATTTTTAAATAAGCAGAGGTTTTCAAACACCATCAAATCTAAAAGGAATATCAACACAAGAAATATCTAAAAATCATCTTTGGAAGTAAACTATAAGCTGAATAAATCATAAACGTGTTTATATAGAAAGCAAAAAACAAAAACAAACAGTGGATACAGTTTCCTTTAGGCATGAGGTATCTTTGAAGTTAACCATAGTTTAACATGCTGAGTGGGAAATAAACATCAGGGTATTGCATTCTCAGTAAAGAAACATAATCTGAAAATGAGTTTACAAAAAAATTGAGGAAAACAATTCTTTTTTAAATATTTGAGTGTGTGAAATGCATTGGAAAATAACAATATCTATAGTCTGCCTAAGGCATGTCCAAATGATAGCATTCATAGTCTGAGTAAGAGGACTCTGGCTATCTAAAAATATGGTTTGCCTCAAAGGCAAGCTTTTGAGTAGCTTCTCTTTGTATTCTTTATTTTCTCCCTTCTTATTGTTATCAATATCGTGGATTTTCATGCCCTCTCTTCACCAATAAACTTTGAAGGTTATGCTTAACTTAGATATCTCCAAACATACAGCTAGCTGCTTTTTCATCATAACCATTCAGATGTCTAGCAGGCATCTCAAACTAGTGTGAAAAACAAATTCCTGTTTTTCCTTTTCACCTTCAACTTTATCTCTGAAAGAAGAACTTACATTTCTTACTTCTTTGAGTAAAATGGCCTCACCTCATGTCATTCCTGACCCCTCTCTCATAAGATACATTTATTGTCAAAAGTATCCTTTGCCTCTGCCTTCAGAATATGAAGTATCAGTCAAATCTGACTGCCTCTTAAACCAGCTCTACTGCTAACAATCTGATTCAATCACTACTGTTTCTCACCTGGGCTATTTCAGTAGCCTTTCAGACTAATTTCACTATTTCTAAACTTTCCCCCATTTAATGTATTTGCAAAGGTGAAGCTATGATAATCCTCTTAGTAATTCATGCTGTGCCACTCATCTGTTTAGAATATTTCCCTGGCTTCCCTTTTCCATGAAGAATAAGAGCCAATCATTTCCTTACATTGGCCCACAAAGCATTCCATGGTGTGGCATCTCTCACTTCTCTTGCTTTTTAATGCTTATTACTTCTCCTTTCATTCACTCCACCTTGTATCTATAGATTTTTTTTAAATCATTTATTGAGTATGCAAGGCATACTGCATCTACTCAGCTTCCATGATATTCTTCCTGCTCAGAATGCTCTTTTGCTGGATATATACATTCACTAGTCAGAGCTCAAAAGGATTCTGAAGGCATACTAAAATGAAGGAGTCAGGGTTTCTTCTTTCCTAAAGAGGAACCAGTTACCAAGGTTTGGCCAAAGTACATGGGGACACTTAAAAAAAAAGGAAAAAACTCATTCAGATTTCCTTATCACTCTCCTAGCAAAAAAAAAGCAACATTAAAAAAAATCAAATATTACGGATAGTAGTGATTAACTTTCTCTTCTATTTTTCTATATCCAGCATTTTATACAATGTGATCCATAATCATCATGGTTGTAGTCATGGCTATGGTAGCTGTAAATGTAATACTTAAAATGTGCCAGGCATTGTTGTGTCAAGTGTTTTATGTATTAATTTCCTTAATCTTCATTGCAACTTATGAAATAGGAATATTTATTCTCCTCACTTTAGAGAGGAGTAAACCGAGGTTCAGAGAAGAAAAATCACACAGCCAGAACCTGGTGAGGCCAGATGGCAAGTCAGGTAAACTGAGTGCAAGTCCATGCTGCCTTCCTGATGCACTTGCTGTTTCTTAATTGCACCTAGTTGACTTTCTCTCCCTCTGCAGAGTAAGAATCTTGCTTTCACGTCTATAGTGTTAGGCAGTGATCTTGCTAATGTATGTACAAAGTACTGCAAACACTTTGCATTCATTCTCAGGGCTGCTATAGCAAATACCACAGACATGGTAGACAAAACAGCAGAAATAGTCTCTCTCACAGTACAGTTCTGGAAATCACAGACCAAAGTCTCTGTTGACAAGGGCCATGGTCTCTCAAAGTCTTCTGGGAAGAAAGCCTGTGGCTCCAACTTCCTTTGGTTAGTGGCAGAACAAGAGGGAATCTCTAACTTTGTCTTCAGATGGTTTTTTCTCCTCTGCCTCTGAAGGTCATTTTCTGTCTCTTCTAAAGATATTCTCATTAGATTTAGGATCCACTCTAAACCTATTATGATCTCAGCTTGATTCTTATCTTAACAGCGTTACAAATACCCTATTTTGAAATAAAGTCACAGTCTGAACTTCTGAGTGGAGAGGAATTTGAGGGAATAATTTTTCAGCACATTAAGTCTTCCTTTCCAGACCTGAACCTTTGACCATTTAACTTGGTCTCCTTGTCAGTCAGTGAGGACTGAGAGCTTTGAGAAGAGAGAGCCAAAAGCTCATCCTCTTCAGGTAATTACTGTATCACCTAAATTCCCAAGCTGTCTCCTTCTAGGTATAGTCCTTTCTGTTCTCTCTAGGTTTAAGACTGACTGACAATCCTCTTCTCAGAAGCAAATCACTGTGTCAAGGTCCTAAATGAGAGCCTATATTTAATAATATACATTTTATACTTGATACTCCCATTTTTTAACAAAAAGGAGGATCTGATATCTTTAAAATCCTTCAGCTGTAAGTTCTATAAAATGTTAGATTTTTTTTTTAAACCTATAGCTTACCTGATATAAGAAAGAAAGCTTTTCAAAGACCAAAAACAAAACTGAGTCACAGATCTTGAAAGACAGCAAACTCTAAAATTGGGTCATGCTCTGAGGGCATGCTGATCCTAGGTAAAACAGAAACTTTAGAGAATATAAGAAGTAAATGCCAGGGAAGGGTAGGAAGAAAATTTAGTGAAGTCTGTGGAAAAATTGTCCCTCAAATTTCTACACTTCTAAGAATGAACTAACAATATCTATGCCAAAAAAGATTATGGATAAAAAAAAAATCAACAATTTGAAAATGTATAATTATAAACTAGTCCTTATACATACATCAGATTTTCATATTAAAAGTAACCAATTTCAATATATTTCATGGGTGTTTAGCTTATGAGAAACAACCATAGAATCTAAGAGCATTAAAAAGTAAATTAGCCTCTAACTAATAAAAAAATAAATAAATAAAATTTAAAAAGTATCAACTAACAATGTAGCTGAAAAATGTTAATGGCAAAATAAATATCTAAAAATGAAAAGTCAATCAATTCAAATGCTTTTCAGTTGGCTTGCTAGTTGGTTGAATGAATTTAATATGAAGTGGGATATTAAGAGGATATTTAAGAATGTGTTACAGAAAAAGAAATGAGATTGCAGCTTTCACTTTCCAGACAGAATATTGGTACAGGATGATGAAAAGACATAGATCCTATCATGGTTCCCAAAGTTGAAGAAAGCAGATCTGTACAGTTCTGTTAGAGAGTTGGCAAAATTTCTGGAAAATACAAATCAATAGTTGGTGTGCCCAAGCTAAATGGGACAATGGATAGTCTCAAAACAAATGTCTATGGCCAAGTGTGCCCAAAAAGCAAAACAGAACTTGGTAAGCCAAGGAATAGGGATGATGTGTATTTGGTGCTCACCTATACGGCTGGTGACTGAAAGTAAGTCAGATTTCTGCTATTAGCTAAGACCCTCAAAAAGTGGCATGAGCTTAACATAGGAGAAGGATAAGCTAGAAGTCTTGGAGAGATTTCAAGAATAATACATGTTAAGCTTGAAATAAATAAGAAAGTATTTCATTATATATATGCTTATATGCATAATATATATATACACACATATACACACATATACATGCATGCATATATAAAATATATTTATATATTTAAGAGTTATATTCCTTCATAAAGATATAGGTATACTGACAACATTCAGACATGCCTTAGTGACAGAAAAATAATAATGCACACCTAAAGATGCAGATTGAGATTAACATTTAGTAGGAGTTTTGATTCAGAAAATTTCCTTCAAACAAACAGAGACAAAAAATTGAGTTCAGGTAGATTACATGGGAGGTGATTCTTGGAAACAGAAATGAAGATTTAGGAACAATGAGACAGAGAAGGGAGAGAAGTCCATGAATACTGTGTGGTCCATTAGTGATTCTGTTCCATAGAAGAATACTGGCCTCAAAACTGTTGGAGACTCTCTGACATTGTCTGAAGTGTGCCTCATGAGGTCCCACTGGAGGACAAGCAGAGAAAGGTGTTTATTCTCAGTATCTTTCCCCTCCTTGTGTGCAAACCCTATCCCCACACTGCCCAGCATTGTCAACATGTCTTGGAGATGCACACTTCTACAACACTAGCACTTGCTGTTAAGCCCAAGAGATGAGAGACTCAAGTAGCTGAGGTAAGAAGTTGTCCAAATGAGTGTTAAGTGCTGCAGCAGCTTCTCATGAATGCAGCTTTCCATTGACTACAGGGACCACTGATCATCAAAGCACATGCTATACTGAAGGATGAAGGGATAAAAATGTCCACATGTTAACTGGATTTGAAAACCTTTTCATGAACATAGAGACTTATCAAGAAGTCTTTATGGATACATTTAAAATTTTATCCTGTCCTTTGGAGATTAGAAAATTTGACATTTTCTTCTCTTTGCATTGTTTGATTTGTTGCTGTAGACATATATTATTTTTGATATTAAATATGATAGCCATCTACCCTATGGTATTTTATCCATTAAAGAAATAACAAATTAATAGATTTTTTTTTATTTCTGAAATTCATTGAGTTTTCTTCAGAATAAGAGGTGATTTAATAATGAAATTTAATGAGGCATTCTTTGTCTAATGATTCCATTGTAGAGATAGAGATAGTGATGAGTAACTGAAATCTTATTTCCATTTTTGGAATGTTTTCTGGTTACTTAATCTCTACTCATGTGTTCAGTTTTTAAAATAATATTGCTTAAGATACACTAAGGCTTGTGACTGAGACAGATGAGGAAAGAAAACCACTCCAGACCATAGGATTAAGCAGTCTTCATCTACCCTCAAAAAACAAGGTGAACTTTGCTGAGCACAAGACTTTGTGTATGAGTTAACCAAAAGGTCTTTGATAAATGATGACTACATTAACTAATATTTGGTTGACTGATTGAAAAAAGAAATGATTCAGTCAATTTTTTTTCTGGAAGTAACTATTTCATGACGAACTCTCAAATGTTAAACCATTGATTTTTGACATAATGAAAATCTGCACTCTTATGATGGGTAAATTTGCTTAAACCTCAGATCTCAGTGCCCTCCTGCAAGGTATTGTAATTCTTCATGTCAAAGATGAAGATCAAGCATTCCTCCCTGACACAGTCCTACAATCTGTGACTCCTTCCATGGTGTTGCTTTACCACTTAAAAAAAATTATATTGAAGTATTGATGATTATCAATATTGTGTTAGACTAAGGTATATAGCAAAATATTTCCTTTTTCCCACCATATATATTTCTTTTCATTGAAAAATAATTGCTTTACAGAATTTTGTGGTGTTCTGTCAAACATCAACAAGTATCAGCCATAGGTACATCCATGACTTCTCCCTCCAGAAACTCCCTCCCATCTCCCTCCCATCCCACCTTTGAAATCCCTTGTTTCCAGGCAAGCAGAAAAGAAGAAAGAGAGCCTGGAAGATTGCTCAGATTTCCCATCTGTCAAGCCTGGAAGAGATTTTTTATCACTTTTGCATAGATTTTATTAGCCAGGATCTTGCTATTAATATATAGCCCCTAGCCAAGAGCAAGAGAGGCTGATAATTATAACCAAAACAAAAGGAATCAGGCTTGATGAACATCCAGTTAGTCTTTGTCACAGCTACTACAGTTCCCCTGACCACCATCCCGAAACTAAATATATATTTAATGATTTACTGTAGGCAGAATTCTCTCTATATGTGATATAAATATGGAACAGAACATAAACATACAATTAATTTCATTCTAGTTCATGTCAAAGGCTTTTTTTTTAAATTGAGGTATAATTTACAATGTTGTAAATTAGTTTGTAGTTTGAGGTGAAACATGGAATGCTTTGGTTTGCATATATAGACATGGACACATACACATGGACACATATATGTATGTACATACTTTTCAGATTCCTTTACATTATAGGTTATTATGCAATACTGATTATAGTCCCTAGTGCTATACAGTAGGTCCTTGTTATGTCTATATTTTGTCTATAATAGTGTGTATATGTTAATCATAAACTCCTAATTTATCTCTTCTCCCACCTCTTTCCTTTAATAAACATGTTTGTTTTCTATGCCTCTCAGTCTATTGCTGTTTTATAAATAAGTTAATTTATGTCATGCTTTTATATTCCACATATAAATAGTACTATATGACATTTGTCTTACTGCTTTCACTTAATATGAAAATCTCTAGGTCCATCCATGGAGAAGGCCATGGCACCCCACTCCAGTACTCTTGCCTGGAAAATCCCATGGACAGAGGAGCCATATAGGCTACAGTCCATGGGGTTGATAAGAGTCACACAACTGAGCAACTTCACCTTCACTTTTCACTTTCTTGCATTGGAGAAGGAAATGGCAACCTACTCCTGTGCTCTTGCCTGGAGAATTCCAGGGATGGTGGAGCCTGGTGGGCTGCCATCTATGGAGTCGCACAGAGTCGGACACTACTGAAGCAACTTAACAGCAGCAGCAGCAGCATGTCCAACCATGTTGCTTCAAATGGCATCACTTCATTTGCTTATATATCTACAATATTCCACTGTGCTGGAATAGAGAATGTACCATATATTTTTCTCCATTCATCTATTGATGGAGACTTAGGTTCTATGTCTTGATCATTGTAAATAGTGACACAATAAACATGGGGGTACTTGCATTTTTTATTTAAAGTTTTCTCTAGATATATGCCAAGGAGTGGGATTGCTGAATCATATGGTAACTCTATGTTTAGCTTTTTCAGGAACCTCCATACTGTTCTCAGTAGTGGTTGCACCAATTTATATTCTCACCAATCGGTTCAGTTCAGTTCAGTTGCTCAGTTGTGTCCTACTTTTTGTGACCACATGAAATGCAGCTTGGCAGACTTCCCTGTCCTTCTTCTCCTAGAGATTGCTCAAACTCATGTCTATTGACTCAGTGATGCCATCCAACCATCTCATCTTCTGTTGTCCCCTTCTCCTCCTGCCCTCAATCTTTCCCAGCATCAGGGTCTTTTCAAATGAGTCAGTTCTTCACATCAGGTGGCCAAAGTTTTGGAGCTCTGGCTTCAGTATCAGTCCTTCCAATGAATATTCAGGATGGATTTCCTTTAGGATTGACTGGTTTGATCTCCTGCAGTCCAAGGGACTCAAGAATATTCTCCAAAACCTCAGTTTAAAAGCATCACTTCTTTGGTGCTCAGCTTTCTTTAAGGTTCAACACTCATATCCATACATGACTACTGGAAAAATCATAGCTTTGACTAAACAGACCTTTTTTGGCAAAGTAATGTCTCTGCTTTTTAATGCACTGTCTAGATTTATCATAGCTTTTCTTCCAAGAAACAAGCTTCTTTTAATTTCATGGCTGCAGTCACCATCTGCAGTGATTTTGGGGTCCAAGAAAATAAAGTCACTGTTTCCATTGTTTCTCCATTTATTTGCCATAAAATGATGGGACCGGATGCCATGATCTTAGTTTTGTGACTACTGAGTTTTATACCAACTTTTTCATTCACTGGAAGTGTAGGAGAATTCCCTTTTTTCCATACCCTCTCCATCATTATTATTCTCAGACTTTCTTATGATGGCCATTTTGGTCAGTGTAAGGTTGTAGCTTTTTGAAGTTTTGATTTACATTTCTCTGATAATTAGTGGCATTGATTATCTTTTCATATGCCTACTGATCATTTGTATTTCTTTGTAGAGATGTCACCTTAGGTCTTATGCCCATTTTTGTTATTGAATTTCTTTCTTTTTTTTTAATATTAGACTGTATGAACTGTTTGGATCAAATTTAAATAGGTGTGAGGTGACTTGGAGTAGATATGAAAAGGAAATTTCTCACAGAGGGAAAATCTGCATGTATATTTATGCTGAGGTCATAGAACTTCAGGGTGTTTTTAGAAATAACAGTCATCTGGGAAGATTTAGGTGTAAGTTTTCCTAAAGGAAGGACAATATAGTCCAGATGACCTTTAGTAATGTCCACCAGCAATATACATCTGTGACAATTCTACTAGCTCACTAAGCCATACTTGATTAAGATACTATAAACACTTTACAGCATGTGTGAATAAAATCCAGAGGATTTTCTATTATTTCTGAGAATTGAAGAATATTAAATTGTAGCTCTTCTAAGTTATTTTTTCAATTGCTTAAGTGGTATCATCATCATCATTACCCAACTGTGGAATATTGTCTCTCTGCCTTGGACTCTTCACAAAAAAAAAAAAAAAAAAAAAAAAAATTAAAGAATGTATAATGTATGTTCTAAAAGCTGTGTTAATGAATCTGCCACTGTAAGTGAAATATTTTGGGTGAACTTAGGCTTCACATCCCACTGTTTTTATTAAAGTAAGAAAAAAATGTTAATCTTAGCTTATTCTCAAAGTGTCAGAATTTATGTAAACCACAATGATTTTTAAGGTGAGCATATATATATATACACACACACACATATATACACATATATGTGTGTACACACACACACACACACACACACACACACACACACACACACATATAATTTTGCTTGCATCTATGGCCACAAGTGATTCCTGTTTTCAGGGTAAGACTCAAATTTTACTGTGAAAACAAATAAGTCAAAAGAAAAACTCACCTGGTGGACAACATATTATACTCAGAATTTCCCCTTTCCTTTTAAGATTAATGCTTTATTTTAGGTCACTATCTTAGTCTGTTTTTCATCCCACAGGAAAGAAAAAAAAAAAAAAATTCCCATTTTTATCCTGAGGGTTTCATGCCCTCTTCAACCCAGCCTCCCTACATCAATTTGAAAGATATTCACACAAATGTGGCAACTCTTTCTACATTACAATTTGCTTAATGTGTATTATTTTTTATTGCTGCAAACTATGACACATTTTGTAACTTAAAAGAACAAAAATGTACTATGCCATGTTCTCCTTGGATCAGGAGTCAGGCATGAGTTAACTAAGTCCTCTTCTCAGGAATTCACCAGGCTGAAGTCAGGGTAATGTGTAGGGCTGCAGGCTCATCTGAAGCTGAGGTGCTCTTCCACATTCACACTTTTGGCAGAGTTCCCTTTCTTGGAGCAGGGTGATGGCAGTCTCCATTTCCTTGCTGAATGCTGGTCAGAGACAGTTCTCAGCTTGTCCTTAGGTTCCCTCTCAGCACAGTGACTTACTTCTTTATGGCTATAGGAGATACTTTCTCTAATCATCTGGTCTGAGTCTGCTGTGACATAATTATGGGCATCAACCAACATCTCTGCCTTGCAGTAATCAAGGAAGCACCAAATCATTTCCACAGATTTGGCTCACATTCAGACAAAATAATTTTATAAGGTGTGTAATAACTAGCAGGAATCTTGAGCGCCAGATTAGAATTCTGCCTACCACATAATCCCTTTAAATATGAGGGAACATTTATCAGTTATTTTAAAATTATAATAACTAAACTATCTTCTCTTGATTTAAATTACTGCTGATAAACATTTTAAGGTTTCAGTCTTAGTCAAGAGTGACATTAATTGACTCATGAATGACATTTCAACAGATATTTAAATTGTCTTACAAAGATGCATAAAATATAGAAAAAATATATTTTAAATAAGTAAGAAAATTAAAGAAAGAACATTATTACTACATAAAGTTTCTATTTTGAGATTTTTATGTGGACTTAGGCAAATCTGTAAGACAAAGCACACACCTCCCACCTCCCACCTCCTTTCCACCACAATGTTAATAAACTTTTGTTTGAGCATTGGACTGGCTTTTTGAGAAAATCATTCAGATGATATCATCATTTGTAAAACAACATAGTGTAGCTAATAGGAAATTCTTGAGATCATGTTTTGGAAAAATAATAGTCATAACCCTAATTTCCCAAGAAACATTGCCACTTCAAAAGTGAACATGAACAGATATTATTCATTATATCCACTATTTTTTGAGCTCCTATTATGTGGTTTGGTAGCATTTTATATGAATTATGTTAGTATTATACAGTATATAACTGTTGTTTTTCATAATTATATTAAGTCAATAATAATTATTGTGGCCATTTTTTCAGATGGGGGCATACATTCATTAAACATTTTGCTCAAAATTCATATAGCTAGTAAATAGTTAACTCAGGATTTATAGCTGAGATTTTTTAAATGCTAAACCCACTTTTTATAGACCCTAAACAGTACATTTTAACATCTGCAGATCCAAACTCTTCTGTTTTTGTTATTTACAGGCAAATGCAAGATACTAAAGTAGGTCATGTTGGTTATTTTAGAGTGGTTTGTTAAAAAAAAAAGAGTGGTTTGTAATAAACATCAAGGCAATTGTGGCTGAGCTTTGCAATTAGCAGGAGACAAACCAAGTGCAAGTGTAGAATCTTAATAAGTGTTTTTAATCTACTTGACAATATTTAGATGGATCCTTATTGTATTTTTTATTTTGTTAAAAATACTCAACAATATAAACCAACAGTTAGTTGTAAAACAGGTGTTGTTTAAACACTAAAAGGAAATATTGGATATATTAGTAAGTATGTGGACTCTGATTTATTCTACAAATGTTCGTACCATACAAACCAACTGGAAACAAGAATAAAACCATCCATGATTCAGTTCAAACAAGTGCTCCAGCCTCTGCAAATGTATACACAAAGTGAAAACACCAGTAAAATGAATAGTTATACTGCAAGCCTATGCAAAATAATCACATTTATTTTTGGAAAATTTTATTTGGGAATCTTTTGGAGGAGTGGTAGAATTTTGAAAACCTTGGAAGGAAAAAAAAAAGTTTTCAAGGTAAGGATACCATTCTACTTGGAAAGAGTGGTCTCAGGTGTTAATACTGGTAGAATTAAAAGATACAGTACTGTTTTCAAAGCCAGATTTTCTTGGATAATGATATCAAGTATATTTAAATTACTGAAATTAAAGAGATATCATCCTGCATCCATTAGAGTAATCTTCCTTTGTAAAGAAAGAAGTAGAGATCATTTCAACAAAGTCAAGTGTATAGCTAACATTTTAAATGTTAACTTTGAAAGCTTTATAAATGTTAATGCATATCTATGGATAGGCAATGCTTCAATAGTGTCTGATAGATCAATGTGTAAATAGTTAATAATTATAGGGAAGAAAGGGCAAAAGTCAGCAAAGATTTTTTTATACACAACTTTTAATAAATAATGTAAAGTGAATAAAACAGAATAGGGCCTTGCCTGGTGGTCGAGTGGTTAAGAATCCAATAGAGCCTTCTCTTGCAAGGGGTATAGGTTCAATCCCTGGTTAAAATTAAACATTCAGGAAAAAAAAAATTCATGACATCCAGTCCCATCACTTCATGGACAAATAGATGGGGAAACAGTGACAGATTTTTTTTTTTTTGAACAGGGTGTGGGGGGGTGTGGCTCCAAAATCACTGCAGATGGTAACAGTAGCCATGAAATAAAAAGATGCTGACTCCTTGAAGAAAAGTTATGACCAACCTAGACAGCAGTTTTTGTTTGTTTGTTTTTTGTTTTTTAGACAATGTGTTAAAAAGAAGAGACATTACTTTGCCAACAAAGGTTCATCTAGTCAAGGCTATGGTTTTTCCAGTGGTCATGTATAGATGTGAAATTTGGACCTAAAGAAAGCTGAACACTGAATAATTGATGATTTTGAATTGTGGTGTTGGAGAAGACTCTTGAGAGGCCCTTGGATGATGTGGAGATCCAACAAGTTCATCCGAAAGGAGATCAGTCCTGAATATTCACTGGAAGGGCTGATGTTGAAGCTGAAACTACAATACTTTGGCCACCTGATGTGAAGAACTGACTCATTTGAAAAGACCCTGATGCTGGGAAAGACTGAAGGCGGGAGGAGAAAGGGACAACGAAGGATGAGATGTTTGGATGGCTCAATGGACATGAGTTTGAGTAAACTCCGGGAGTTGGTGATGGACAGGGAGGCCTGGTGTACTGCAGTACATGGGGTTGCAAAGAGTCGGATACGACTGAGGGACTGAACTAAACTGAACTGCTTATGTCATCTATAAATAATGACAGTATCACTCCTTCTCTTCCAATTGGGACACTTTTTATTTTTCTTGTCTTATTTCTGTGAGGCTAGGACTTCCAATACTATGATAAGTAAAAATGGTGAGGGTGGGAAATCTTAGTTTTTCTTGATTTTACAGGAAGTGCTTTAAGCTTTTCACCATGACTGAATATGATATTTGTCATTGGTTTGTCATAAATGACCTCTAAAATGTTGAAATATGTTCTCTATATACCAAACTTGATGAATGTTTTTCATGAATGGATGTTGATTTTGTCAAATATTTTTTCTGTGTATATTGATGTGTATAGTCATGTGATTTTTTCCTTCCTTTTGCTAATGTGGAGTATCACAGTGATTGCTTTGCAGATACTAAACCATCCTTACATTACTGGAATAAATTCCATTTGCTCATAGTGTAAGAAAATTTTTCATATTGCTGAATTTGACTAATATTTTTGAGAATTTTGCATCTATATTTATCCAAGAGATTGGTTTGCCTTTTAATATTTTGTTTTTAATAGTGTTTTTGTATGATTTTGTTTTCATGGTAATGATAACTTCATATGTTTCAAGAAACTTGTACATTTCTTCTAGGTTGTCATACTTGTTGGTATATAACTGTTTTTAGTATTCTCTTGTGATTATTGTAGCTTTCTGATATATGTTGTCATGTCATCTTTCTCATTTTTCATATTGTTTATTTGGGTCCTTTCTTTATTTCTTGATGAGCCTGGCTAAAGCTTTGTCAATTATGTTGATCTTTTAATAAAAGACAACCTTTTGTCTCTATTTTATTAATTTCCTCTCTGAGCATTTTTCTTTCCTTCCTTCTGTTGACTTCAGGCTTTTTCACCATTTTACTATTCAATTAGGATGTAGGTTGCGTGGTTTATATGAAATTTTTCTTTTTTCTTGTGGTAGACATACATCAATTTCTCACACTATGTCAGTTGATATTTGCTTTATATAGTTTATATAGTTGGGCTTTTCCATATTAGGTGTATACATGTTAACAAGCATTGTATCTTTTCTTTGCACTGATTTCTTCATCTCCATATAATCTCCTTCTTTATCTTTTGCTATAAATTTTGTTTTAAAGTTTACTTTGCCTGCTAGGAGTATTGCTACCCATAATTTTCTTTTTCTTTCTTTCTTTCTTTTTTTTTTTTATCATTTCCACGGACTTCCATTTTCCGTTCCCTCATTTTCAGTCTATGTGTGTCTTTATCTTTGAATTGATTCCTTATAAGCAGCAAATAGATGATTCATATAGTTTATCCAATCAGCTAACTTATGTTCTTTGACTAGAGCATTTAATCTATTGAAATGAACATGAATATTAATAAGTAAGTACTTGCTGTCATTTTGTTACTTGTTTTCTAATGTTTTTGTAGTTCTTCTCTGTTTTTCTTGTAGTTTCTTCCCTGGTGGTTTGATAATTTTCTTTAGTGTTATATATATATGTATTTTTTTATATATGTGCTTATTTTGTGTATCTATTGTAGGCTTTTAATTTGCAGTTACCATGAGATTTATATACGTTGACCTATATCTACTTGGTTCTGACTGGTGGTGTTTTAAGTTCAAACGTATTCTAAAATATCTACATTTTTCTTCCCTACTCTGAATTTTGTGTTATTGAAATCATATGTTACATCTTTATGTTTCGCCCTTTAATGGATATTGTAATTTTATTTGATTTTACAATTGCTTTATTTTTATCTCTGAATTAGCTTATTTAAATGATTGATCCTTAGCCTTTTCTATATACTTATATTTACTAGTGGATTTTTTTCCTATACTTGCACTTACTTCCTGTTGCTGTGTTTTATTTTTCACTTAGAGAAGACCGTTGAATATTTCTTTTCGGATAAGATTAGTATTGGTGAACTCTTGTAGCTTTTGCTTGTCTAAAATTTTCTCTATCTTCCCTTCAATTCTAAATGATAATCATGCCAAGTGGCATATACTAGTTGCAGGGTTTGTTTTTTTTTTTTCCAACAGTTTGAATATATCATCTCATTCCCTTCCCCAAAGTTTCTACAAAACCATCAGTTGATGGCCTTATGGCAGTGCCTTGAAAATGACTTTGTGTTTTTTTCTTGCTGCATTTAGAACTTTCTTTTTGTATTTAACTTTTGCCAATTTAATTATGAAATGTTTTTGTATGGGCCTGTTTTGGTTCATCTTGTTTGAGACTCTCTGTATTTCCTGTACTGGAATATCTGTTTCCTAGTTCAAGTTCAGGAAATTTTCAGCCATAATTACACCAAACACATTTTTTACCTTTTTCTCTTTCTTCTCATTCTTGAACTCTTATAATGCAAACATTAGTATAATTGCTGTTGAGATAGCTCTAATTTTTTTTTAATGTGTTTTTCTTTTCGCTGTTCTGATTGAGTGGTTTCCATTATTATATCTTCCAGCTCATTTATGTACTCTTCTGTATTATCTAGTCTGCTGTACTTTTCTTCTAACATATTCTTCATTTTACATACTGTTTTCTTCTGTTCTGTTTTATTATTTTTGTATGTTCTAACTTTTTTGTTAAAATCCTCAGTGTGGGGGACAGGATATAAACAATGCTATAAGTAAAATAGGTAATTGTTGAGAGTCTGTTGTATAGCATAGAGAGTTCTACTCAAGACTTTGAAATGGTTTAAATGGGAAAAAATATAAAAAAAAAGAATGACTGGATATGTGTATAACTGATTTACTTTGCTATATATTTAAAACTATATTCTAATAAAATAAAAATAAAAATAAATTCTCACTGTGTTCATCTATTCTTTTCCCTAATTCAGTTAGCATTCTTATTACTAATACTTTAGAATCTTTATCTGGTAAATTGTTTATTTCTCTTTCAATTGTTTATTTTTTCAGGAGTTTTCTCTTCTTCATTCAATTAAAACAAACAAACAAACTTCTTTCTTCAAATTTACTCTATGAAATTAGGTAAGCAGGTAACTCTTGCACTCTTGAAGAGGGTCCTTGTGTGAAAGCATCCCTATATCATCTGCATTCCATCACCTCCGTTTAGTTTGTTTGTAGTGTTTCTTCTAAAGGCTCATTTGACTTCACATTCCAGGATGTGTGGCTCTGGGGACTGACCACACCATTGTGGTTACCAGGCTCATTTAGACATTTCTTATATATATATATATTCTTGCCACATCTTCTTAATCTCATCTTCATTAGGTTGTTAGCATTTATGTCCCTTATTGTGCCCATGCTTGCATGAAATGTTCTCTTTATATCTTCAGTTTTCCTGAGGAGATCTCTAGTTTTTCCCATTCTATTGTTTTCCTCTATTTCTTACATTGTTCACTTAAGAAGGCTTTCTTATCTCTCCTTGCTATTCTCTGTAACTCTGCATTCAGCTGGGTATCATTCCCTTTGTCCCTGTTTTTACTTTTTTTCTTTCCTCAGATATTTGTAAGGCCTGCTTGTTTCAGGGAAGGATTAATTTTGACTCCATACTGGATCTATTTCTGTGACTTTAATACTTTATTTCTTGCTTTTTTAAAAATCTTTATTATAACATATGTAATGGCTTGTCTCAGAGAACACTGCCATCCTGCCCCCCACCCAGCGTGACCCTTAAACTGCCTTTGTTTAACTCACAGTGAGATAAGCTAACTCTTCACACCTGTGAAGGACAGTGACATTCTAAATTCCTTTTGTGAAGAATGGCATAATTCATACTGATTGCCAGCATAGCTCAAAACTTCACATTTGTGGTGTGGCATCCTTGTTTATTGATATGGCAGGAGATAGTCCATTTCACACCAGCTGTAAAATGACTACAAGAAAGTAAAATGAACACATCCCCCTGTCTGGGGTTTGCCATTCTAGGAGATATTTGCAAGAATTAAATGTTTTTTTTAACTCTGTTTGCTCACCTCCTCTCATCTCTGATCCATAAAGAACCTGGCATCCAGCCCCTGACAAGACAATTGGGACATTAGTCTGTCATCTTCTTGGTCAGTCAGTTCTTTGAATAAAGTCACATTCCTTACTTCAACGTCTCATCTCTGTGATTTATTGGCCTATTGTGCAGCTAGAAGAGTGAGCTTAGACTAGATAACATCCTCAGACAAGCACTTTGCCTTCTTGAAATTATTTTTCTTGGGAATGGTCTTGGTCACTCCCACCTATACAATGTCATGAACCTTCATAATTCTCTGTTCTAATTCTGTAAAAAATGCTATTGGGTATTTTTGATATAGACTACATTGACTCTGTAGGTTGCCTTGGGTAGTATAGCCACTTTAACAGTATCATTATTTTCTACTGCTATTCTAGGACTTTTTGTGAGCAAGCTTATAGATGATAATTCCCCTCCCCACTATAAGTCATTTACTCTCTATTCAGTGAACTGCTTCCAAAATATTATATCAAAATCACATTTGCTTGATTGAATTTTTACAAATTGACTCTCCTATTAGTAAAACCTGGGAGTTCTCATTTCATATAGTGCTGAAGCCTAGTTTGAAGGATTTTGAGCATAACCTTACTAGACTGTGAAATGAGCCCTCATTTTGCTTACCTAAGTAATATGTCAAGTTTATATATTGTACTTAATAAACCATTTTTTCAGATAAGATTTATTATGAAGGACTGTGTCCATTACACATGGGGACATGAAAAGAACACTGCTATAGGTATTATTGTTCAATGGTGAAAAGTTCATATTTTCATATACAAAAAAGTAGATCAAGGAATAATTTGCTTTCTAGAGTCATTCAAGTGATTAATGGCTTCCTTATTCCAATGTTCTACAATCAACTTTAAGATAAACTTTGTTTCAGTTCTAGATAGAAGTATCCAAAGAATATGTGCTCATATAGTATAAACTTTTTTTCTTTCACCCTGTCTCTTCATCGGTTCACATAGAGAATTAGACACATTTCAGAACTTTTATGTAAAAAGAATACTACTAATGAAAAATTTGCCAAAATAACATTATAAAGTCATTGTCATTCCTAATATTTTACACTAACTCTTTATACTACCTTTTAATTCCAACTCTAACTACTCATTTTCATCTTAGATAAGTACTGATTAAGCAAAGACTCATTGCCAAAATCATTTTAAGAGTAACTGGCTTAATCAGGGATACCTAAAAAGAAGTTCTACACTCAAATATTTTAGTTAAAATAGAATAAAACCCCATATTATTTTAATTTCTAAAGTAATTGCTGACTTCATTTTAGTTAAAGTATAGGCTTTTAATATGATGCTATATACAATAGTAAAATTCATTTGCTCTTCTCTTTAAAATGTGAATAATATTGATAATTGACAAAATAAATGGTCTAAAAATGTTTAGTTATACAAAGTGAACACTACATTTTTTTTTTTCTGGTAGATGCTTTAGTGGTTTCTGAAATCATTTGAATAAGCATTTTCTTTTTCTCTTTTTCTTTAAGCCACCATTCTAATATATTTCTCTTGTTACTCATTAAAAGAAAATGAAGAGCAACACATTCTATGTCTGTGTGTATATATATATGTATACATATGTAATATATATATATATGTATATTTTTTCAAATGTACTTTAGAAGTTTAACTTGCCATTTTAAATAAATACTGTCAAATATATATATATATATATATATATAACAACCTAAAAGTTGAGTTAGATCTTATTTGATGGTAATACATGGGCTTGAGCCCAGGAGACAGTATCTCAGGTTATCTGAGAAAGCAGACTCTGAAGAGAAAGGGGAAAAGCCAGTCTATATACAAGTTTGCACCAAGGAGCAGGTAATCTGAATATTAAAAGGTTATTGTTAAGTAAGGGAAAACTAACCTTCTCACATGAAGAGATTTATTGATCTTCTAGGTATAGGAAAGTTATGAGAAACTAAAGAGCCTCTTGATGAAGGTGAAAGAGGAGAGTGAGAAAGCTGGCTTAAAACTCAACATTCAAAAAACAAAGATCATAGAATCCAGTCCCATCACTTCATGACAAATAGATGGAGAAATAATGGAAACAGTGACAGACTTTATTTTCTTGGGCTACAAAATCACTGTGGACAGTAACTGTAGCCTTGAAATGAAAAGATATTTGCTCCTTGGAAGAAAAGCTATGACAAATATAGACAGTGTACTAAAAAGTGGAGACATTACTTTGTTGACAAAGGGTTCCTATAATCAAAGCTATGTTTTTCTCAGTAGTCATGTACAGATGTGAGACTTGGATCATAAAGAAGACTAAGTGACAAAGAATTGATGCTTTCAAATTGTGGTGGTGGAGAAGACTCTTGAGAGTCCCTTGGACTGCAAGGAGATCAAACCAGTCAACCCTAAAGGAAATTAACCCTGAAACTCATTGGAAAGACTGATACTGAAGCTGAGGCTCCAATATTTTGGTCTTCTGATGGGAAGAGCTGACTCATTGGAAAGACTCTGATGTTGGGAAAGACTGAAGGCAGGAAGAGAAGGGAGCAGCAGAGGATGAAATAGTTGGGTGGCATAACCAACTCAAAGGAGAAGAATTTCACCAAACTGGGAGATGGTGAAGGACAGGGAAGCCCAGCGTACTCACAGTCCATGAGGTCACAAAGAGTTGGACATTACTGAATGATGTATAGGAAAATGCAAGAGTCTTGGCTTGCTGACATCATTTCCTTCATATGCACCTAGCTATCTGGGGCCAATCCTGTTTTGTTTGTTTTCCAAATACTAATTCCTTGTTTACAGCAAGAGATGGCCAGTGTGGTAGATGGCCACGACTCAAATCCCTCCTTCTCCTCAGTGCTTACTGGAGAGGAAGTAGCTGATATTGTCCAAATAGATGGCTTGTTTCACCTGGGCTCAGAAATTTACAGTTGGAAAAGGCTTGTTTACTGGTAGAGGGTAGAGCAGAAAATATCTCATTTCACAATATCAATTATGAGCATAATATAAATTGAACATATTCTGATGTTAATATATTTGGTTTCTTAATTTTCCTGTGTCTCCAAAATTACTGAATTCATTGTTCAAATTTATTTATTTATTCCCTTTTTTTTCCAGGTTAAATTTGAGTAATATATCTCTTTTAAATGTAATTAAAAGGAAAATATATTAATTTGCATCTGTCCATAACATAAAAATATTATTACAAAGAAATTAAATATAACATTTTAGCAATGGTAAAAGAAGCATATATTTCTTAATATTTATTTTACTTGGAAATGTATTAGTTAAACAAAGACACATTAAAAAACATCTCTCATGCTTTCACACTCTATGAATATTTTATTCAGAGTTGACTATTAGAAATATTTTGTTATGTATTTACATTCAGAAAACTAAGATAATGGCATCTGGTCCCACCACTTCATGGGAAATAGATGGGGAAACAGTGGAAACAGTGTCAGACTTTATTTTTTAGGGGCTTCAAAATCACTGCAGATGGTGATTGGAGCCATGAAATTAAAAATCACTTACTCCTCAGAAGGAAAGTTATGACCAACCTAGATAGCATATTCAAAAGCAGAGACATTACTTTGCCAACAAAGGTCCATCTAGTCAAGGCTATGGTTTATCCAGTGGTCCTGCATGGATGTGAGAATTGGACTGTGAAGAAAGCTGAGCACTGAAGAATTGATGCTTTTGAACTGTGGTGTTGGAGAAGACTCTTGAGAGTCCCTTGGACTGAAAGGAGATCCAACCAGTCCATCCTAAAGGAGATCAGTCCTGGATGTTCACTGGAAGGTCTGATGCTGAAGCTGAAACTCCAGTACTTTGGCCACCTCATGTGAAGAGTTGACTCATATGGAAAGACCCTGATGATGGGAGGGATTGGGGGCAGGAGGAAAAGGGGATGACAGAAGATGAGATGGCTGGATGGCATCACCAACTCGATAGACATGAGTTAAAATAGACTCCGGGAGTTGGTGATGGGCAGGGAGACCTGGCATGCTGCTATTCATAGGGTTGCAAAGATTCGGGCACAACTGAGTGACTGAACTGAACTGAGAAGAAAATCTTGTTTAATAAAATGTAAATGCAGAGATAGAAGTACAGAAATATATATGTTTAGCTGTAAATTATGGTCATTTGTATCTCTAGTTCTCTATATAATAACATTTTGCATATTTTCATAGCTGAAATTATTAACATAATTTCAGTTTATGATTATTCCTTTTTAATATTACTTTATCTGGCAGTATCTATTGATTGTGTTATAAATTATATTTAAAATGCTTTAATGTGATCTTTGCTTTGTTCCATTGCATATGCTTTCAGGATCATCATATCTAAATCTTTGTTCCTATCTTTGATTACATTCTTAGATTAAATTCCTAGAAAGATACTTCTTAGAGAACTAGCAAGCATATATATATGTATAGCTTTTGATAATGCAGTCAAATAGCCCTTCAAAATGGTTGTACCATTTCACACTTTTAAAAGAAATGTTATAGCAGGAGTAATAATTTATGAAATTAGAAATATATATATATATATTTAAATTTGGTTCATTAATCAGTATTTAATTTTTATCCTAATGTTTCAATAACTTTTATTAGTAATTTTTTACATAGATATTTTGGCATACCTATTTCAGTACTGTATTTTAATTTTTGCCAATTTTTTTCAGCACTAGCTGTGGCCTCTTGAATTTAAAATATTAAATTCATGTAAGTGTCAAAATACATGTTTGGTTACTGTTAATAATATTAATATTGTATAGCACTGGATAACCACAACCATATTCCCAAGTCAAGTGAGTTTTTTTTTTTTTTGCTCACGGTTACGTTTTCACTTAAAATAGAACAGTCTTTTAGAGTAGTACACTAAAATTAAAAATTATGTGACTATTTCTATTCAGAGCAAAGTTATATCAACAAGCAATACAAATAACTGTGTATTGTGAAATGAACATCTCCTGCAATATTAGTAAAGAAATGTCACAACCATCATTGATTTCTGCCCTCCAAATGTGAATGAGGGCTCCGAAAACTGCAGTTTAGCTGGTGCTGCTAAAATGGGAATTCAAGTTCTTGTTGGCAGATCCAAAGAATGAACTTCACGAACACACACTCACAGAAGCAGGCAAGCAGTGTTTACTTTAGAGGGAGAGGGTGTAAAACTCTCATAGATGTTGAGTCGAGGTGGAGTGCCTGAAAAGGTAGGAATTATAGCAGTGTATTTCTTTACTAGTATTCATCTGTACATTTTTTATTGGCTCCCATTTTAACATATGTAATTTTTAATCAATTCGTTTAAAGACCACCACATCCAGTTTGACATCTTTATGACTCCCTTTGATCCCCAGTTTTTCAGTTTCCCCAGACACTGAGTTGCCATCCCTCCACCCTTTCTCATGACTCCAGACCATTATTTAGGAATCAGATGTATGAGCTAAGAGTTAATGGTTCACTTCTTATTCTTCTTGATAAGGTGGACAGCAGTTAATGATTGTCCTGTCCTGTGTCTCAATGTTTTCTTCTTTACCAGACCAGGGAAGCATTGCTCTGAAAGCCTGGATGTTGGCACAAAGAGTATAGTTTTAAGTTAATAAAGTGAGTTGTTTACTTGAGGAGAAAACCACTGAAATTAAAAAGAACCAAGGTCTCAGTGTCCTACACTGTTTAGCAATTTCTGCCTCACTGCCACTCTCCATGGTGACTGCTGAGGAGCTGGGGAAATGCAAGAAGCAAGGTAATTATAGAAATAGGATTGGCCCCAGATAGCTGAGCTGCACATGAAAGAAATGAATTCAGTGAACCCAGAGGCTTGTATCTCCATACATAAAATGCTAAATTCCTTAAATTTATATATAGCCTGCTTAACATTAATGCCTCTTTGGAGCAGTTTTCTCAGAGCTACTGAGATGTTGTCTCCCAGACTGTCATAAATGTTCTGACCAAATAAAATAACTCTCTACTTTTAGGTTGTGACTGTATTTTTTAGTCAACAGTATAAATAACTGTGTTGTTAATGGTACAGGATAACCAAGTGTATTGACCCACTCTCCTTCATCTGTAAGGAAAATGCAATCTCCACACTTATCCTTTTTGAAGAGGAAAAATAGATCTTATAAAGGTTCACAAACCCACTGCTCTGTCAGTTTAGTTCAATCATTCAATTGTGTCTGACACCTTGTGACCCCATGGACGGCAGCACACCAGAATTTCCTGTCCATCACCAATGCCCAGAGCTTGCTCGAACTCATGTCCATCAAATCTGTGATGCCATCGAACCATCTCAACCTGTCATCCACTTCTCCTCCTACCTTCAGACTTTCCCAGGTCTCTTCCAGTGAGTCAGCTTTTAGCATCAGGTGGCCAAAGTATTGGAGCTTCAGCTTCAGCATCAGTTCTTCCAATGAATGTTCAGAACTGATTTCCTTTAGGAGTGACTGGTTGGATCTCCTTGTGGTCCAAGGGACTCTCAAGAGTCTTCTCAAATACCATAGTACAAAAGCATCAATTCTTCAGTGCTCAGCTTTCTTTAGGGTCAAACTCTCACATCCATACATGACTACTGGAAAAACTCTGGCTTTGCCTAGACTGACCGTTGTCAGCAAAGTAATGTCTCTGCTTTTTAATATACTGTTTTTGTCATGGCTACACTTCCAAGAAGCAAGCATCTTTTAATTTCATGGCTTCAGTCATCATTTGGAGTGATTTTGGAGCCCAACAACAACAAAAATATCTCTCATTCTTTCCATTGCTATGTCTATTTGCCACGAAGTGATAGGACCAGATGCCATGATGTTTGTATTTTGAAAGTTGAGTTTTAAGCGAGCTTTTTCTCTCTCCTCTATCAATTTCTTTTTTTTTTATTATCTTTATCTTTTTTCCCATTTATTTTTATTAGTTGGAGGTTAATTACTTTATAATATTGTAGTGGCTTTTGCCATACATTGATCAAGAGTTTCCTTAGTTCCTCTTCACTTACTACCATAAGGGTGGTGTCATCTGCATTTCTCAATTTATTGATATTTCTCCTAACAATCTTGATTTTACCTTGTACTTCATCCAGTCCAGCACTTTGCTTGATATACACTGCATATAACTGAAATAAGCAGGGCAAAAGTTTAAGGCTTTAATGTACACATTTCCCGATTTGCAACCAGTCCATTGTTCCATGTCCGTTTTTAAATGTTGCTTCTTGACCTGCATTCAGATTTCTCAGGAGGCAGGTAAGGTGGTCTGGTATTCCCTTCCTTTTAAGAATTTTCTACAATTTATTCTGATCCACACAGTTAATGGCTTTGGTGTAGCCGACAAAGGAAAGATAGATATATTTTCTTTTTTTGTGTGCAATTCTCTTTTTTATTTTCTATGATGCAATGGAAGTTGATCTCTGGTTCCTCTGTCTTTTCTAAATTCAGCTTGAATTTCTGGAAGTTCTCAGTACATGTACTGTTGGAGCCTAGGTTGGGAGAATTTTGAGCATTACTTTGCCAGTGTGTGAAATGACTGCAATTTTGTGGGTTTGAACATTTTTGTCATTGCTTTATTTGGAATGGGAATGAAAACTCACCTTGTCCAGTCCTGTGGCTAATGCTGGGTTTTCCAAATTTGTTGGCATATTGAGTGCAGCATTTTCACAGCATCATATTTTTGGATTTGAAATAACGCAGCTGAAATTCCATCACCTTCACTAGCTTTGTTTGCATTATGGTGATAAGTACCCTCTTCCTTTTTATGAACCATATGGTAAAAGGTGATTGTTTGCAACTTTGATAGGAATTGTCTTATGTTTTGCAAGTCTGGAATTTTAATCTTTATCTTTAATCTTTGCTGAGAATAACTACCTTGTAAGACAGTATGTATGTCCACACCATGCTGATTAAAACACCTTTGCTCCATCAGAGCTTGGGTCCCCTTGAATCTCTTGTCATTTACACAGTGTAATCATAAGGGATTTGATTTAGGTCATACTTGAATGGTCTAGTGATTTTCCCTACTTTCTTTAATATAAGTCTGCATTTTGCAATAAGGAGTTCCTGATCTGAGACAGTCAGCTCCCAGTCTTGTTTTTGCTGCTTGTATAGAGCTTCTCCATTTTTGGCTACACATAATATAATCAGTCTGATTTTGCTATTGCCCATCTGGTGATGCACATATGTAGAGTCATTTCTTGTGTTGTTGGAAGAGGGATTTTGCTATGATCAGTACGTTCTCTTGTCCAAACTTTGTTCGTTTTTCCCCTGCTTCAGTTTGTACTCCGAGGCCAAATTTGCCTGTTAATCCATATATTTCTTGACTTCTTACTTTTGCATTTCAGTTCCTTGTGATGAAAAGGACATTATATTTGTGTTTTAGTTGTAGAAGGTCTTGTAAGTCTTCATAGACTTGTTCAACTTCAGCATATTTGGCACCGCTGGTTGGGGCATAGACTTGGATTATTGTTATATTAAATGGTTTGCCTTGGAAACAAACAGAGATCATTCTGTCATTTTTGAGATTGCACACAAGTACTGTATTTCAGACTCTTTTGCTGACAATGAGGTCTACTCCATTTCTTCTAAGGGTTTCTTGCCCACAGTAGTAGATACAGTGGCCATCCGAATTAAATTCGTCCATTCCACTCCATTTTAGTTCACATATTCCTAAAATGTTGATGTTTTCTTTTGCCATCTCCTGTTTGACCACTTCTAATTTACCTTGATTCATGGACTTAGCATTCCAACTTTTCCTGTGCAATATTGCTCTTTACAGCATTGGGCATTGCATTCATCACCAGTCACATCCACAACTGGATGTTGTTTTTGCTTTGGTTCAGCCTCTTCATTCTTACTAGAGCTATTTTTCCACTCTTTTAAAATAGCATACTGGGCACCTGCTGACCTGGGGAGTTTAACTTTCAGTGTCATATCTTTTTTGCTTTTTCATATTGTTCATGGGTTTCTCAAGGCAAGAATACTGAAGTAGTTTGCCATTCCCTTCCCCATGAACCACATTTTGTCAGAACTCTCCACCATGACCATCTGTCTTGGGTGGTCCTACATGGCATGGCTTATAGTATTATTGAGTTATAGACAGGCTGTGATCCATGTGATCAGTTTGCTTAGTTTTCTGTAATTGTGGTTTTCATTCTGTCTACGCTCTGCATACTGTAAGAGGCTTGTGGAAGTTTCTTGATGGTAGGGACTGGCTGTGGGGGAATCTGGGTCTTGCTCTGATGGGTGGGCCATGCTCAGTAAATCTTTAATCCAATTTTCTTTTAATAGGCAGGGCTGTGTTCCCTCCCTGTAGTTTGCTTTTTGGCCAAATGGTGGTAGTGGGGGCCTCCTTGAAAAGGATTTATACCAGCATGTCCCAAGGCCCCAAGGACTGTTGTATTCAGTGCCCAGTACCCTGTGGCATGCCTCTGTTGACCCAAGTCTCCTCTGGAGACTCTTGGACTTCACAGGCAAGTCTATCTCAGTCTCTTGCAGTGTCACTTCTTTCTCCTGGATCTTGGTGTTAAGTTGTTAGAGAAGAAAGAGCCCAAAACTTTGGTGACCAAAAGACAAAGAAAGGGAAAATCCTGCCAAAATGGAACAAAAGAAAATCCAAGAACCAGAGAGAAAACTTCAGTTGAAACAAACATATCCAAGTCCCCTTCTTGGCTATCCCAATTTGTATAGGGCAGGCTCACAGATGTAGGAGACAAAACATATAAAAAGAGGAAGCCAAGATGTGTTGAGGCATTTCCTTTGAGGTCAGCCTGCATTCAAGCATCGAATCTGTACTATCCTTTGTTAGCCAAATAAAATTATGAGCTGTAACTGAGCCGTAACACTGCCATTTCAAATCTTTTTTTGCAGTGAGACAGAACCAAGGGAGTTGCACACTCTACTGACATATCTGTTCCTGTCCCCACGAGGTGGAGGCCAAGCACAACAGAAACCCAAATCAGTGAAAGCTCTTGCTGTGGAAACTGAACACAAAGGAAACCCAGCAAAGTGGAAGTGACAATATGCACAGCATGCTGGAAACTGGGACAGCAAAAACAAACCTGGCAGAAAATTCATGTAGCCCAGTCTCAGATTCCAGAAGACCTCTGGTTAGGGTTGGAAGTCCTCATCCCTATGGCTGGAAAGACATACAACTAACAAAATCTTAATTCCTTTATGATCTTTCATTTCTTGTCTCCTCAAATCCACTGTGAACAGGTAAGTGGCAGTGGGTTCAGTTGAAAGACTCTGACAGGCACTACTCCGCAGTGTGTCCCAAAGGCTACTGTATACGTTGGATCCTAGTAGCTGTTGCCCAAGCAGGTGATGGTTCTTCTATCCTTAATTCCCTTCATGCCAAGGATCAGGGCAATGAAACCTGTAGGCACAGGTCAGTCATTTATCAGCTTTTTGGTAGATTATGAAAGGGATTCTTTGGCACCCTCTTCCTTATGCTTTTTCCTCCCATCCTTCAGCTCCTCTCTCCATCTATGCCACTGTTTGCAAAGTATTGGTCAGGTCATCCACTTTCTATTTCTGAAAATTGTGCTTGAAACTATTTACCTAAGATTGGAACATGAACCCACATGACAGAGACTCAAATCCAGCCAAAATCCATGGTGCCTGGTTTCAGGACCTAATGAATCTCAGGTTCTTGTGTCTCATTGTTGAAAGAATTCAGTGAGAGACACAGACATAGATAAGAGGTATATTTGTTCAGATTCAGAAAGAAATATACCCCAGAGTGTGGGCCATCACAGAAGGTGACTGTGGCAGCCATGGAATGTGGTATGGTTAGTTTTTATGGGCTGAGTCATTTCATATGGTAATGAGTGGGAAGATCATTCCAACAGCTAGGGGACCAACCACTCCTTGGTCTTTCGATAGTACCTTGAAACTGTCATGGAGTCTCTGGGTGTATCATTTAGTTTGCAGAATGAGGATCAAAGTTTAGTTGAAGCCCACTTGTCAGCCATTTTGGACCTATTTGATTTTAATCAGTTTATGTTATGTCCTTGGGCTATGTCATTCTTTCAAAAGTTGTGCCCTGCCCCTTTCCCTCCTGTTTCATGCTCTTTTTATGAGCCCCATCTAGGCCCACAATGTTGAATATACAATCTTCTGGAGGGACAACCAGAAAATAGCTGACCCTTGGGAAGAAAATACTGTATAATATCCAATCCTTCTAGAGGCCTTCATCTTCCATGTTTCCTACATGTGTGACAACACCATCTCTCAGTGAACCTGCTAGGGTGGGTGACAGGCACACAGTGCCTGCTAGAAGTCCACATGCTGGTGGCATCCCTGCAAGGGCAATTGGGCTTCCAGGGACAATGTTTGACATTTTGGGGGTTAACCCTGTAGGCCTTTTGAGCTCAAACTCTTACCACCCTTCTCCTAAAGTCTCAAACATCAATTCAGTCACTCAGTCATGTCCGACTCTTTGTGACCCCATGAATCGCAGCACGGAAGACCTCCCTGTCTGTCACCAACTCCTGAAGTTTACTCAAACTCATGAAAACATACCCTGGGGTCAAATCTTCACTCTATTTTTATGGAATATCTTGTCTGCTGCTTCTTATCAATTTGTCTTTAAGCCACTTACTAACTCCTACAACCACGACCCTGCTTCCTCTGTAGGCAACATCTCTTCACCCAGCTTATTATTAAAATACTCTTAACACCCCTAACACGACCAGATAACCCACTTCTTTGTCATTGCTTTTGTTATGACCTAGACTGGGTCTATGACAATGAAATGTTTACCATTGGAGACACCCTAAGTTGTTCTAATGGATGACTAGGGGAGGAAATCAGTGACTTATATTACTTCTGAGCAATAAGAGGATAAGGTGTGTGTCTATTTCTGCAGGTTCCCAGTCTGAGTGCATACACTTGGATTGCTTTAGGTCATGGTATCTATTCCCACTCACGGTGGACAAACCAGCAATGGGTTAATACAATCCCTTAATCCTACCTAGCACTAGTCATGATAGAGATTTTGGGGATGCCTGACTCCAGCCTGGGGTCCCAGGAGGTCGACCTGCCTCTATCTGCCTGGGGATTTGATCTCCAGGAGGTTGTCAAACCTCAACCTGCCTGGGGATCTGCACCCTGACATGGGTTTTTCTGGCTCTCAATTTGCACCAGTACTGGGTAGGATAAGCTTCAGAAAGACTCACCCTTAAAGAATCTCACCCATGAAAATAGAAGGAGGTCTATTAGTTCTTGTGCCATGACCCGTCTCAGCAATAAATCAGGAACCCAGTGAGAACACCATTGCCTTTCTGCAAAAGATAAAAGAGGCCCTCCAAAAGTTTACCAATCTGGACTTAGACTCTTATGAGGGACAGGTGATTTTTAAAGGAAACATTCCTGTCCCAGTGTGCATCAGACATCAGGACAAAGTTACAACAGCTATAAAAGCAAGACCCTGTTGCCTCTTTAGATGAGATGGTCTAGACAGCCACTACTATCTTTTATAACAGAGAACAGGAGAAGGAGGCCAAGGCCCAAGAAATGAAGAGAAGGAATGAGACAATGCATGCCCAGATGCTGGCCACCCTCCAGGGAACCCTTATGACAAATCCTGAGTCCTTGGAGAACAAGGCATGAGGCAAATGCCTAATCTGTAGACAGATGGGACTTTGGGCCAAAGAGTGTCTAAACCATGGCATGTTACCCAAAACATGGCTTACTACAAATTCCACCCATTAGGACTTTGGGAGGCACTCTGCCCTTGGAATCCAAGAGCCTCAAGGTCAAGTGATAAGCCTTCCCTCACGATGATTCAACAGGACCAAAGTGGCCCGTTCCAGCCTGCCTGCCTGTCACAGATAACTATCACGGGGCTGAAGCCAAGGATGCAACTGATTGTGGCAGGTAGGTCTGAAAATTTATTGGTTCACACAGGGGCTACCTACTCTGTCCTGACCTCTTACTCTGGAGCCTTCTCCTCCCAAACCTGTACCCTTTGGGGTGCTACAGGAAAAACAGTCACAATCAAGATTTACCAGGGCACTTATTTGTTGATGGGATGGACAAATATTCCACACACACACACACACACACACACACACACACACACACACATCCTGTTTCTGGTGGTCCCTGGGTGTCCTACTCCCTTATTGGGAAGAGATATACTCACTAAGCTCAGGACCACCTTTGTGATGGTAAGATTTTCAACCCCTAGAGCCCTACAGGTCTGGTTACTACTGAGAAACCCATTACACTCTCTCCAAAAGAGAGGGACCAAAAACTATGGGAGGGCAAAATTAATCCCCAGATGTGGAACCAGGAGATTTTTGGGAATCCTGGTTCAGCCCACCAAGCTGAACTGGTCATCATTGTCTTCCAAGATCCCACTTGGTTTCCAAAATGAAAACAATACACCCTCAGAAGAAAAGCTTGTGAAATACTACAGCCTCTAATAAATAAACTCCTTGCCTGTGGACTATTGGTCCCCATCAATTTGTCAAGTAACACCCCAGTCCACCCTGTAAAGAAAAAAAATGGGACCTGGTGAAGTGTTAAAAGTCTCCAAATCATAAATGAAGCTGTAGTCCCCCTCCATCTCACAGTACCCAATCCCTATGTAATCTTGGCAGAAACCCCACCCAGTGCCAGGTGGTTTACAGTCCTGGATCTTAAGGATGCATTCTTTTGCATACCACTAGTTAAAGAATCCCAATATCTTTTTACCTTCAAGTGGGAGGCTCCAGGAGAGAAACACCATCAGCGATGTAAGCAGTATTACCTCAGGGGTTCAGGGATAGCCCTCACTTGTCTGGCTCTTGGCCAAGATATGCTAGATCTGGACCTGGGACCTAATGGAAAAACATTACAATATGTAGATGACCTACTGATCTGCTCTCCAGACCAGGAAAATGACCAAAAGCATGCAATTGAGGCTCTAATTGTTTTTTGGCAGAGGGGATATAAAGTCTCCCATTCTAAGGCAAAGGGACAGACGTCACTTACCTGGGAGTTCAGACTATGCATGGGTAGAGGAGGCTGTCCTCTGACCTAGTACAAGGAATTCTCCCCAATGACTTGAAAACAAGTGTGAGCTTTCCTGGGGCCAACCGAGTATTGTAAAATCTGGATACCCAACTATGGTCTAATTGCTCAGCCTTAATATGAAAACTTGAAGGGACGGGATACTTCAGTCTCATTAATGTGGGGAACTCCTCAAAAGGAGTCAGAGGCTACACTAAAAGAAGTCTTAGCTCAAGCACCCATCTTGAGGTTGCCAGACCCAGAAAAAACATTCCAACTATATGTCCACGGAAAGGAAGGGATAGCCTTGGGAATGTTAACTTAAAGATTGGGACCTGAGTCCCAGCCTATAGCTTTCTTATCCAAAAGGCTCGACCTAATTGCCCAAGACTGGCCCTCCCTGCCTTTGAAAGCTTGTAGCTATTTCAGTCCTGATAGAAGATATTTAAAAACTCTCTCTTGAGGGCAAAATAAATATTTTTACCAGCCACCAAGTGAAACAACTCCTAAATGGGAGAGGTCATATCTGAGGTCAAAGGATCCTCAGATATCAAGTAGTGCTGATGGAAAATCCAGACCTGGATATATCACCTAGTAAGATTCTTAACCCAGCTACCCTCCTGCCTACTTTGAGGGTTCTCTCCCATTTCACTCTTGCTTAGAAACTTTGGACCATTGGACAAAACTCCAAGGATTGTCAGAAGATCCTCTGACCAATACTGAGGAAATTCGGTATACTGATGGAAGCAGCTTTGTCTTAGATGGAAAAAGAAAAAAAAAATAATAAATAAATAAATAA
>CM035290.1:56071568-56103235 GCA_020226075.1 Hydropotes inermis | reverse complement strand
CACCCAAGGGTCCCCAATCAAGTATGGTGATCAAATCCTTAGGCTCTTGGAGGCAGTCCATTGCCCCCTGAGGTGTCAGTCTCCCACATTAAAGGACACCAAAAAAGGGAGCATGGAAGTGGTACAAGGGAACCAAGCAGCAGATCAGGCAGCTAAGAGAGCAGCATTTCAGAACCATGACCTAATAGGGGTTGCCACTTTAGTCCCACAGACTAATCTGCCAGAAACTCCTTCATATACTAAAGGTGAGACTCTTAAAGCTAAGAGTAAGGGCTTTCAAGAAGATCATATGAGGTGTTCCAAAATACATGCCACCACCAATATAAGGAACAAGGCCCTCCAAAGATTACTAGAAATGTCCTTCAGAAGAACAGGTCTCCAAACAACTACAAAGCAAGTGGTCTCCTGTTGTCCCACTTGTCAATTAAACAACCCCCAAGGAGCTCAAAGACCCCAGTGGGCCCAACAGCATGGGACCTACCCAGGAGAGGATTGGCAGATGGACTTCACCCAAATGCCAGTCTCTAAAGAGTATAAATACCTACTAGTCATGACAGATACATTCACAGAATGGAATGAAAATTTTCCCACCTGGACTGAGAAGGCCAAGCAGATAGTAAAAAACAAACAAACAAACAGACACACACAAAAATGTTCCATGAAATCATTGTGAGATTTGGCCTTCCCAGGTCATTACAAAGTCACAATGGGACATCATTTACTTCTAAGGTCACCCAAGGAGTCTCTAAAACATTGGGCATTACTTATTACCTCCATTCTGTCTGGAAGCCTCAGTCTTCAGGAAAGGTAGAAAGAGCCAACCAATTCTTAAAATCAACAATAAAAGAGGTAACCCAGGAGACCTCCCCAGATGGAAGGAGGCTTTACCAATGGCTTTCCTCTGCACACGTATTGCTCCTAAGGAACAGGTTGGTCTTAGCCCTTGGTGGTGGTGGTTTAGTCGCTAAGTTGTGTCTGACTCTTGTGACCCCATGGACTTTAGACTAGCAAACTCCTCTGTTCATGAGATTCTCCAGGCAAGAATACTGGAGTGGGTTTCCATTTCCTTCTCCAGGGGGTTCTTAGCCCTTATGAGATGCTATATGGGAGACATTTTGCTTATATCAAAAACCTCTTCCTAGATCCAGAGGCTCAGACACTCTGGTCTTGTACTGTGGCCATTGGGCAATTCCAACAAGAAATACACTTATGGGGTGCCAACCAGGACCCAAAGGATTCTAAGGAGCCACCACTGTATGTTCCAGGAACTCAAACCCTAATTAAAATCTGGAAGATGGGTCCTCAAAGGTTCAACTCAAGCCGACATGGAAAGGCTCCTATCCTGTAATACTTTCTACCCCCACAGCAGTCAAAGAACTAGGACACCACTGCTGGATTCACTACTCATGAGTAAAGCTATGGAAGAAAATAGAAGAGGACACTCAATACACTCGTGAGCCCCTGGGAGATCTCAGATACCTATTCAGGATTACAAATGAGTGCCATTCTAATGATAATCTCCAAAATTAACTTTCTGGGGATAAGTTTTCTCAAGATAGCTTTAAAGAGCCAACACAGCTTGACAGGGGTTTGACTCCAAAATAGACAGGAGATAGATTTGATCCCTCAACAAGGACAGACTTGAGCCATCTTGAATGAGACATATTGCTTCTGGGTATATACCTCCAGTCAAGTTAAAGAAAGTCCCACAGTCTTCAAGAAAAACATTCAGATCCTACAGGATCTCAAAGAATGATCTGGAGAGCTCCCAGTGTGGCTACAAACTCTCTTTGGAGGATCCTATTCCTGGTGAAGGGGGATTTGGAGTAGGCTAATGCCCCTACTAATCCATGTTATCACCATATTGATACTTCTTATGATTGCTCCATGTGTCATCAATTGTTTAAGCCATTTTTTCTCTGCCCAGGTCAACAAGCTACAAAAATGCAGTTCTAGTTCAACAAGGATACATACAACTTAACCTGACCACAGAAAATATCTATCACTCATCTTTAGATAGACACCACTCTAAGGACTCTGAGACCTCAATGTCCTTATCCCAAAGAATGTGGTTCTCCCACCTCTTGATGGGAGGATGTTAGGTAGTTAGGACAGAAAAAAAGGACTCCAAAATGGTGGTGGCTAAAAGACAAAGAAAGGGAAAAGCCTATGAAAATGGAGTAAAATAAAATCCATGGATTGGAGTGAGAATTTCAGATTGAACAAACACAGCCCCTTCTTGGCTAGCCCAATTTGCATATGGCAGTCTCAGGCAGTTGTGAGCCGGGGAGAGGAGACAAAATGTATAAAAAGAGGAAAACAAAATGGATTGAGGCCTCTCCTTTAGGGTTGGCCTGTCCTCAAGCATCAAGGGTGTACTATCCTTTGTTTGCTGAATAAAATTCTGAGCTGTAACCAAGCTGTAACATCAGCCCACTGTTTCAAATCTTTGTTGCAGTGAGACAACCAAGGAAATTACACACTCTTTCGACACTGGTTGTGCCCTTCAAGATTCTTTTTCCCCAATTCTGTGGAAATTCTGTAACCAAATCCCACTGGTCTTCAAAGTCAAATTCCCTGGGGGTTCTCAGTCCTTTCCCAGGTCTCCAAGATGGGGAATATATCATGGGGCCTAGAACATTTGCAACAGTGCAAGGATTTCTTTGATATAGCTGTTCTTCAGTTTGTGGGTTGTCTGCTTGGTGGCTCTATGGTGGGTTTAATGGCAACCTCCTCCAAGAGGATTTGTGCCACATGCTGACTTCTCACATCTGCTATAGCCAAAGCCCTTGTCCCCATGGCAGGCCACCACTGACCTGCGCCTCCACAGGAGACACTCATACACTCAAAGACATGTCTGGCTCAGTCTCCTGTAGAATCTCTGGGTCCTGGTGTGCATAATGCTTTGTTTGAGCCCACTGAGCATCTCTGGAAGGTATGGGGTTTGATTCTTAATGCTATTTCACTCCTCCTATTGTCTTGTTGGGGCTTCTCCTTTGTCCTTGAATGTGTGTGTGTGTGTGTGTGTGTGTGTGTGTTTTGGTGGGATCCAATATACTCCTTTTGATGGTTGTTCATCAGTGAGTTGCAATTCTGGAGTTCCTGCAGGAGAAGATGAGTACATGTCCTTCTACTCTGCAGTCTGAGTTGGAAAAGTCACTGCTCTCTAGGCGACTTGTTTAATTCTGTTCTAGTGAACAACATAATATCAGACCCGAATAGTTCAGAATTGTACTATTTACTAAAAATTCTAAGGATGATTCCTTGTTCAATGTTGATCAATTCAATTCTGTGATCACCCCTTATCTCTCCTTCACAGCAGGAAATAGCCAAGAGTGGTAGTTGCCTCATATCCCACAGGATGGTGGAATAGACATGACAGTGGGGAATTGTGACAGTAAAGGGGCAAATCTGACCTCAGGCTGGATCTGTTTCTTTTACTTTAACCTTTGGTTTTTTCATTGCTTTACTTATTGTAATTGCTAGAAGAATACTGTCTATATCTGCTATATCTATATGCTGCTATAATCATACCTAATGTCCTGCTTCAGTAAAACCTGCCCATCTGTGAATGACTGCAGAAAAAAAGAAACAAACAAAAAAAAAAAAAACAAATTAACAGTTCCCCTCTCTTACGTGGGCCACAAGCAAGGATATATTTTACAAGGTAAATTGCCCTTTTACTCTACTTCCTCACTGCCTGCCTCTCTCTCTCTGTCCAGTAAATGAAACTGACATCCAGACCCCTATAAGATGATTTTTTGGAAATATTAGTTTGCAATCTTCTCACTCTGTTGGCTTTCTGAATAAAGTTACTATTCTTTACCTCAGAAACAATACAAAATATTGTCAAGTTGCCTCCACCTAAATAAATGAATTTATAAGAATTATTATTTTTGCAAATGTAGGTGGAAGAAAGAGGTATGTATGAAAATATGAATACTTGAAAACTGGCTTTAATTGAAATTCAAGTTGTTTACCCCTACTCCTAGACTCTGAACAAACACCACTGGCATCAGTGACTCTATTACAAGAAATTTATAAAACCACATGAAATATCAAGGAGGGTTATCTTGCTTAGAGAAAAATCAGATGAGATGCATACAATAAGAAATGACTTAATCAAGAGGTATGGTCAGTTCCAGTTACATCAATGGGACCACTGATTTAAAAAGTATGAGTGACATCAAAGAATATGTGTATCAAATATATGAGGGCTAAGGTCATTTTTGGTTCTTTTTAGCAGAGAAAAGTCACATGGCAGATGAGTTAAGTGCTTCATATTTGAGTTTTGGATCATAGGCTGAAAAGATGCTTTGGGAAATGTTGAAAAATGAAAGAAAATGTACTGTCATATCAATAGAGTTTATTGCTTCCCATGCCAAACCTTATAGTAAATGTATTCTTATTGAGTTCAAGCTTGCTCTGCTCGCCACAAGGTAGGTCAATAAATCCAAGATGAAGAGTTGGGACAAGGAAAAGACTTTATTCAGAAACTGGCTGACTGAGAAGATGGCAGGCTAGCACCTCAAAATAACCATCTTTTTGGGGTCTGGATGTTAGATTATTTTATGGATCAGAGATGGGGGGAGGTACAGAAACAAAGTAAAAAAGGCCATTTAATTCCTGTAAATAGATCCTAGAATGGCAAATCTCAGGTAGGGGGATGTGTTAGTTTCACTTCCTTATAGTCATTTCATGGGTGGTATGAAATGTAATATCTCCTCTCACACCAACAAAGATGTCACATTTGTGATTCCAGCCTCAAGGTGAGTTTCTAGGCCAAGCAGACAGGGGTCGCCAGGCACTGAGTCATTCGCCCCACAAATAATTCAAGAATGTCACAGTTTTTCACAGGTGGACTAGGTCAGGGGCAGGCCATTATGCATGCCTATAACAAAAGCAGCAGGATAAGGGTTAAATTCACAGAAGCAGATCCAATGTAGATTCAAAATTAGCCCTTCCTGGTTACATTATTTCACAAGAAACAACTGAGAGGCAATCCTGACTCTTGATCTTGATTAGATAATATTGACTACTACCTATCATCCAATCCTTGTCACTCAGTTTATATCCTTTCCAGACTCTGAGGAGAACTGGTGGTGAATAAAACCTTCTCCCATTGCTACATGCTTCTAGGAAGGAGTAAAGATAACTATATGAGTTTCTGAGTTGAGAAATTAAATTACAAAGTATATATTTCATGATGTGACAAAGAAATTAAATCATTATGTCTATGATTTCAAATCATCTCCTGGGGGAATCTTGGTTCTTGTCAAAGTATCATGTTTCTTGAATAGTCAAAAACATTGTTCCAGAGCATTAAATTTCTGACTTAATATTTGGGGTGATGTATATAGATGCCTTAAAATGTTCTAATAAGAAACAATTTCCTAACCTTTGATTATTTGCATTAATATTCAAAAGATAAATAAAACTATATTAATATGCATATTTTATGATATATACAAAGGTATTAATAGAATTGGAAGCCAAATGTAAGAGTAGACTCAAAATCTATTCAGTGCTTTCTTTAAGTTGAAATAGTCAGTATTTCAGTTTCTGGATATATTATTTTGGATGTTTGTGGAGTAGAGAGTAGAATATGGCCTTCAGTAGGGAACTTTCAATCGATAGTCAATTGAAATATCCATTTAACTACTTTAAAGGCTCAAACTATGTCAAGTTAGAAATAGTAGTAATATCATTTCAATTCTATTTCACAACACATTCAATGAAGAATACTAAAACTAATGTACATTATGTGGAATTAAGACTGTTTGTTCATTATAGCATTTCTTTTAGTCAAAGGAATCACATTTCTTCTGCTTTGTAATGGTAATTCATCATTTTGCTTTCAGTATAAATTCAAGATTGACCTGAAAACACTGTAACAATTATCTTCATTGATACTATCACTGTTGTTGTCATTCCTGTGTTATTGAACATTAATGGTCACTGCCCTGAGTCCTGAAACACATTATCTTATCTAATAAAACCAGCAAAAGAAAGGGGTCCAATCCTATTCTATTTCACCAAGGATGTTTTTATTCTTCAATTAAAGAAAGTCTCAAAACAAATAATTAGTGGAAGAAGCTGAATTTAATAACTTTGGGGAAAGCTGCTTTAATTGGGGAAATACAATATTGCAATCCAAATCTTCATTAATTATTATATTCAGAAATCATTCATCGTTGCTGAACATATTTAACTTGCTATATCAAATTAACTGTGAATTTTTAATATGCAATACTTTCATAGTAAATAAAATAACATGGATTTATTATCTAAACTTTCTGAAATAAATGACTTTTTTTATTCTCTAACCTCTTTATCTTTATGATAAGTACATTTATAGAAGATTTATGTTTCCTTGTGAAATATATAGCATATGAGTCCTTTTCAGGTAGTTCAATTGCATTTTGCAAAAAGTTAGGGCCCATGAATATTTTATTTAAAAATTGAAAATATTCTCAGGTCTCAGATGGGATTTTAAAGATGATCTAGCAATTTCCCTGCACACCAAACCTCCTGAATAGCTAATATTAGCATCTAATGGGACAGAATGGAAAAGTTTAACAGTCAACTGAAAATAACCTTATTCTTTTTTCTCCATCACTTTTCAACTTTTTCTGTTCAAATTATCCCTCTTTGTGCTGCATGAAATAGTAGGCAAGTCCTATTGCATTGTTGATTCCTTGGACAACCGATCCAAAATCAAAACAAGACAAAAAAACACTAGCAATTACGAGAAAACCACTCACTAAGATACACTGAGGTTCTACACTCAAATGCTTCTGATCTGAAAGGTTATGTGAAAAAAACAACTGATTGTGAGAAACTTTATTTTAAAAAATCTGTTATTTATTCCATATATTGCATTTGCTAGGGTTTATGAATAACAATTAACATAAAAAGCTGAAAGAATGTGATCTTTCATAATAGCAATTTTAAAAGTGATTTCCAGCATAAGATGTATTTCCCTATTTGTGAGTCAGTAGTTTTAAAATTGCAATGTGTATAAAAATAACATGAACATATCTTGTTAAAAGAACACATGATAATTTTTTTAAAGGGAGTTTTTCTTGTGTGGATTTTGTCACCCCAAGTCCTAACCTAATATTCTGTAAACATGTAATAATCTGTAAACACAGCATATCATGCAGCCCACAGTGAGATGGGGAAACAGATTAACAAGACCACATTACACTATAAGGCAAGGCTCTATAAGAACAGAGTTGCCAAAAAAAAAAAAAAAAGTGTGGCGAGAACTCCTTTAAAGAGTGCAGTCCATCTCCACTCAGGAAAAAGTAAAGAATCTTTTCCTATTAGGGTGAGCGAGGGTGCTCCAAAGCAGGGTTCTCCAACCTTCAATCTGTAGACCGGTACCTCCTGTGAGATCAGCAGCGGCGTTCGATTACAAATAAGGTGCACGATAAACGTGATGTGTTGGATCATCCCAAAACCAGCCTCTCCACTGCTGCCCCTGAGGAAAAAAAATATGTTTCATGAAACTGGTCCCTGGTGTCAAAACTTTTGGGCACTGCTGCTCAAAGGGACCACTCACAGTTTTGTGTCCTCATTGTGGATAAAGGAGCTGTGCATAGCTGACAGGTCCAGTGAGGGCTGGATGTGTGCTGAGGAAAGCAGAGGTAGATGGAACCAGGAGCCAGATGGAACCACAGCAGAGGCAGATGGGGCTGGGTTTGGAACCAGCTGCACTCCTGCTGATGGTGCGGCTAACATGTGGTTCTGGGAATGAGAGAAGAACTCAAGGAAGGGTCATATCAAAAGAAATAAGACTTTGAAAGAAGGGTGAACAACAGGAGGTGAGAAAGACACCTCAAGTAGCCAGATGGTAGAAATAAGCTGCCCACATCAAGAAAATCCCCTCAGAGGTGAAGCCTGCAGGCTCTGGATACTCTGCAAAGAACCCAACCCCACATCATGTGATGATGGCTGGATGCATGCAGATGTGCACCCTGACTTTGGGGGGCTTGAAGCTTACATAATTTTGGAAATCACCTTAAAGGAAAAGTTTACAGAATTCTTAATATAAAATCAGATATAAAATAAATATCTGTTTAGGATGAGTAAAGAAGTCACAATAAATAAATTAGTTGGTTCTCATTTTAACCACCTGTAATGTTTTTTAACAAAATTCCTCAAAGGTCTTTACATGAACTGATATTTTTACATTGCTGACTCAGAATAACAAAATACAGCTTAAACTGAAAACAAAACAAAAAAAACTTTTTCCTCTGTCTTTCCTTTCCGGGAGCCGGCACACGAGATCCCACCCGTGGCAAGGTCATGAGGGAGAAAACCTGAAGAGCAAGGCATATCAGGTTTTTAGGGATTCTGAAAAGCTGCCCCCGGCGCTCACCTGTGACACAGGCAGGCCTTCCCCAATGTCTTTCCAAATAAGAATCAATTTAGAACTTTAATCAAGAAGTTTCCGGGTGGTGGTATTTTATGAGATTATCCAGGATGAAAGGAGTGTTTTAATTTAAACTCCTTTGCTGGTATTTTAGTTTGTTTGGCAAATGCATTTGTGCCCTTGGTACTAATATGCATGATTGTTTATAATACCCTAATCATAAAATAGCATAAAGAACCTGATCACATAAAGGCCCTAATAGGCACAGAGCCCTTTGGGGGTGAGGAAGCCCTATTAGAGAACATAAAAATATTATTCTAAAAGTGGTTATAGTTAAAGATTTAGAAAAATAAGAGTTAAAAATTGTTAATTTTAACCAGGAATGCTAAACAGGAACTGCCTCACTGGAGCTGCAGAGTCGTTGTGTGGTAAACCTCTTAGATAAATTTAACTGATAACTTCTGCAAAAGGACTGACCTTTGTGTTCATTAAAGAATAGATTACAGAAAACAGCTTTGCATTCACCTAGGTCATAAAATGTCAATAGGCCCAAGGCCAGAAGTTAATGTACAAGACCCTCATAAACAAAGAAGTATGCAGAAAACACCCTAGTTTCGTGAAGAACAAGCTGATGTAAGGTTAAACTATCTTCCCCTTAGAAATGTACTAATTTAGGATATAAAAGCCACAGTAAAAAATAAAGTATTGCCAGACTCTGCCAGACCCTGCAAACACCCCCGTCTGGTCATTCTCTCTCTCTCTCTCTTTCTCTCTCTCTCTTTCTCTCTCCCCGACGCTGTTCATCCTGAGGGTACCCCCTGGATCCTGCCGAGGCTGAACCCTGACATTTCCTAAATTCAGCTGGTACATCTGGAAATTCTAGGTTTAAATACTGCTGAAGCCTAACGTGAAAAAAATGAACCATAACCTTACTAGTATGTAAAATAAGCTCAGTTATATTGTAGCTTGAACATTCTTTGACATTGCCCTTCTTTCGGATTGAAACAAAACTCACCTTGTCCAGTCCTATGGTCACTGATGAGTTTTCCTAATTTGCTGGCGTACTGAGTAGAGCACTTAAACATTATCGTCTTTTAGGATTTTAAATAGCTCAGCTGGAATCCCATCATTTCCACTAGCTTTGTTGATAATAATACTTCTTCAGGTCCACTTGACCTCACACTCCAGGATGTCTAGCTCTACGTGAGTGACCACACCATCATGGTTAGTTTGGTCATTTAGATGTTTTGTATATTTATTCTGTGTAATCTTGCTACCTCTTTTTAATCTCTTCTGCTTCTGTTTGGTCCTTACAGTTTCTGTCCTTTATCATGCACATCCATGCATGAAATATTCCTTGATATCTTCAGTTTTATTGAAAAAGTCTCTAGCCTTTCACAGTCTATTGTTTTTCTCCATTTCTTTGCATTCATTGTTCATTTAAGAAGACCTTCTTACCTCTCATTGCTATTCTCTGGAACTCTGCACTCAGTTTGGTATATCTTTCCCTTTATCCCTTGCCTTTCACTTCTCTTCTTTCCTCAGCTATTTCTAAACCCTCTTCAGACAATCACTTTGCTTTCTTACATTTAATTTTCTTTGTGATGATTTTCATCTCTGCCTCCTATACAATGTTACAAACCTTCATCCATAGTTCTTCATGAATTATGTCTACCAAATCTAATCCATTGAATTTGTCACCTCCACTGAATAATCATAAGGGATATGATTTAGGTCATATCTGAATGACTGGCCGGTTCTTCCTAATTTCTTCAATTTAAGCCTGAATTTTGCAAAAAGGGAGCTCATGATCTGAGCCACAGTCAGCTCCAGGTCTTGTTTTTATTTACTGTATAGAACTTTTCCACCTTTGACTTCAAAGAACATAATCAGTCTGATTTTGTATTGACCATCGGGTAATGTCCATGTATATCTTGGCTTTCTAATTTTGCATTCCAACCCTCTACGATGAAAAGGACATCTTTTTTTCGTGTGTGTGTGATAGTTCTAGAAGGTGTTGTAGATCTTCAAAGAACTGCTGATCACTTAAGTTTCTTTGGTGTCAGTGGTTGGGGCATAGACTTGGATTATTGTGATGTTGACTGGTTTGCATTGGAAGCGAACTGAGATCATTCTGTCAATTTTTGAGACTGCACCTAAATCTTTATTTCAGATTATTTTTCTGGCTATGAAGGCTATTTCATTTCTTCTAAGAAATACTTGCCCACAATAGTCAATATAATGCTCATCTGAGTTAAATTTGCCCATTCTCCCATTTTAGTTCACTGATTCCTAAGATATCAGTGTTCACTCTTGCCATCTCCAATTTGACCACATCCAATTTACCTTGACTCATGAACCTAAAATTCCAGGTTCCTATGCAATATTGTTCTTTATGGCATCAAACTTTACTTTCACTATCACACGCACAGCTGAGTGTCCTTTACACTTTGGCCCAGTCACTTCATTATTTCTTCAGCTATTAATAATTACCCTCTGCTCTTCCTGTTTAGTATATTGGACACCTACAGCCCTGGAGGGACTCATCCTCTGGTGTCTTTTTTTTTTTTTTTTGCCTTTTCATACTGTCTATGGGGTTTACCAGGCAATAAAACTGGAGTAAATTGCTATTTTCTTCTCCATGGGCAACATTTTTCAGAACTCTTCACTATGACCCATCAGTCTTGGGTGGACCTGCACAGCATGGTTGATAGCTTCACAAGCACCTTAAGCATGACAAGGCTATGATTCTTGAAGGGAATATTGCATTTACTGTTTTTAAAGATAATTATGCACCATTTCTTCCCTTGGAGTACACTTGGTCATTGTACATAATTGTACTATGTATTGCTAAATTTCACTTGCTTATTCTGTCAAAGATTTTTCATTTATATTCATGAGGAATGAGGATCTCTACTGTTGTTTGTTTATACTTGTCTCATTTTTCTATCAGCTAATACTGTCTTCATAAAACGAACTGGGAATATTGCATCCTTTTATATTTTTCTGGGAAAGATTGTATAGAACTCTTTATTTAATAATTGGAAGAATTTTTCCATGAAATTATCTGCACTTGGAAACTTCTATTTTGGGAATCTTTCATTTACAAATTTAAATTATGAAGATTGCTACAAATGGTACATGAAGATGTCTATGTCATTGCATCCTGAGAATATTTATTATAATATTTTCTTATTTGACAGCAATTGTTGTTCAGTCACTAAGTCATGTCTGACTCTTTGTGATGTCATAAACTGCAGCATGCCAGGTCTCCCTATCCCTCACTATCGCCTTGAGCTTGCCTATGTTCATGTCCATTGAGTTGGTGATGCTATTCAGCCAGCTCATCCTCTGTTACCCTCTTCTCCTTTTGCCTTCAATCTTTCCCAGCATCAGAGTCTTTTCCAATGAATCAGTTCTTCACATCAGTTGGCCAAAGTACTGGAGCTTCAGCCTCCAATGAGTATTCAGGGTTGATTTCCTTTAAGACTGATTAGTTTGATCTCTTGCTGTCCAAGGGGAACTCAAGAGTCTTCTCCAGCACAAGATTTCAAATGCATCAATTCTTACAGCACTCAGACACATCCATCCAATATTCACATCTATACATGACTACTATAAAGACCATAGCTTTGACTATATGGATATTTGTCAGCAAAGTGATATGTTTGCTTTTTAATATGCTGTCTAGCTTTCTTTTCAAGAAATAAGTGCTTTCTAATTTCATGGTAGCAGTCAACATCCACAGTGATTTGGAATCCAAGAAGAGAAAATTTATCACTGTTTCCACTTTCCCCACATCTATTTGCATGAAGTGATGGAACCAAATGGCATGATCTTCATGTTCTAAATGTTGAGTGTTAAAGCAGCTTTTTTGCTCTCCTCTTTCACCCTCATCAAGAGGCTCTTTAGTTCCTCTTCCCTTTCTGCTATTAGAGTGTTATCATCTGAATACCTGCGTTTGTTGATATTTCTCTCTGAAGTCTTAATTATAGCTTGTAACTTATCCAGCCAGGCATTTCACATGATGTACTCTGCATAGAAGTTAAACAAACAGGTGACAATATACTGCCTTGTCCTAGTCCTTTCCCAATTTTGAACAAATCAGTTGTTCCCTGTAACACTCTAACTGTTGTTTCTTGACCCACATGCAGTTTCCTTAGGAGACAGGTAAGATGGTCTGATGTTTCCATCTCTTTAAGAACTTTTCACAATTTATTGTGATCCACACATTCAAACGTTTTAGTGCAGTCAATGAAGCAAAAGTAAACTTTTTTCTGGAATTCCTTTGCTTTCTCTTTGATCCAACAAATATTGACAATTTGATTTCTGATTTCTCTGTCATTTTTAAAGCCAGCTCATACATCTGAAAACTCTCGATTCAAGTACTGCTGAAGCCTAGCTTGAAGGACTTGGAATATAATTTTACTAGCATGAGAAATGAGCACAATTGTCCAATAGCTTTAACATTCTTTAGCATTGCTCTTTTTTGGGATTGGATTGAAAACTGACTTTTTCCAGTTCTGTGGCTATTGATGAGTATTCTATTTTGGTGGCATATTGAGAACAGCACTTAAACAGCATCATCTTTTAGGATTTGAAATAGCTCAGCTGGAATTCCATTGCCTCCACTAACTTTGTTCACAGTGATGCTTCCTAAGGCCCACTTGACTTCACACTCCAGGGTGTCTGGCTCTAAGTTAATGACCACACCATTGTGTTTTTTTCTATAGTTTTTCTGTGTATTCTTGCCATTTCTCCTTAATCTCTTCTGTCTCTATCAGGTCCTTATTATTCCTGTTCTTTATTGTGCCCATCCTTGTATGAAATGTCCCTTTGATATCTCCAGTTTCCTTGAAGAGATCTCTAGTCTTTCCCATTCTACTGTTTTCCTCTATTTCTTTCCACTAATTATGTTACAGTAAAAATTAAATATCCCTTTACTTTCATTTTTACACCTTTTATTATTAAGATCTTGGGTATTTTATATATTAGCTGTTCATATTTATTATTTTCTATAAATTCCCTTTATCCATTTTATTAATTAATGCTAAATATAACCTAGGAATTTATATATACCATAAATTATAATAGTTTGTTTAATCTATAGAAAACATTTATCTATTTTTTATGTGCCTTTTAATTTATATTAACTCGTTCTGACAGAAAGAAATACATTTTTATCATTGTAACTAAATCTATTGTTTTTATCATACTTTTAAAATTGATTTTATTTTTTAAATGAACATTAATTCCTGATATGCAAAACATTGTGGAAATATCTCAAAAACGTGTTGAGATAGCCAGGCACAAAGAAGCCAGGCACAAAAAAGTATGAGTCCAATTACATGAAGTTCTGAAAGAGAGAGAGAAAAAAAAACAAACTAACGCTAAGTGACAAAAAGACCAATGGCTACTTGACTTTGAGTTGGGTCAGGGAAGATTGACTGTGAATATCATGAGTAATATTTGCCTGGGTGCATATTGGTTATTCGTGCCCATTTACACAGATGTGTTAACTTGATAGCCTGATCCATTTTTGAGTATTTTATTTCATGCCAAATTTTGTGCATAAAATTAATTTTTTTTCAGTGTTATTTTGTAATTTAATTGACTTTATTCTACTTGTTTTATTAATGTCAGGGATGTTGTTTATGTAAAAATGACCTTGTTACCAGTTTATTATTTTGGCAAAAGTGCTTTTCACACATTTAAATGGTCCTTTCACAAACAAGAAAATACAAAGAAATTGTAAAATGTTGCTGGTTGCTAAGTTCTTCCTTTATTTTTACAGTTTTGAGAACCCAGCCCCATGTGAGTAAATGTTCTAAATGTGTTTGTTTTTCCAGTCAAGTTTTCTAAGCCTGTAAACTCTTTCAGTTTTTCAACTTCTCATGCTTTGAATTTATCTTATTTGTGGAAAGTTTTCAATTTTGTCTGAATTTGGTATAAATTTTTCAGACCAGAGAAATTCTGTACCTTTTCACAATTCTACATTTTTCAAAACTCTTCTCATGCTACAAGTAGCAAGACACAAATGATATACTAGATCAGTTTCTACATTAGCATAAGAAAAGAATACAGTACAAAGTAAAATATTTTTGTGAAGAAAATCTGCAACAATAGAGTTTCTTAACAGAGTAACAACTTAAAAAAGAAAAAGAAATAGTCTTCTTTCCCAGTAAGTAGAGACTACCCTGACCTTTTCAGTCACTCTAGGGGAAATCAAACCATTAACATACGCTCAGTCCCAGGAAGCATTGGATAAGCTGTGTCTTACTGCCTCCTATTTCTTCTCATATAGTCTGGACATCACAGTGTGACTTAGACCTCAAACTCCCTTACAGTGTGGCCCCAAAAATTATAGAGAAAAGAACAGGAAACATTTTCCCACATTCTCTATTACTTTCTGTACACATATTACCCAACACCCACTAACCCATAAAGGGAGGAAAATAAATATAAAATGTGGAATAGGCATTAAGGTGTTGTCCCTTCTTTCTGCCATCTTTAATGTGCTGGGATGGCTGATATTAGGTGCAGAAAACTGAGACGTGCTTCTCTTTCTTTGAAGTTTTCTATTTCCTGTTGGTAGGGATGCGCATCAATAAGCATATATTATTAGTTTAGCTCAGAGAGATCTAGACTGGGCCCTCCATCACACAAGCTTTCTCACCAGTGTGTTTCTATTAATGTGTTCTTTCTTCTCATCAATCCCACCTGAAGAAATTTCTTCCTCTCTACTACCACCCACCTGCCTTCAGTGACAAAAGTGCCCTTATTTCTCAAGAACCTCTCCCAACCACCTACTTGGGCAGGAACACTAGGGACTTTCAACCAGGTTCAAAGAAACTTGGTCCTGCTGTAAAAAATCAGCAAGAAAGAGTAAAGCAGGAAGTGTGACCAGTCCACTAACACCGAGGCTTGGGTTTCTGCCAAGTGTAGTTAGAGCTGGTCTTGCAAGTTCTGATGGCAGGAAATGTGTTCAGTGTTACCACAATACTTATATTTATTAGCTCTTTTCTTCTCATCACTCCACCAGTATCTCCCTGAGCACTGAGGATGCATCTCTTTTAGATCATACTCACATGCTCAGACATTTCCTCCTAAAGCTTAGCACAGTGCCAGGTGGACCAGGCTGCAGAAAAACATATCCCTGCCTTCTGAGGTTCTGGAATAAGTCCCAATGGAGCCTGATCTGCTCCCCCTACATGAGACCACCTCAGCATAGCCCAAGAAGGGATCTCCCTGTTGCACATGAAGGGGAAAGGCAACGTTGCTAAGCAACAATCACGCACTCAATGTTCATACTTATACATACACACAGATTCACACTGGTTAGGAGTTAGCAATCTGTGGGCGGGGGTGGGGAAGGACAGGGAAGCCTGACTGCTGCAATCCGTGGGGTCACAAAGAATCATACAGGACCAAGAGACTGAACAACAACAAGAAGGATTGAAATTTGCTTTAAATTTTCATAACTTAGAGGATCTTTTAAATCCTTCTCTACAAAGAAGCAATGTCTTCCAAGACAGTGTTATTGGCTATACAACAGAAGTGACATCTCATTCCAATATTAAGCTTTCATAAAGAAAAATGTGTTCCTCAAGAGTATAGTTATTGAGTGAGACAAGTAATCTTTATTCAGGGCTTTAATGCTCATGGGGAGAAGAGTTAACCAGCCTCTTGCATCTCTCCTATTATCTGATGATTTTACCCAGCATTAGAATTTTTCTTTTTATTTATAGCACTCACATGTAACTCACATGTAACTTTATATATCACATGATATATAAAGGATATCAATAGTCAGAAAGAAACATTGTAGTAGAAAAACAAATATTTCACACAAAGGAAATTTAAATAAAGAGTAAGCCTCATTTGGAAATTTGGAAATTCACATGAAAACAATAAGATATATTCCACATCCACTAAATGATTTTGCTGTTTTTTAGTCACCAAGTCATGTCTGACTCATAAGACCCCATGGACTGCAACCCATCAGGTTCCTCTGTCCATGGAATTTCCCAGGCAAGAATACTGAAGTGGGCTGCCATTTCCTTCTCCAGGGGATCTTCCTGACCTGGGATCAAACCAAAATAAATAGGTGAAGAAGAGAAACTGGACAGAACCAAGTGCTGATTGGATGTGGGGGAATGGAGATTCTGGTGGGAGAGCCAATCACCTCAAATCCTTAGGGAGACAGTGGTGCTCACTGGCCACCTCACTGTCCAAATATCCCTGCATGTTGGCGGGTCTGTGAGTTGTGGGTTGGCCCTCCAACCAGTGTCTACAGCACTGGACAAGCAGGCCTTTCCAGGACTGGCCAGTGTGAACAGCTCATTAGCCTGAAGGAGGCCCAGTGCCACCACCACCAACAAATCTCAAAAACCTTCCCAGGCCTCATGCATCAGGGAAGTGGGTTTGTGGAGAATCTAGTGCTTCCTCAACTGTAATGGTCTTGTCTGAAGCTTCATGTAGGCCCCAGTGATCCTGCCCTTTGACAGTCACAGCCCCAGTGACCCCTCACAGTCTGAGTGGGGCCAACCTGTATAATGACATATGTGACTTTGGAGGTTCTGGGACTTTCTCCTGGTTTTCTTGGACCACCTGCTGTGGGGCCCAGCTGCATGCTGTAAGGACAGTTGAGTTGTCCCAAATGGTGAAGAGGTCCCATGTTAAGGAAGTATCACCTTAGGCCATGTCAATACTAATGCCAGGCAGAGTAGTAGGCCCTTGTGCCCCTGGCGAGCCTTGTCCAATCTGCCTGCAACCTTAGGAAGGACTGAGCTGCAGCCATCTGGCGAGGCTTCTCCTTGACCCTCAGAAATGGTATGAGATCATAAAAATTTACTGATTTAACAGCTGTGTTTTGGAGATATTTGTTACAGTTGTAGATCACTGAGAAACCTTGTCAAATGCATATACTTTAACAATCCACTGCCCAAGTCTTAGAATCTGTCACTTTACAAGATCTAGGTTATGCCAGAGGGTCACACCTGCTCCATGATGAAGAGGATTCATCTTTGTCCCCGCTCCAATGAGAGGGGACACAAAACAGGGCAGTGTCAGCAGTCCCTATGCTGCAGGAGGGGCTATAGAATCCAGATTGGGAGGACAGGTGAAGCCAGTCCAGCACAGCAGTAGTGATCAGCTGCCAGCACTGAGCCTGATGGGGAAGGATGCATGGTGGACTCCCCAAGGTTCTGCAAGCCCGGAGCCTCCTAGTGAGTTCTGGTTCTGCTTAATTCAGTTTACTTCAAATACTCTAGAAAGTTCTGTAAGTTCTGGTTCTGTTTAATTCTGAGTTTGCTTTGTTAATTCTGGACATGTTAATTTTTAAAATGTGGAAAAATAATCTTTAAACAGCTAGAGATCCTAATGTAAAAGTAACATGTATTCTATTTTTTGAATGTGACTTTTACTCTATCATGGGACTTTGTTTGATTTAAGGTTTAGAATTAAGATATAATTTCTCTTTTCCCCCAAATAGCTCAATTTTTTATCAATGCTTATTGAATAATCAGTTACATTGCTATGGATATGGTTTTTAATATGTAAACAATCATAAATTGTATGTGAAAGTGAAAAATCACTCAGTTCTGTCTGACTCTTTGTGACCATAGTCTATGGAATTCTCCAGGCCAGAATACTGGAGTGGGTAGCTATTCCCTTCTCCAAGGGATCCTCCCAACCCAGATATCGAACCCAGGTCTCCCACATTGCAGGTGGATTCTTTACCAGTTGAATCTGCCTGCAGTGCAGGAGACACTGGTTTGATTTCTGGGTCGGGAAGATGTGCTAGAGAAGGGATAGGCTACGTACTCCAGTATTCTTGTGCTTCCTTTGTGGCTCAGCTGGTAAAGAATCCACCTGCAAATGTAGGACACCTGGGTTCGTTTCCTGGGTTGGAGATCCCCTGGAGCAGGTAAAGACTACATACTCCAGTATTCTGGCCTGGAGAATTCCATGGACTGTAGAATCTAAGGGGTCACAAAGAGGAGCTGGACATCACTGAGCGACTTTCACTATAAATTATATTCATAAAGCCAAATTAAATTCTACAATGTCTATGGATTTTCTTACATGGAATGAAATATTTGGTGTACACAAGTTTCTTTTTTGTTTTTTTTTTTTTTTTGGTTTTTTTGAGGGAGAAGGAGTGGGTGGTGGTTATATGTCTTTCTTCAGATTCTTAATCAACTTTAGGGTATAAAAAGATTAATAACAACTATCTATAGGTAGTATGTGCTTACCAGGTGGCTCAGTGGGCAAAGAATCCACCTGTAATGCCAGAGACGCAGGAGATGCAGATTTGGTACCTGGGTTGGGACGATCCCCTGGAAGAGGGCGTGGCAACCCACGCCAGTATTTTTGCCTGGAGAATCCCACTGACAGAGGAGCCCGGCAGGCACAGTCCATAGAATCACAAAGAGTTGGATGCAACTGAGCATGCATGTACACACACATGGTTTGTCAATGGCATATAATACTTTGTGAACATTGCTTTTCTTTAGAATTTGTGTCATAATCACCGTTTTATGTATACATATAGCTCATACAAAAGTTAATAAACATCTACATACTACTTGAAAGTGTACCTTTCAATAAAATATAGGATAAGGAAATTAAACTGAAACTCCTATAATGAATAGATATTGTCTATCAGACAGAATTCTGGGTTGTTATGCTCATACAAATAACTTATTTGTTTTTTGTAGATTAATCAACAAAGGTGTGCTATGAGTGTATCAATAATGGTGAATTTTATTTCATAGGAATTTTTTCTACATAAATTATTCTACCATAGATAACATATTTTTATAAACAGAACCTCACTGTTTAGAAACCTCTCAGCATTAATATCAAGTTAGGAGGAAGTTATGTTCCTTAATATATGAGATTCAATTTTAAAAATAAATTATGTCTTCCACTAAATATTTGTAAACCATTTTAATAAATAAATGTTTGTGAACATGCATTCAACTTTCCTTCTATAGAAGCTCTTTTACACATATGATATCTTTTAACTTATTATTCATCATATGTTACTATTCCCACATACAAGATATATAGAAATATTTTACAAAAAATATAAATCTATATAAATCTTTGACAGTGTTTTATGAGTCTTTTCAATGGAAAATAAAATGATAGTCACATGTTCAAGGAGCCAGTGAAAAAATCTTGGTGGCTTAAACCTTTGTAATGTTTTATACAAAGGGGACAACTTCCTTTCTAGTCTACCTTCTCTCTCTACCCTCCTCCTTAATTATCAATAAATATGATGAAGATTAAATGCTACATGAGTCATTCATCCTGAAATAAATCCTATGAGAATCTGCCTAATGATTTTACTATGCTGAGCTCCATGTGGGCCCTCTTTTAATCACTAGAGATGTATTTATAGACTACTTCATGAAATAGATTAAGGTTTGCTAAAAGTTTATTTTATACTTTAAATTTGCCAAATTGATAAAATAATGTATATAGAACTTGAAATTGGGTATCCTATTGAGGAAAGTAACTTATGGTGAAGGTACACTGGACTTGACAATCAGAGGCCCTGTCTTTAAACCTTGTGTTATTTACATTAGTGTACTTGGTAGGAACATGTGCTAAATGCTCTTCATGAGCATCTATAACCTGGCAACCAGTCATTGGGGCACTGAAAAACCATATGCTTTCAGATCAAAAACCATGACTTCAGAGGAAAGATGCAGTACTATATCAGGATCTTAATCTTTAAAAGTTCAATTTTTCATCTATAAAAGTGAAAACAAAAAATGAATAACAACAACAAATAACAAATAAATGAATGTCCAATAAATCATGCACAGGACTGCTTCCTTTATATTTACATCCTTAAGAACTTTGAGGAATTAATCAATATATATTTTATTATTGTTTCTTTGGAAAAATATTATTACTTAAAAAGCACATTTTTGAAAGCTAAGAGAAGGGGAGAAGTTTTATCATTTTGCCTATTTTTAAAATGGGATGTTAGATAATCATGCCATCCACACTCTTTCTTATTCCTACTGACTGACTACAACATGAAAGATGAATGCATATTTATATAAGATCTTATATAATTTATGTAAGTTTCTGGTATATTTTACAACATTACATAGTTTATAAAAAGCTAATAAGTGCTGGTTTAATATACATACTTAAAGGTAGCTTCCCTGATAGCTAAACTGGTGAAGAATTCACCTGCAATGAAAGAGACTCTAGTTTGATTCCTGAGTCAGGAAAATCCCCTGGAGAAGGGGTAGGTTACACACTCCAGTAATCTTGGCTTCCCTGATACCTGAGATGGCAAAGAATCTGTCTGCAATGTGGGAGACTATGCTCAATCCCTGGGTTGGCAAGATCCCTTGGAGGAGGACATGGTTTGCCATGTCCCACTGGCAACCCACTCCAGTGCCAGCCCACTCCAGTTGTCTTGCCTGGAGAATCCCCACAACAGAGGAGCTTGGTGGGCTGCTGTTCATGGAGTCACGGAGAGTCAGAAAAGAGTAACCAGATTAACCATGAAGGTAGCAAATTTTATGAGACAAAAATTGTGATTCCATAAAATTTTCTAAAATTAAAATACTGTCAACACTTAATGGCATTAGGGGAAGTTTCTAAAGTATAATACTATGTATTATACCCTTATTATTAACAGTTATGAAATATTTGATACATTTTAAGTGGTCTAATAAAATACTACTTTGGATTATTCTTTATGTCTTATGAATTTGTTTTTATATAATTATTACTCTAAAAGTATTCAATTTTTAATTGGCTAGGGTAGAAATATCTGTTAATTTTTCCAGACTATGTGTATGAAATTTGTCAGAAATTATTACCACATATTTAGATAAATTTGTCTTGGCTAAAGGCTTCCTTGTTAGCTCAGTGGTAAAGAATCTGCATGCAATACAGGAGCTGCACAAGACAGGGTTTCAAGACAGGGTTTCAATACCTGAGTTAGGACAATCCCCTGGAGGAGGGCATAGCAACACATTCCAGTTCTTGCCCAGAGAATCCCATGGACAGAAGAGCCTGGCAGTCTACAGTCCATAGGTTCTCAAAAGTCTGATATGTCTGAAGCGACTTAGCATGCATGCTTGCATGTCTTGGCTAAAATTCATTCTTGAATTTTATCTTTAATTTCTATTTGTTTATATTATTTTGGTAGCTAGTATCATCTCTTTCACTCTTAGGACAACATCGACTAGCACAATATTTTAATAAAATAATATATGTAATTAAGAAATATTTATTGAAAAAATAAATAAGAAAATACTAAAATGATTAAATAGGGTGATACATCTTCTTTAGAGTTGAGAAAAATATTGTTGGATTATCTATCAACATAAAGTTTAAACTCCTGGGTAAAGTCGAACATTACAAAAACAGATTCTCTCTCTCTGTTGTTCCACATTACTAAGGAAGATAAATTGGAACTGCACTTTCTCTTTTTGCCTCTGTCCTATTTCTGACCACAAAAACTGTCACAGTGATCAATTAAATTTGTGAATTTCTTTCTTCAGTCCAAATGACAAAATTACTATTTTTGAAATAAGTGCTATCTTTCTAAGCCCAATGAATGATTAAAGGTAACAGCCCTGAAAATTATTAAACCTTTGTCTAAGAATGTCAGCGATCTTAAAGTTGACTTATTGTGATAAAAAGAAAAAAGTAGAAATCTCACCTCATCTGTCTACTCAGATTGTGCAGGGTATGCTGTGATGGGTCATAATAAAGGCAGAAGTTATTATTTATTTTTACCTTCAGTGGAAATTTATTTTATGGAACAGAGAGGTACATTATCCCAATGCTTAAAAAGTAAGAGGATGAATCTTGTGAAGGATTATAATTCCTCCAGTCTTGTCTTATACAAAATTTCTAAATATGTCTATTTTTCCTTTCCTTTGCCTTACTTTAAAATTGAAGTTAAACAAAAATCACTCTCTTAATAACACATGAATTCTCTTTATAAAAGAAGTTTTACATTGATTTAACCTTTTGGAGAGAATGTACAAGACCATAGAATTTCCTGAAAGATGTGCTATATGCATTTGACCCTTTAACAACTTGGGCAGGGCACCAACCACCATTAACCTACAATTGAAATCCACCTAAAAGTTCACAGCCAGTCTTCTGTGTCCCCAGTTCTGCAACCCAGAACTCAATCAAGCATGTAGTGAAAAAAAGCGCCTGCATACAAGTGGACCTGTGGAGTTTGTGTTGTTCAAGAGTCAGCTGAATTCTTATTGAAGCTCAAGAGCAATGTCAAATTGTTATATGCAACAGGCATACAATCTGGTTCTGTTATAAATAATTTCTTAATCCTAAATTTTTCTATGTAGATTTAGGTGGCCTCATATCTTTGTATGAACTGTCATCCCTGGAACTGTGAACTTAACTTGAATATAAAAGATTTGAACATCCAGTTTACTCTTTTTTTTTCCTAAAACATAGAATCCCCAAATGCTAAAATGTGATTAATTACATAAGCTAATATAAAATACAAAAAGTTCTTTAAAATAATTTTAACAACAGGATTCCATTTTCCAAATGAAATATTGTCCAGATGCTTACCATGTGAGACAGATAAAGTTGGTGGAAATAGGAAGCAGGAGTTCATGTGGGATCTGAGGGTTAACTTCATCTGATGCCCCTCTCCCTTCTTTAGATCAAGAGACTTCTGAAAAGAAATTTTAAAATCATAGAAAAAATATATTCGGAGGATTATATATAAACTGTTGTTCTAAAATAAGATCTCTAAACTTGTCTACCAGGTATGTTATAACTCAAAAAGGGATTCCTTTTATTCAAGTATTCATTATCAGAGCCCTGTTCAGATGGTAAAGAGTCTCACCTGTATGTGGGAGATTTACATTCAATCCCTGAGTTGAAAAATCCCCTGGAGAAGGGAATGGCTACCCACTCTAGTATTCTGGCCTAGAGAATTCCACAGACTGTACAGTGCATGGGGTTGCAAAGAGTCAGACATGACTGAGTAAATTTCATTTCATTTGTCAGAGCCCCTACTCTATAATTACAGTTTAATTTTCAAGTAAAATTAAATCAAATCCAAGCTTATTTCTACTCCCCTTGAATTTGGATTGGTCTGTGATTCACTTGACAAGTAAAATGCAGGAGAATTAATGTCATGAGGTTTAGAAAGCTTGGCCTTTAGGCCATCTGGAAGCATCTATGTTAACACTTTTAGATTATTTCCCTGTGGCTATAGCAGCATGAGAGAACTTAGAATGAATTTAAAATGAAAGTTCACTAGCAGCAAGAGGATAACACTCTTCCTGCTGAGCCAAGATCCTAGTTCACCCAGCAGCTAAGTGCAACAGCATGGAAGTCTAAGCAGGGTGGCCAACTTCCTGTTGGCTTATGACTGAGCAGTTTTCTGAGATGTGGGTTGGCAGATGCACAGGGACCTTTTGGCTCCTGAACCTGTGTGACCATCAGGAGAAGTCAATGGGATGAAGGTTAGCAGTGTGTTTGCTTTTGTTGGTCCAGATTCAGCAATCCGTATATCTAAAGTACCATAATTTCTAAAGGCATTAAGGTCTCAGATGGCCTATGAAACCAACAAGTAATTATAGCTGATCATATTCCTATGCCTGCACTTCTCAGTTTAACCAAACTGTCATCATATCAGTACAAAACATTTGTCAGCAAGAAACAGAAGCTTTTCCTAATACTGGCTTAAATAAAAGTGTGTTTGAAAAGTGTGAATACATAAAATTGTGAATACCAAGTTAAGACAGACATCAGGATCAGTGGATCCAGCCACTAAAAAATATTCCAGAAGTCTCTGTTCTTCTTTCAAAATCACCACCAGAATGTTACTTTATTCTATGGATGGTTGCTTCATGATCATAAAGAGAAAAGCCAGGAGAAACTGGGACTAAGATTTCCTCATTTACAGGAAGTGGAAATAAGTTATTTCTGGGGAAAAATATGGTTAGGAACTTTTCTAAAATCCTCCAGGTAATATTTTGTCTCATTCACCCTAGTGAATTTTAACAAGTCCCCAAGGAAGTAGGTGGCTTTACTTTGAACTATAGTCTCTGTCGAGGTTACCCCAGGGTTCAGATGGGGTCAGTTTACCTGGAATCACACAGGTAGTCTGAACAGAACAGAGGGTGTAGGCAGGTGTCTAAGGAGGAGGAGGACATGAATCCCAGGCAGTAAAATGATATTCACAGTAGTCTTTTCATTCTGGTTCATAAAATTCTATAGTGGTCTGTATTTCAAGCATGCCAGTCTATGTAGAATGTCCTATCTAGTTCATCTTTATGTCTAGATTGCTTTTTCTGGGCCTGAATTTCTTTCATATATACACACACACAGACAGACAGACACACACATATACACACACACACATATATATGTAAATATATAACATAATGATTCAATATGTGTATATACTGTTAAATGATCACAGTAAATCTAGCAAACATTCATCATTGCCCACAGTACAATTTTTCTTTGTGATGAGATCTCTTAAGATCTCTCTTAGAGGGTTTGGTGGTAAAGAATCCACCTGTCAATGCAGGTGGATTGAGGTGAAAGAGATGGTGGATTGAGGTGAAAAAGATGCAGTTTCCATCTCTGGGTCAGTAAGAGCCCCTAGAAAAGGAAATGGCAACCCACTTCAGTATTCTTGCCTGAAAAATTTCATGGACAGAGGAGCCTGGTGGGCTACAGTCCATGGGGTTGCAAAGAGTTGGACATGCCTGAGCACAGGCACAAACAAGTCACTAGGAGATACACTACATTCCCATGGCATTTTATAACTGGAAGTTTGCACCTTCTCATGTATTCTAGATCATGGATAAAGTCTTATAAATTTGATTGGAGGAGTATTTAAAGGTATTTAAAGATAATAAGAAATATTTTGGAATTATTTTAGAACACAGATTTTATAAACTAGAATTTTCATTCCATCCAGGGAAATTATCCCTTTTAGTGGTCGACCTGCATACAGGTTATGAAGGAGTGGTGAGTTGTCACAGCCACAAATCACAAATTAAACACTCCTCTTCCAGCACCAGCCATCATATCCTGTGCTTCAGTTATCTGAATGTAGGGCTTTCCCTTCCTTCTAACTTTGCACAGTGACCCATGGCCTAAGGATCTCAGATTCTGTGGTCTGCATAGCCGGTCTCCCCAGTCACTCCAAGTTTGGATAGTGAAGGACATTATCATAGGCCTTGAAGTCAGATTGGCTTGAAATGAGCCACTGAGCCTTCAGATAACTGGCCCTCTAGTCTTAGGAAACTCACCTAACCTCACTAAGCCTCACTAACATCTTACTGTGCTGTGCTTAGTCACTCAGTCATGTTCAATTCTTTGCAACCTCATGAACTGTAGCCCACCAGGCTCCTCTGTCCATGGGAATTCTCCAGGCAAGAAAACTGGAGTGAGTTTATACATGTCCTCCTCCAGAGGATCTACTCAATCCAGAGATTAAACTCAGGTATTCCACAAGGCAGGCAGATTCTTTACTATTTAAGCCATCAAGGAACCCAAATTAACTTTTTGGCCAACCCAATACTATTGTGCTCACACTTTGATTCTTCTTCTCTCTCACAACACACACACACACACACACACGGCATTACACATATATAGAATGTTTGGATGTGACCTCCTAAGGCCCCAGGTTTATATTGTTTCCACCTATTACTATTTATTAGATTAACTGAAAACCCAACTCAATAAATCTGGAGAAATATAATAACAAATTGTTAACAGCTGAGCCTGAGAGAAACATGGCTGAGCACTTCATGTGGAGAGATAACATCATGATTTGATGTGAAGAGAGAAATCACAGATTTGAAACCTCAGAGTAGTTGTTTACCACTCCCTCTTCTCTACAACCAATTAATTCCTAAGTCCCACAGATTTTCATTTGGTAAACTATCCCATCTGTCCCCACTCTTTGCTTTCCAAGACAATCATTCTGGTACTGATCTGTGTTAATTCTTTCCCTGTGTAACTTATGGCCTCTACTTATGGTTTTATTTTAATTTCAACTCATTGTACAGAACATCAAAAATGCTATTGCCTCTTTTCATTCAACATAGGCCATATGTAGCTGGAATAATAACTTTTTTTAGACACTTAAGGTTAGGTTGATTTGCTCAGCCATAGTAGTTCTTTCTATTGATATATAATCAATCTACATCACCATGCTGGTATCAAGTGTGCAACACAGTGCCCAGATATTTCTGTACATCATAAAATAATCACCACAACATGTCCAGTCACCATCTCTCACCATACGAAGATACTAGAATATTACTATGTTCCCCCAAACTGTATATTTCATTCTTGCAATCCATTTATTTTGTTACAGAAAGTTTGTATCTCTTAATCTCCCTCATCTATTTCACTCCTCCCCAATACCCATCCCCTCTGGAAACCACCTGATTATTCACTGTATCTATAATCCTGCTGTGTTTTGCTATGTTTGCTCATCACTTTTATTTTTAGATTCCACGTATATGTGACATACAAGTATTTGTCTTTGATATATTTATCTAAGAGTAATATCTTCTAGTTTTACCCATGTTATGATGGCCAGATTTCATTCTTTATAATAGATGAGTAGTATTCCATTGTATATGCACATCTTCTTTATCTACTCATCTATTGACAGACACGTTGCTTTCATATCTTGGCTATTGTAAATAATGCTGCAATGAACAGAGGATGGCATATATATTTTCAAATTAGTATTTTTGTATTCTTTGGAAAATACCTAGAAGTGAAATTTTATATGGCACTTCTATTTTTAATTTTTTTCAGGAATTTTAATACTTTTTTCCAAAGTGACTACACAAATTTTCATTCCCTCCACAAGTGAACCAGGGTTGTCTCTTTTCCCATATCCTTGCCAATGCTTATTTGTTGTCTTTTTGATAGTAGCCATTCTGAAAAGAGTGAAGAGATATCTCATTATTGTTTGATTTGCATTTCCTTAATATTTAGGGATTTTGAACATCTTCTCACATGTCTGTTGGTATTTTGTATGTTTTCTGTGGAAAAATGTCTATTTTTTAAAATCAGGGTTTTTTTTTAAGATATAGAGTTATATGAGTGATTTATATATTTTAGATAATTAACCCCTATCACTCATATTATTTGCAAATATGTTATCCCTTTCAGTAAATTGTCTTTTCATTTCTTGATGATTTCCTTTGCTGTGCCAAAGCAATTAAGTTTACTTAGGTACATTTACTTATTTGTGCTTTTATTTCTTTTGCATTAGGAGAAACATCCTAGTAAAAGCCTTGCTACAGCTTATGTTAAAGAATACTCTGTGTAGGTTCTCTTTCATGAGTTTTATGGTTTCTGGTTTTAGGTCTATAATCCATTTTGAGTTTTCTTTTGCATACGTTGTCAGAAAGTGTTTTCTGTACATTAAAAGCAAACTATAACAGAAAGACAAAGCAAGACAATGATACCATTTAAAATGGTATCAAAAAGAATAACATGCACAAATATTTAACTAAGTGAAAGGATTATACTTTGAAAAAAATTGATCAAGGAAATTGAATATGAAATAAATAAATGGAAATGTAATGGATGGGAATAATTAATATTGTTAAAATATACATACTACTCAAATAAACTGCTGATTTAATGAATTCCTCACCAAAACACCCATGGCATTTTTCATGGAAAAATAAAGCTAAAATTCATATGGAAACACAAAAGACCCCAAGTAGCCAAAACAGTATTGAGAAACAAGAACAAAACCTGGACATATCACACTTCCTGCTTACGGACTATACAACAAAATTACAGTCATCAAAACTGTAAAGTACTGGCACCAAAAGAGACACAGATCAATGAAAAAAAATGAAGAGCCCAGAAATAAACCTATGTACCTCTGATCAATTTATCTATGACAAAGAAAAAAAAAAATATGCAATGGAGAAAAGAGTTTCTGCACCAAGTGATAATGGGGAAACTGGACAGTAGCCTACAGACAGACAGTTTAAAACATTTTCTTGCATCACATACAAAATGTCATTATACCATAAGGCAAGAAAATAACCCTCATTGATCAAAATGTAGTACTTGGGTGCAATCTGAAAAATGACAGAATATTCTCTGCTCGTTTCCAAGGCAAACCATTCAGTATCAGATTAATCCAGATCTATGCCCCAACTACAAATGCTGAAGAATCTGATGTTGAATGGTTCTATGATGACCTACAAGACATTCAGGAAATAATTACAAAAAAGATATCCTTTACATCATAGGGGACTGGAATGCCAACCAGAAAGTCAAGAGACACTGGGACTAACAGGCAATTTGGCCTTGGTGTACAAAATGAAGTAGGGGAAAGGCTAACAGAGTTTTGCCAAGAGAACATACTGGTCATAGAAAGCACTCTCTTCCAACACCACAACAGATGACTCTACACATAGACATCACCCAATGGTCAATATCAAAATCAGATTGATTATATTCTTTGCAAGCAAAGATGGAGAAACTTTATACAGTCAGCAAAAACAAGACTGGGAGCTGACTGAGACTCAGATCATAAACTACTTATTGCCAAATTCAGACTTAAATTGAGTAAAGTAGGAAAAACCACTAGACCATACAAGGATGACCTAAATCAAACACCTTATGATTACAACGTGGAAGTGAAAAAATGACTCAAGGGGGGAGGAGTCAAGATGGCGGAGGAATAGGACGGGGAGACCACTTTCTCTCCTACAAATTAATTGAAAGAACAACAGAACGGTGAACAAAGTTTACAAAACAACTTCTGATCGCTAGCAGCGGACATCAGGCGCACCAGAAAAGCAGCCCATTGTCTTCGAAGGGAGGTAGGACAAAATATTAAAGATTAAAAAGTGAGACAAAAGAACTAGTGATGGAGACCCGTCCTGAAGGGAGTCTTAATAGAGGAAGTTTCCAATCACCAGGAAACCCTCACACTGGCGGGTCCCGGGGAAGTTTTCAGATCTCAGAGGGCAACCTAACTGGGAGGAGAAATTAAATAAGGCCCACAGATTACGTGCCTAAAAGCAAATCCCAGCAGAAAAGTACCCCAGACGCCTGCACCCGCCACCAGCAAGTGGGGGCGAAACGGAGAGGAGTGGGTGGCATTGCTTAGGGTAAGGACTGGCCAGAAGGCCCTGAAAGCAGTCGGAGGGAGATTTTTTTAAACCGTGGGAGAGCGAGGAAAAATTAACCGGACGGAACTCACCACTGGTGGTTTGCAAAACAAAGGGACTGAGAAACTGAAGAGAAGAGCTGGCCCATCCCCGCTGGAGGAAGGAGGCAGGGGGAGGGGAAAGGGGCAAACTCAGCGCCAGAGAAGCCACACCCTCCCACACTCCAAACAGGCCCCGGTTCCTATCTAAAGACTTCCTGAGACCTGACCGGCGGGGTGCGCTGGGGCCGCGGAGGGAAAAGGCGTGCTGCAACGGGGGAGAGGCCGCACAAACCTCTGGCTGCCCGGGCTGCTCGACGCGGAGGGAGAAGGCGCCGCACCCGGGGAGAGGCCGCCTGAGCCTCTGGCTGCCTGGGCCGCTCGCCGCGGAGGGAAAAGGCGTGCTGCACCCGGGGAGAGGCCTCCAAAACTTCTGGCTGCCTGGCTGGAACACAGAGAGTGCTCCCCATACACAGCGACATCTGCCTGCAGCGCCCCGCCCTCCCCGGAGCAGGACTGAACTGAACTAGCGAACATAAATAAGAGATCACCTCCGCCTGCCTGTGCCAGGACAGAAATTAGACACCAAAGAGATGGCAACCAGAAGCCAAATAAACAAAGGGAATCACTTCAGAAAGGACTGGTGCAACAGATTAAAATCCCTGAAGGTAACACCGACTACACCAGTAGGGGCCTATAGATATCGAGAAGTGTAAGCTGGAGAAAGGAGCTATCTGAAATTGAACTGAACCTACACTGACTGCAACAGCTCCAGAGAAATTCCTAGATATATATGTATATTTTTTTTTGTTAAATTAAAAAAAAAATTTTTTTCATTTTTTCTTTTTTTAAAAAATTTTTCTCTTTTATTTTCTTTTAAACTTCCCTACTACTCCCCCATTAATCCTCAACTTTCATTTTCATATATTTTTATGATGTTTTTCAATTAGGGAAAAAATTTTTTTTCTTTTTTTTTCTTTTTCTTCTTTCTTTTTCTTTTCTTTTCCTTGTTTTTCTCTCCTATTTCCTTTTAAAGTCCTCTAATATTACTCTATTATTCCTAAATTTTCATTTTCATCTCTCTATAAACTTGCAAAAAAGAAAAAAAGAGAGAGAGAGAGAAGCCCTGTTTTTAAACTGAACTTCATATATACTTCGAAATTTTGGGTTTTTGTTTTTGTTTTTAAATATTTTATTTCAAAGAGTCTAACCTCTATGCTAAATTTTTTAATCTTTGTTTTTCAGTATGTGATATAAATTTTGGACATTTAAGAATCCAATATTCAATTCCCATTTCTATTCAGGAGTGTGTTGATTACTCTCTTCCACTTTTGACTCTCTGTTTTCTCCCTCAGAATAACTCTATTTCTTCCTTTCCCCTTCCCTTCCCAATCCAATTCGGTGAATCTTTGTGGGTGTCTGGGCTACGGAGAACACTTTGAGAACAGATAACTGTGTAGATCTGTCTCTTTCCTCTTGAGTCCCCCTTTCTCTCCTCCTGCTCACGTCTATCTCCTTCCTCCCTCTCCTATTCTTCATGTAACCCTGTGAACCTCTTTGGTTGTCCCTCACGGTGGAAAATCTTTTCACCATTAACCTAGAAGTTTTATTATCAGTGGTGCATAGTTGCAGAAGTCTTGAGGCTATTGGTAGAATAAAACTGAGATCCAGAGGCAGGAGACTTAAGCCCAAAACCTGAGAAAACCAGAAAACTCCTGACTACACTGAACATTAAGGAATAAGAGTCCATCCAAAAGCCTCCATAGCTACACCAAAATCAACCACCACCCAAGAGCCAAGAAGCTCCAGAACAAGACATACCACATAAGTTCTATAGTAACACAGGAACATAGACCTAAGTGTCAACAAATACAGACTGCCCAAAGTCACACCTAACACATAGACCCATTGCAAAACTCATTAATGGGCACTCCATTGCACTCCAGAGAGAAGAAATCCATTTCCATGCACCAGAACACTGAAACAAGCTTCCCTAACCAGGAGACCTTGAGAAGACAATCGCCCAACCCCACCCACTGGATAAAATCTTCACAATAAAAAGGAACCACAGACGAGAAGAATACAGAA
>CM035290.1:55935997-56066568 GCA_020226075.1 Hydropotes inermis | reverse complement strand
ATCGAAACATGTATATTATCTAGGGTTAAACAGATCACCAGCCCAGGTTGGATGCTTGAGACAAGCGCTTGGACCTGGTGCACTGGGAAGACCTAGAGGGAGCAGGTAGCGAGGGAGGTTGGAGGGGGGATCGGCATGGGGAACTCATGTAAACCCATGGCTGTTTCATTTCAATGTATGGCCAAATCCACTACAAATAAAAAAAATTAAAAAAAAAAAAAGAAAAATTGACTCAACGGATTAGATCTAATAGACAGACTTCCTGTCTGTCTATTAGAATGACTATGGATGGAGGTTCATTACATTGTACAGGAGGCAGTGATCAAGACTATCCCCAAGAAAAAGAATTATAAAAAATCAAAATGCTTGTCTGAGAGGGATTGAAAATAGCTGAGAAAATAAGAGAAGCAAAAGGCTAAGGAGAAAAGGAAATATATATCCATCTGAATGCAGAGTTCCAAAGAATATTGAGGAGAGAAAAGAAAACTTCCTCAGAGATCAATGCAAAGAAATAGAGGAAAGAAGAATAGAAAAAATAAGGGGAAATAAAATAGAGTGGGAAAGACTAGAGATCACTTTGAGAAATTTAGAGATACTAAGGGAACATTTCATGCAAAGATGGGCACAAAAAAGGATAGAAATGGTATGGATCTACAGAAGCAGAAGATGCTATGAACAGGTGACAAGAATACACAGAAAAACTCTGAAAAAAGATCTTATTGATGCAAATACCACAATGGTGTGAATACTCAGCTAGAGCCAGACATCCTGGAGTCTGAAGTCCAGTGAGCCTTAGGAAGCAACACTACGAACAAATCTTGTGCAGCTGATGGGATTCCAGTTGAGCTATTTCAATTTTTTAAAGATGATGCTGTTAAATACTGCACTCAATAAACCAGCAAATTTGGAAAACTCAGCAGTGGCAACAGGAATGGAAAAGGTCAGTTTTCATTCCAATCCCAAAGAAATACAATGGCAAACAATTTTCAAGCTACTGTACAATTGCACTCACCTCACACACTAGCAAAATAATGCTCAAATTTCTCCAAGTGAGGCCTCAACAGGATTCAGTTTAGTTCAGTTCAGTTCAGTTCAGTCGCTCAGTCATGTCTGACTCTTTGCAACCCCACAAATCGCAGCACGCCAGGCCTCCCTGTCCATCACAAACTGCCAGAATTTACCCAAACACATGTCCATTGAGTTGGTGATGCCATCCAGCCATCTCATCCTCTGTCATCCCCTCCTCCTCCTGCCCCCAATCCCTCCAAACACCAGGATCTTTCCCAATGAGTTAACACTTCCCATGAGGTGGCCAAAGTATTGGAGTTTCAGCTTCAGTATCAGTCCTTCCAATGAGCACCCAGTACTGATCTGCTTTAGGATGGACTGATTGGATCTCCTTACAGTCCAAGGGACTCTCGAGTCTTCTCCAACACCACAGTTCAAAAGCATCAATTTCTCAGTGCTCAGCTTTCTTCACAATGCAACTCTCACATCCATATATGACCACTGGAAAAATCATAGCCTTGCCTAGATGGACTTTTGCTGGCAAAGTAATGTCTCTGCTTTTCAATATGCTATCTAGGTTGGTCATAACTTTCCTCCCAAGAAGTAAGTGTCTTTTAATTTCATGCTGCAGTCACCATCTGCAATGATTTTGGAGCCCCCAAAAATAAAGTTTGACACTGTTTCCACTGTTTCCCCATCTATTTGCCATGAAGTGATAGGACCAGATGCCATGGTCTTAGTTTTCTGAATGTTGAGCTTTAAGCCAATTTTTTCACTCTCCTCTTTCACTTTCAGCAAGAGACTCTTTAGTTCCTCTTCACTTTCTGCCATAAGGTGGTATCATCTGCATATCTGAGATTATTGATATTTCTCCTGGAAATCTTGATTCCAGCTTGTGCTTCATCTAGCCCAGGATGACAATATACAGCTTTGACCCACTCCTTTTACTATCTGGAACCAGTCTGTTGTTCCATGTCCAGTACTAACTGTTGCTTCCTGACCTGAATATAGGTTTCTCAAGAGGCAGGTCAGGTGGTCTGGTATTCCCATATCTTTCAGAATTTTCCATATTTTATTTTGATCTAGACAGTCAAAAGCTTTGACATAGTCATTATAGCAAAATAAATATTTTTTCTGGAATTCTCTTGCTTTTTTGATGAACCAGCAGATGTTGGCAATTTGATCTCTGTTTCCTCTGCCTTTTCTAAAACCAGTGTGAACATCTAGGAGTTCATGCTTCATGTATTGCTGAATCCTGGCATGGAGAATTTTGAGCATTACTTTACTAGCATCTGAGATATGTGCAATTGTGTAGTAGCTTGAGCATTCTTTGGCATTGCCTTTCTTTGGGATTGGAATGAAAACTCACCCTGACTGTGTGGATCACAACAAACTGTGGAAAATTCTTAAATATATGGTAATAACAGATGACCTGACTTGCCTCCTGAGAAATCTGTATGCAGATCAAGAAACAACAGTTAGAAACATACATGGAACAAGAGACCTGGTTCAAATTTAGAAAGGAGCATGTCAAGGCTGTCGGTTGTCACCTTGCTTATTTAACTTATATGCAGTGTACATCATGGGAACTAATGGGCTGGATGAAGCACAAGCTGGAATCACAATTGCCAGGAAAAATACCAATAAGCTTGGTTATGCTGATGACACCACCATTATTCCTGAAAACGACGAGAAACTGAAGAGTTTGTTAATGAAAGTGAAAGAGAAGAGAGGAAAACCTGGTTTAAAACTCAATCAAAAAACAAAGATCATGGCATCTGATCCCATCACTTCATTGCAAACAGTTGTGAAACAGTGACAGACTATTTTCTTGGACTCTGAAATCACTGAGAACTGGAAAAAAAAATGCTATTGCAAATTGTAATAGACATTATATCCATAAAAAATTTCCAGTCATTATTGTAATATTGCACAGTGCAATTGCTTAATGACAAACTAGGATAGCATAGAAGTAAAAGCAAAACCAAACCAAGGAAAGAAAGGCAGAAGTCTAAAATGCTTAAAAAGTTCCAAATTCAGTAATCAAATATATGTCACTGGGTTCTTCAAACAGATCTTCCAACAAATTGCAGTATATGATTAAGGATTCACTTAACACAAACCACCTTCAAAATTAGTAGGGGATATTTTTAGATTTTAAAAATATGTTTTGCTAGTGCAGTAACATAGCTAAACACCCAATGAAAAGAAACAAAATATCAGGATATTTGATTTGAGAATAATTTATAAATTAAAGTAGTGTGAAAATATATAACTTGGAACTGATAAAGTGTTTTGTTTAAAAAATAAAATAAATTTGGTAAAAATGGTTTTAAAGAGGATGTAAGTCCAAATTACTTTATCAATATGCTAAATTTAGACATTAACATAATTTTAGATCTTTCATTTTTTCACCTACAAAGACCATGATTAGAATCACTTAAAAGCAGGGTACTTGAGTACATCTTTATCAAAAAGAAATATTATATTATGAAAACAAATAAATTTATCATTCACTGTCAAAGTAACAAGATATCTCAGTCTTGGAACTGAAATACAGAACATATAATGTTTCAGGGTAATATACATGGCCCTGAACAAAAAGAAATATGTGCCATTTTTTACCTAGTACAAACATATGTCAATCTTTTAAGATTGGTGCTTTTGCAACATCCACTGCCAGCACTGATTCTTCTCCAAGTGAACAGATAGCAGAAAACTTCTGGTCCAGATAAATAAAATTAGAAGGTTGTGGGGGACAGCAAGTTTACTTAAATAGTTACTCCATAATTTGCCACTTGTTAATAGTCTTTTGAGTTAGTCTTAGGCTACTCATTTTTATGTGTAATATGTATTTCTATTTATTTAAATGCATAGAATGGATTGCTAAAATCTCTGAAACATGGGGGAATTTAGGTCCTTCATTTTCAATGTGACTAAAAACAACATAGAAATTACTAGGGAAACTATTTTATAACAAATATGCTTAAAAGGTCCGTCCCAATTTGATGATTTAAAGCATATTCACATTTTTTCACATTTTTTTTTCAGAATTTTAATTGTTTGATTCATTTTGTATTAATCATTTTGGACGAGGTTATGCCCTGGCAACAATTTTTGAAATATCACCACCTTAATAAAATCCTGCTCCTCAGTTTTCATGTTTTTCTTTAACTCCCAAACCTTTACAAGATCTATCTTTTACAAGCAGAAAACAAGAATGTTGGAGGATTTTTCACTAGCTCTGAAATGCTTCAATTGGAAGAGATATACTATACCACCTGCAAACAGTGTTGAAAATATAGATGCTCTATAATAAGTCGATTTTCCACATTTTTTTCTGATTATCAAAGAGCACCTAAATCATAATATTTTTGAATTATGGAAGGCAAAATGTGAATAAAACACTTTAAAACTGGTACCTTTCTTTTTCCAGCTGACTACATATGACACAATTTCAGTCAATTGTCCTCAAATACCATTAATTATGATTAACAGCAGCAACATTTTATTGGTTTATATTCATAATATATGGATATTTATATTGCATTCTATAAGTTACATACTAGTAGAACATTATACTAATTATAAAACATAGACCAAATGGAAGTTCAGAATAATCAACATATTATTGAATAGAAATTCTAATATGAGTTTCTCCTCTCCCATTAAACATATCCAAGATTGCAGACAGCTCCAATAAGGGACATAATTTTTATGAAGAATCAAATGTGAGAAGACAAATCCCTTTTCAATTCTAGCTGGGCTTTCCAGAGACTCTGTCTCTCAGGGTTCACAAGGAGAGAATTGTCACTGATCAAGGGAGGGAAGTTACTCTGCTGCCCCACATACCAAATGAGGGAAATGCTAGATACTTTTTCTGACATTTGCAACTCGCACCCCAAAGGTAGTAGCAAGCAGTGGAGTGGAGCAACCAGTCATTAAACTTCTTTCCATGCATGCAATTCTAGTTGGAGAGACATGTTTGTGCCATGTAAGTCAATAATTTGGTGGCAAATCTGTAGGACTTTTTGAGATTCATGCCCAGGCTATTTTGTTTCTGCAAATGAAAGTGTCAGTGGTCTCCCCACCTTTGTCTTACCTATTAATGTTAGTGTTTGAAATTAAGCCAGTGGTTCTGAAAAACTCACTGTGAAGTTCTGGTAAGCTGAACATTTGTTCACATCTGCTTGTGACTGTCTCCAGAGAATAGTCCTTTGTCTTTCTTTTCCACCTTACAAATATCTTGAGAGCACTTTCATTATTAGATTATAAACCAGAACCTGTGTCCCCCAAAATCCTGGAAAAAGCAAAAGGCTGCTTATAGTGGTGAGTGACAACAACCATAACTCAGAACCCATGTCAGAGACAGTGGGCCACCTGCATTGTTCTATGTGAGTTTACTGACACTGTCTAGTAGTGTTTCTGACTCTAGTGTGGTTATCTCTGTGGATGGTGGTTGATTGAACAAGAAGTCCACCAAGCAAGCTGCTTATTTTAGAAACCATTGAACTTCCTGTGTGTCTGGATTGTTTACTTCACTTGACCAGGTTACATCCTTCTGCTTTGATTGGTAGTGAAGGAAGCAGGCAAACTTTATAAGATGTGATTTTTAAAACTTATGAATTTATCTTCTAAGAATAAATTTTGAAAATAGATATCTTACTGCTACTGCTGCTAAGTCGCTTCAGTTGTGTTCGACTCTGTGCGACCCCAGAGATGGCAGCCCACCAGGCTCCCCCATCCCTGGGATTCTCCAGGCAAGAACACTGGAGTGTGTTGCCATTTCCTTCTCTAATGCATGAAAGAGAAAAGTGAAAGTAAAGTCGCTAAGTCGTGTCAGACTCTTCGCAACCCCATGGACTGCAGCTTACCAGGCTCCTCTGTCCATGGGATTCAATAAGGATAAATAGATAAAATGTTTACATCTCCCCCAAATAAAATTTTATAAGTTCATTACTCAGAAAAGAGCAAATTTTGTGTAGACTGGATGATTACATCTTGAAATGCAAGAAAACTAGCTTTAATACTCTTCTCAATAGGAGGGCTATTAAGTTTCTCAATTTGAATTCATGACTGCCTTTAATTTCAACTTGACTCTTCATTATATAAAAAAAAATATTGCTGTGAATCCTTATTACTAAAAACAACTGAACACCAAAAAATGGCCAAAATGTAAATAGGTCTTATTAAAGAGAAAAAAAATAGGCCACTCAAAATACACATATATGCTATAAGAGTAATATTAAAATTAATCTTCTCCCCAGGAGCTTAATAAAATACACTATTTAAAGAATGAAGTAATTGGTAAAGGAATGTATCCCCTGTTTATAGTCAGCACTGTCATTATACAAAATGCAAACAGACTTCAAGGATATATTAATGGGAAAATAAATCAATATATTGTTCCCAGTATGGTGTAATTAATTTATGCAACAGGTAGGACATATACAAACCTCATGACATTACTTTATAAGAATTCATTTGCAGGCACTGCCTATTAAGTTTACCAGAGAAAACAATGCTGTAGTAAAACATACTTAAATTCTCTATAAAATTTATGCAGACATTTTAAAAAAACTATTCTTTATGTACCAGCTTTATTATGCAAATATTTCCCAAAATTCCAATAAGATCTTACTTGTTCTAATAAAGTATCTAGAATCCACATCAATGATCTAGAATTCAATCCAGACCAAAAAAAAAAAGGTTATTGAAAGCATCTTAGAATATACTTTACACTAAAATATATATATATATGCTTTCCTTCTCCTTTGTCACTCTGCTAGTTCAGCATATATATATGCTTTCCTTCTCCTTTGTCACTCTGCTAGTTCAGTTGTAAATTGCTTATGAAAAACTGAGAGAATATATAACTGCAAAAATATCATAAGAAATATTTGTAAAGTTCATATAAATAGCTAACTTAAGTGGTAACCACAAAAGTTAGCAGTCTATCATTATCTAATTCCTCTAAAACACAACCTTAAGCTCCTTTTCCTAAGCTCCATACATCCGATATTTGCACTGCAACATGTACTCCAAGTACATTCTTACTAAGCCCTGACCCCAGGAGTGAAAACACCCAGGAGAAAAGTTCCACAAACCACTGTTCACCATGTTCAAGTCTCTCAACCTCTTTAATCACAGTTGTTGCCCTCTCTCCTGTGTCTCTAACTAAACTACACTAAATCTCACCCTTGTTAACCCTCTGTAAGTTTATACCTCAGCAATTGCACAATCTCATATCCACAAGCTTTCCTTCTTTCCTAGATCATTGTGATAAACATACACACATGTTGTATTACTCTCATCTTGTCACCCTCAATGGTCCTATTCCATTTTTTCCCTGCTGGAATCTTTCACTCCTCCTCAGCAACATTTCTCATTTGGTTTAGTGAAATATGTTTTATTTTTTTAAAATTAGTTATCTTGATTGGAGGCTAATTACTTTACAATATTGTGGTGGCTTTGCCATATATCAGCTGATTCATGTACATATGATCCCCATCCTGAACCCCCTTCCCACCTCCCTCCTCACCCCATCCTTCTGGGTTGTCCCAGAACAATGGATTTGACTGCCCTGCTGCATGCATTGAACTTGCACTGGTCATCTATTTTACATATGATAATATACATATTTCATTGCTATCCCTTCAAATCATCTTACTGAGAGGGCCTCCAAATGGAGGAAATAAGCTGCAAGTGTCAGACATTTTTATCTCTCTTAAGTGGCAGGAGGAAACAAACTAGTGATATTTTTTTCCTTCTCTATACAGATTTAAAAGGAGGTTTCTCTTAAAATACTGTATTGTTGTAATGACACCTGGCTTCGCTTGAAGCTAACTGTTCTCAAACGTTGAGTTAACCAATGCATTTTTCTTATGGAACCATTTGTCTTAAGCTATGTTAATGTACTATGCATTTACCCCAGACTCTGTCCTCAAGTTGGTTCCACCTAATGGCTCAGAACCTACTTGACAAACCAGTATGTTATACTCAGATATTGTTCCCCTAAGTTAAGAGGAACTAAAAAGCCTCTTGATTAAAGTGAAAGAGGAGAGTGAAAAAATTGGCTTTAAGCTCAACATTAAGAAAAATAAGATCATGAAATCTGGTCCCATCACTTCATGGGAAATAGATGGGGAAACAGTGGAAGCAGTGTCAGACTTTATATTTTTGGGCTCCAAAATCACTGCAGATGGTGATTGCAGACATGAAATTAAAAGACACTTACTCCTTGGAAGGAAAGTTATGACCAACCTAGATAGTGTATTCAAAAGCAGAGACATTAGTTTGCCATCAAAGGTCCATCTAGTCAAGGCTATGGTTTTTCCAGTGGTCATGTATGGATGTGACAGTTGGACTATGAAGAAAGCTGAGCACTGAAAAATTGACGCTTTTGAATTGTGGTGTTGGAGAAGACTCTTGAGAGTCCCTTGGACTGCAAGGAGATTCAACCAGTCCATCCTAAAGCAGATCAGTACTGGGTGTTCATTGGAAGGACTGATACTGAAGCTGAAACTCCAATACTTTGATCACCTTATGCGAAGTGTTGACTCATTGGAAAAGACCTTGATGCTGGGTAAGATTGGGGGCAGGAGGATAAGGGGATGACAGAGAATGAGATGGCTGGATGGTATCACCGACTCGATGGACATGCGTTTAAGTAAACTCCGGGAGTTGGTGATGGACAGGGAGGCCTGGGGTGCTACAATTCATGGGGTCGCAAAGAGTCGGACATGACTGAGCAGCTGAACTGAACTTAACTGAATCTATGTAAATGAAACTATTTGTATGGTAATCTGCCCTTCTACAAGATTCAAGTCAATCATTTTATGGCCTGGGATCAATCATCTGGTGCCAAGATTATCCCAAAATGCATTTTATGGATGAGGGGCCTGGTGCCATTCTGAGTTTTAAGACATTCCTTTATTTTCATTAACAGACTGTTAGTGACTATATAACATCCAGCTGAAGACTAGCGGGGGAGGGGGTACTCTTTCAGCCCCCTTCTGATGCCTGTATCAGAAGTTTTCTCTATCTCCTTTATACTTTAATAAAACTTTATTGCACAAAATTTCTGAGCGATCCAGCCTCTTTTCTGGCCCCAGATTGAATTCTTCTCCTCCGGAGGCCAAGAATTCTGGCATTTTGTTGTTCAGCAACAAACTTTCACTACCCTCACCTTCTCCCACATAGTCCAAAAATGTTTTTCACATCTGTTTCTCTTTTGTTGTCTTGCATATAGGGTCATTGTTGCCATCTTTCTAAATTCCATACATATGTGTTAATATACTGTATTGGTGTTTTTCTTTCTGACTTTACTCTGTATAATAGGCTCCTGTTTCATCCACCACTTCATTAGAACTGACTCAAATGAGTTCTTTTTATAGCTGAGAGATTTCCCATTGTGTATATGTACCACAACTTCTTTATCCATTCGTCTGCTAATGGACATTTAGGTTGCTTCCATGTCCTAGCTATTGTAAACAGTGCTGCAATGAACACTGGGGTATGTATGTCTCTTTCAATTCTGGTTTCCTCAGTGTATATGCCCAGCAGTGGGATTGCTGGGTCATATGGCAGTTACATTTTCATTTTTTAAGGCATCTCCACACTGTTCTCCATAGTGGCTGTACTAGTTCACATTCCCACAAACAGTGGAAAAGGGTTACCTTTTCTCCACACCCTCTTCAGAATTTATTGTTTGTTAAGTTTTTGATGGCAGCCATTCTGACCAATGTGAGATGGTACCTCATGGTGGTTTTTATTTGCATGTATTTGATAATGGCTGATGTTGAGCATCTTATCATGTGTTTGTTAGACATCTGTATGTCTTCTTTGGAGAAATGTCTGTTCAAGTTTCAAAATTCTCTTTTAGGCTCCAAAATCACTGCAGATGGTGACTGCAGCCAAGAAATTAAAAGATGCTTGCTCCTTGGAAGAAAAGTTATGACCAACATAGACAGCATGTTAAAAAGCAGAGACATTACTTTGCCATCAAAAGTTCATCTAGTCAAGACTGTGGTTTTTCTAATAGTCATGTATGTGAGATTTGGATTATAAAGTTGTGATGTGAGAGTTGGAGTATAAAGAAGGCTGAGTGCCAAAGAAGTGATGCTTTTGAACAGTGGTTTTGGAGAAGACTCTTGAGAGTCCCTTGGAATGCAAGGAAATCCAACCACTCCATCCTAAAGGAGATTTATCCAGAGTGTACACTGGGAGGACTGATGTTGAAGCTGAAACTCCAATACTTTGGCCACCTGATGTGGAGAGCTGCCTCATTTGAAAAGACCCTGATGCTGGGAAAGATTGAGGGCAGGAGGAGAAGGGGAAGACAGAGGAATGACAGAGAATGAGATGGTTGGACGGCATCACTGACTCAATGGACATGAGTTTGGGTTAACTCTGGGAGTTGGAGATGGATAGGGAAGCCTGGTGTGCTGCAATCCATGGGGTTGCAAAGAGTTGGACAAACTGAGCCACTGAATTGTTTAGTTCTTTGGCCTACTTTTTGATTGGATCATTTATTTTTCTGATACTGACCTGCATGAGCTGCTTGTAAATTTTGGAGATTAATTCTTTGTCAGATATTATATTTGCTATTATTTTTTTCCCATTCTGAAGGCTACCTTTTCATTTTGCTTATAATTTTCTTCATTCTTCTAAAGCTTTTAAGTTTCATTAGGTACCAGTTGTTTATTTTTGCTTTTATTTCCATTATTCTAGGAGGTGGGTCATAAAGGATCTTGCTGTGATTTATGTCAGAGAGTGTTCTGCCTATATTTTCCTCTAAGAGTTTTAAATTTTCTGGTCTTGCATTTAGATCTTTAATCCATTTTGAGTTTGTTTTCACATATGGTGTTAAAAAGTGTTATAATTTATTTTTTTTTCTTTTTTTTTTACATGTGGTTGACCAGTTTTCCCAGCACCACTTGTTAAAGAGATTTTCTCTTCTTCATTGTTCATTTTTGTGCCCTTTGTCAAAGATAAGGTGTCCATAGTTATTTGGACTTCTTCTTGGGCTTTCTATTTTGTTCCATTGATCTATATTTCTGTCTTGTGACAGTACCATAATGTCTTGATAACTGTACCTTTGTAGTATAGTCTGAAGTTCCTCCAGTTCCATTATTCTTTCTTAAGATTGTTTTGGCTATTCAAGTTTGTGTGTGTTTGTGTGTGCGTGTTTACATACAAATTCTGAAGTTATTTGTCCTAGTTCTGTGAAAAATACCTCTGGTAACTTGATAGGGCTTGCACTGAATCTAAAGATTGCTTTAGGTCGTATACTCATTTTCACTGTATCGATTCTTCCAATCCATGAACATGGTATATTTCTCCATCTATTTGTGTCATCTTTGGTGTTTTTCATCAGTGTTTTATAATTTTCTATTGGTCTTTTGTTTCTTTAAGTAAATTTATTCCTAAGTAATTTTCTTGTGGTGTCTTTAGGGTTTTCTATGTAGAGGATTATGTCATCTGCAAACTGAGCTTTACTTCTTCTTTTTCAATCTGGATTGCTTTTATTTCCTTTTCTTTCTTTCTTTTTCTTTTTCTTTTTTTTTTTTTTTTTTTTATGCTTGCTGTGACTAGGACTTCCAAAACTGTGTTGAATAGTAGTGATGAGCGTGGGCACCCTTGTCTTGCTTTGATTTTAGAGGAAATGCTTTCAATTTTTCACTATTGAGAATAATGTTTGTTCTGGGTTTGTTGTTTATGGCTTTTAGTATGTTGAGGCATTTTCCTTCTATACCTGCTTTCTGGAGAGTTTTTGTTATAAATAGGGGTTGAATTTTGTCAGAGGCTTTTTCTGTCTCTATTGAGATAATCATATTGCTTTCATCTTTCAATTTCTTAATATGGTGTATCACACTGATTGATTTGTAAAGAGTCAAGAATCCTTGCATCCCTGGAATAAAACATATTGGGTCATTACATATGATATTTTTCATATGGTGTTGGATTCTGTTTGCTAGAAATTTGCTGAGGACTTTTGCCATCTATGTTCATCAGCAATATTGACCTGTAGTTTTCTTTTTGTGTGGCATCTTTGTCTGGTTTTCATAGTAGGGTGGTGGTGGCCTCATAACAATAGCTTGGGAGTTTACTGTCCTCTGCAATCTTCTGAAAGAGTTTGAGTAGGACAGGTGTTAGTTATTGTATAATTTTTCATAGAATTCACCTGTGAAGCCATCCAGTCCTGGCCTTTTTTGTTGGAAGATTTTTTATTACAGTTTTGATTTTGGTGCTTGTGATGGGTCTGCTAAGTATTTCTATTTCTTCCTGGTTCAGTTTTGGAAGGTTATACTTTTCAAAGAATTTGTCCATTTCTTCCAAGTTGTCCATTTTGTTAGCATATAGATGCTGATAGTAGAGTCTTATGATCCGTTGTATTTCTGTGCTGTCTGTTGTGAATTATCCAATTTAATTTATAATTTTATTGATTTGTTTCTTCTCTTTTTTTTTTTCTTGATGAGTCTGGCTAGCAGTTTGTATATTTCATTTACCTTAAAGAGCTAGCTTTTAGTGTTGTTGATTTTTGCTAGCCTCTCCTTTGTTTCTTTTTAATTCATTCCTGCTCTGATTTTTATGATTATTTTTCCCACTTCTAGTTACCCTGGGGTTCTTCTGTTCTTCTTTATCTAGTTGCTTTAGGTGTAAAGTTAGGTTGTTTAGTTGATGTTTGTCTTGGTTCTTGAGGTAGGCTTGTATTGCTGTGAACCTTCCTCTTAAGCACTGCTTTTACTTAATCCTGTTGGTTTGGGGTTGTATCTCCATTTTCATTTGTTTTTATGCATATTTTGATTTCCTTTTTGTTTTTTTCTGTGATCTGTTGGTTATTTGACAGCATGTTGTTTAGTCTCCATATGTTCACATGTTTAATACATTTTTCCCCTGTATTTGACATCTAATCTTACCTCATTCAAGAAAAGATTATTGAAATAATTTCATTTTTTTTTTTTTTTTTTTTTTTTACCAAGGTTATATTTATGTTCCAGGATGTGATCTTCCCTGGAGAATGTTCCGTGTGCACTAGAGAAAAAGGGGGAAATTCATTGCTTTGGGGTGAAATGCCTTATGGATAGCAATTAGATCTAATTGATCCATTGTATCATTTAAAGTTTGTGCTTCCTTGATAATTTTCTGTTCTAATGGAGGTGGTAACATTTCAACCAAGCTATTTCAAATCCTAAAAGATAATACTGTTAAAGTGTTTCACTCAATATAAAAGCAAATTTTGAAGGCTCAGCAGTGGCCACAGGGTTGGGAAAAGTTAGTTTTTATTCCTATCCCAAAGAACTGCAATGCCAAATAACATTCAAAGTGCTGTACAATTTTGTTCATTTCACATGCTAGCAAGGTTATGCTCAAAATCCTTAAAGCTATGCCTCAGCAGTATGTTAACTGAGAACTTCCAGATTTGTAAGCTGGGTTTTGAAGAGGCTGAGGAACCAAGAATCAAAATGCCAACATTTCGTGGATCATGAGAAAGCAAAGGAGCAGTTTGAGTAGGATAGATGCTAGATCTTCCATAAAAGTTTAATACAATTCATGTAAATCCATGGCTGATTCATGTCAATGTATGACAAAACCCAGTACAATATTGTAAAGTAATTAGCCTCCAACTAATAAAAATAAATGAAAAAAAAAAGTTTAATAAAATTCACCTGTGATGTTATCTGGGCCTGGATGCTGTTGGTAGATTTTTGATCATAGTTTCAGTTTCAGTGCTGGTGATTGGTCTGTTTGTATTTTCTAATTTTCCCAGTTCAGTCTTCAAAATTTGTACTTTTCTAAGAATTATTCCATTTCTTTCAGGTTGTCCAATTATTGGCATATAGTTGTTCATTGCAATCTCTTATGATCCTTTGTATTTCAGCTTTGTCTCTTATAATGTCTCCTTTTTTAATTATATTGATTTGAGTCTTGTCCTCCCCCCTCCCCTCTTTTTTTTTTTTTTCTTGAGGAGTCTGGCTAAAAATGGCTTGTCATTTTTTTTTTTTTTAACTTCTCAAAGAACCATCTTTTAGTTTTATTCATCTTTGTTACTGTTTCCTTCATTTCTTTTAAGTTTATTTCCACTCTGATCTTTAGGATTTCTTTCCTTCTACTAACTTCAGGGTTTTTTGCTCTTTTATTCCCCCTAGTTGTTTAAGGTATACTATGTTTAGTTGCTCAGTTGTGTACAACTCTTTGTAACCCCATGAACTGTAACCCACCAGGCTCCTCTGTCCATGGGTATTCTCCAGGCAAGAATACTGGAGTGGGTAGCCATGTGCTCCTGCAGGGGATCTTTGTAACACAGGGGTTGAACCTAGGTATCCCACATTGACTCTTTACCAACTGAGATTCTTTACCAACTGAGCCTAGGTTGTTTATTTGATGTTTTCTTGCTTCTTGAGTTAGGCTTCTCTTGGAATAAACTTGCCTCTTAGCACTGCTTTTACGACAAGTTGAAGGCTTTGAAACTCCAATATTTGGCCGCCTGATGCAAAGAACTGACTCTTTAAAAAGACCCTGATGCTGGGAAAGATTGAAGGCAGGAGGAGAAGGGAATGACAGAGGATGTGGTGGTTGGATGGCATCTTCAATTCAATGGACATGAGTTTGAGTAAACTCTGGGAGTTCGTGGTGGACAGGGAAGCCTGGTGTGCTGCACTCCATGGAGTCACAAAGAGTTGGACATGACTGAGTGACTAAACTGAACTGACTGAAAGGTTTTGTATTGTTGCTTTTTTGTGGTAATTTGTTTTCAGGCATTTTGTTTTTAATTTACTCTTTTACTTCTTCAATGACTTCTTGGCTATTTAGAATTGTATTGTTCAGCCTCCATGCATTTGTGTGTGTGTGCATTTTTTTTCCTGTAATTAATATTTAGTCTTATAGGGTTGTAGTCAGAAGAAAAAAAAAAAAAAAAGCTTGACATTACTTCAGTTACTTAAATTTACCAAAACTTAATTTGTGGTCCAAGACATGATCTATCCTGAAGAATGTCTCATGCACACTTGAGAAAAAAGTGTATTCTGCTGTTTGAGTGGAATGACCTATAGATATCACTTATGTCTAACTTTCCTAATGTGTATTTTAAGGCTTGCATTTCCTTCTTCTTCTTCTTCTTCTTCTTCTTATTTGTCCATATGATCTCTCTTTTGGTGTGAGTGAGGTATTAAAGTCTCCCACTATTATTGTGTCACTGTCAATTTCCCCTTTTATAGTTGTCAGCATTTGCCTTATATATTGAGATACTCCTATATTGGGTTTATATATATTTATAATTTTATATCTTCTTAGATTGATTATTTGATCATTATGTGGCATCTTTCTTTGTCTTGTGTAATGGAGCTTAAAGTCTTTTTGTATCTGATACAAGTATTGTTTTCTAGCTTTCTTTTGATTTCCATTTGGAAGAAATACCTTTTCCCAGATCCTGACTTAAAAGAAAAGAGTGCCCACTCTCACCACTATTATTCAATAAGCTTTTAGAAGTCCTAGCTACAGAAATCAAAGAAAAAATAAATAATAGCAATTTAGATTGTAAAAGAAGTAAAACACATTATTTGCAAATATCATGATACTACATATAAAAACCCTATAATGCCACCAAAGAACTACTAGAACTAATCAGTGAATTTAGTAAATTTACAGAATATAAAATTAGTACTCAGAAATTGCTTGCATTCTATGCAGTAACAATGAAAATTAAGAAAGAGAAATTAGGGGGGAAATTCCATTCATCATTGCAACAAAAATAATAAAATAGCTGAAATAAAACTACCTAAAGAGAAAAGAGATGGAAAATAGCAACTAAATCCAGCATTCTTGCCTGGTAAATTCCATGGACAGTGGAGCCTGGTGGGTCCCAGTCCATGGGGTTGCAAAAGAGTCAGACATGACTTAGTGGCTAAACAATAACAAGATAGAGACTGAATACCTATATGCATAAAACTATAAGACACTGATGAAAGAAGTCAGAGATGACAGAAACAGATGGAGAGATATACCATGTTCTTGGATATGAAGAATCATTATTTTCAAAATGACTGTACTACCCAAAGCAAGCTCATAGTCAATGTAATACCTATCAAACTACCAATGCATTTGTCACAGAAATAGAACAGCAACAACAACAAAAAATCACAATTTATATGTAAATACAAAAGACTCTGAATAGCCAAAGCAATCTTGAGAAACAAAAATATGGCTGGAGAAGTTAACCTCCCTGACATTAAATTATACTACAAAGCTACAGGCATCAAGCTAGTATGATACTGGCACAAAAACAGAAACATAGAGTAATGGAACAGCATAGAAAGCCCAGAGATATACTCACATATCTATGATCAACTTATCTTTGACAATAGAGAGAAGAATATGCAATAGAAAAAAGACAGCCTCTTCAGTAAGTGGTCTGGGAAAACTGGAAAGCTACATGCAAAAGAGTACAATTAGAATACTTCTTAACACAATCAAACAAAATAAACTCAAAATGGATTAAATAACTAACTTGAAGGCCTTTACAATAAATAAATTGTAAAGCTCTTAGAGGAAAACATAGGCAAGACACTCTTTGATACAAAATGCAGCAATATTCTCTCTGACCCACATCCTAGATTAATGGAAGTAAAAACAAAAATAAACAAATGGGACCTAATTAAACATAAAAGCTTTTGCACAGCAAAGTAAACTATAAACAAGATGAAAAGACAACCCTCAGAATGAGAGAAAATAATTGCAATCAAAGCAACTGACAAGGAATGTTCCTCTCCAAAATATATAAGCAGCTCATATAACTCAATATGAGAAAAACAAAAAATCCAGCCAAAAAGTGGGAAGACGATACAAGCATACCTTTATTCAAAGAAGACACACAGGTGGCTAATAAACAGATGAAAAAAAAAATGCTCCACGTTGCTCATTATTAGAGGAATGTAAACCAAACTACAATGAGGTATTACCTCACACCAGGCAGAATGGCCATCACCAAAAATCTACAAATAGTAAATTCTGGACAGAATAGAGAGAAAAGGAACCCCTTCTGTACTGTTGGTTAGAATTTAAACTAATATAGCCATTAAAATAGTGTGGAGATTCCTTTAAACATAAAACAAAACAAAACAAAACAAAAACTAGGAATATCTGTTATAAAGTAAGGTCACTCATTTGTGTCCAATTCTTTGTGACCCCACGGACTATAGCTCTCCAGGCTCCTTCCTCCATGAGATTCTCCAGGCAAGAATACTGCGAGTGGGTTGCCATTTCCTTCTCCAGGGGAGCATCTCAACCCAGGGATTGAACCTGGGTCTCCCACATTGCAGGCAGACTTGTTACCATCTGAGCGATCAGGAAATATTTGTCATTAAACCCAACAATAACACTATTGAGTACATACTTTGAGAAAGCCATAATTCTAAAAGACATATATACCCCAATTCTCATTGCAGTACTACTTGCAATGTCCAGGACATGGAAACATGTTTGATGTCCATCAACAAATTAATGGATAAAGAAGCTGTGGTACATATATGCAGTGGAATATTACTCAGTCATAGAAATGAGTAAATTTGAGACAACTGAAGTGAATTAAGTCAGAAAGAGTAAAACAGTTATCATATAGTAATGCATATATATGGAATCCAGAAAAATGGTACTGAACCTAGTAGAGAGTGAATTTGGGGACACAGTGGGGAAAGGTGAAATTCATCCTAATGAATTGAAAAACAGCATTGACATAAACACACTATCATGTGTAAATTAGATAATGGGGTGTTTATGTATAACACTGAGCTACCACCTGGTGCTCTATGATGATCTAGAAAGGTGGGATAGGGGAGGGGAGGCAGGCTCAAAAGGAAGGGGATATATGTATATAATTATGACCAATACATCTTTTTACATCGGAGGAACCAACACAACAGTGTAAAGCAATTTTCCACCAATTTAAAAAAGAAAAGCAAAGACAAAAAACTAAGATCATAGTAAACATTCCCATCTCTTCGTGGCAAATAAATGGGGAAAAAGAGGAAGTAGTGACAGATTTTATTTTCTTGGGCTCCAAAATCACTGTGGATGGTGACTGAAGCTATGAAATTAACAGATGCTTAATCCTTAAAGAAAAACCATGAGAAAACTAGACAGTGTATTAAACAGAAGAGGTATCACGTTTCCAACAAAAGTCTGCATAGTCAAAGCTATGCATGTTCCAGTCATGTATGGATATTAAAGTTGAACCATGAAGAAGGCTGAGTGCCAAAGAATTGATGCTTTTGAAATGTGATGATGGAGAAGATTCTTGAGAGTCTCTTGGATTGTAAAATTAAACCAGTAAATCCTAAATAAATCAACCCTGAATATTCATTAGAGGAACTGATGTTAAAGCTGAAGCTCTAATATTTTGTCCACCTGATGTGAAGAGTGCACTCATTGGAATAAACCTTGATGCTGGGAAAGGTTGAAAACAAAAGGAAAAGAGGGTGGGAGAGGATGAAATGATTAGATAACATCATCCATTCAGTGGACATGAATTTTGAGGAAACTCTACCAGATAGTGGAGGACAGAGGATCCTGGCATGTCACAGTGCATGGGGTCACAAAGAATTGGACATGACTTAGTGAATAAGCTGACATACTATTTTAGTTTAGTTTCAGATATACAACATATTGATCCATCAATTAAATACTTAGAAAATAATCTCCACTATAAACCTAGTAACCATCTGTCCCCACACAAAGTTATTAGAGTATTAATTAACATATTTGTTATTCTGTATGTTAAAACACTCAAATAATTTATTTTATAGATACAAGTTTGCACCTTTAGTTCTACTTCCTTATTTCAGACATCCCCTCAACCCTCTACCCTTTGGCAATCACCTTTGTTTTCTCTGTACCTAAGAGTCATTCTTACTTCTATTTTGTTTTTTGTTTAATAATGTTGTGTGAACTTTTAAGTGAAATTACATGGTATTTGTATTTCTGTAACTAATTTTACCTAGTGTAATACACTCAAGATCCATCCCTGTTATCACAAATTGTGAGATTTTATAACTTTTATGTTTGAGTATTATTCCAGTGTGTGGGGGGTGATAAAGTTCCCAAGTTTTATGTTACTGTTAATTTATCTCTTTAAGTCTTTTTTTTTCCTTCTAACTTTGGCCATGCCATGTGGCAGGTGAGGCCTTTATTCCCTGACTAGAGATGGAAGTCGTGTTCCCTGAAGTGGAATCACAGAGACCTAACTACTGAATTACCAGGGAAGTCCCTTTGACTTTATGTGTGTTAACATTTGCTTTATGTATCTAAATACACAAAGTACCACTGTAGTGTGCACATATAATTACAAATACTGTATCTTCTCCCTGACTATATCCCTTTATCACTGTGTAATATCTTTCTTTACCTTTTATAAATGGCAATCTCTTTTGTAAAGTCTCTATTGTCTGATATAAGTATTGGTACCTCACCTTTCTTTTGATTTTTGTTTTCATGGAATCATTGTTTTTATCCCCTCACTTTCAGTGTCTTTAGCTCTGAAGTTATCTCTTTTAGGCAGCATATACATGGGTTTCATTTTCATTACCAATTCAACCACTTTGTGTCTTTTGATAGGAGTATTTTTAAATTTACATTTAGAGTAATTATTGATAAGTATGTACTTAATATTATTTTGTTAATTTTCTTCCAGTTACCGTGATAATTCTTCTCTGTTTCTTTCTCTTATTCTTTTGCTTGTGATTTGATGGCTATCAATGTTATGTTTGGATTTTTCTTTTTTGTGTTTATCAATTATAGGTTTTTGGTTTGTGTTTACAATGAGACATATATAACCATATATGTAGATATCTACTTTAAGTTGATGATCTCTTAAGCTGACATATATTCTAACAATCCTACATTTTCATTCCTTTATCACATTTTTTGATGTCATATTTTCATTTTTTTGGTATAATCCATAATTACTCAGTATAGACATAGGTTAATTTTACTACCTGTATGTTGTTTAAACTTTCTATTGGCTTTATAATTGTTTGATCCACTACCTTACTGTATGTGACTTTATCAGTGAAATATTTCTTTTTATAGTTTTTGTATTTCCAGTAGTTACCTCCTTTTGTTTTCTGCTTAGAGATATCCCTTAACATTTCTTACCAGGCCAGCTTAGTTATGATGAACTCTTTTATCTTTTGCTTGAATGTTAAGTCTCTATCTTCCATGCAATTTTGAATGTGGTAAATTTTCTAGGTAGAATATTCTTATCTGTGGATTTCCTTTTTTTCCTTTCAGTACTTTGAATATATGTGAATTCCTGTCTGGCCTGCAAATTTCTACTGAATATTCAGTTGATATTCTATAAGGCTTCTCTTGTATGTTATGCTATTACTTTTTTTCTGTTGCCTATAGGTATATTTGTGCTTGATTTTGACATTTAAATGATAATGTATCTTGGTGTATCTCTTTGGGTTCATCTTGTTTGGGAATTTCTGTGCTTCCTGGAACTGTATGTGTTTTCTTCTCCAGATGAAGAATATTTTCAGCCATTATTTTTTAAGTAAGTTCAAGTCAGCTCTGTTCTCTCTTCTCCTGCTGGTACCTCTGTGACACAAAATTTAGTATGTTTGATGTTTTCTTAGATGTCTTTTAAACTATCTTCATTCTTAAAAAATTTATTTCCTGTTCAGTTTTGATTATTTGCACTTCTCTGTCTTCCAAATCAATGATCCATTCTTCTATATCACCTAATGTACTGTTGATTTGTTTATTTTATTTCATTTTTAATTATCAAAAGAGGTATAGTATATGTATGCAGAAATGACAAACATTGTTGAAAGAAACTGAAAATTTAAATACCTGGAAAGACATTCTTTGATCAAAGATTGGGAATCTTAATCTTGTTATGATGACAATTCTCACTAAATTAATCTACAGATCCAACTTAATGCCTATTAAAATGTTATCTCTCTTTTGGGTAGAAATGACAAGGTGATTCTAAAACTCATAAAAAAATGGAAGAGACTCAGAGTAGAAAATAAACAATCTTGAAAAAGAAGAACAAAGCTGGAAGACTTACACCTTCTGATTTGAAACCTTGCTAAAAATAGGTGGTAATCAAATCAGTGTTTTACTGGCACAAAGATAGACATATAGATCAATGGAAAATGATTGAGAGTCCAGAAATAAAACTTTATGTGTATGTCAATTGATTGTTTGCTTGTTTGTTTTCTCACACTCTCCTCCCCTCTCTCCATGTCCATAATTCTTTTCTCTAGGTCTGTTTCTCCATTGTGGCCCTGCAAACAAATTCTTTGGTACCATCTTTCTAGATTCTGTATATATGTGTTAGTATATGATACTTACCTTTCTCTTTCTGAATTATTTCGCTCTGTATAATAGGCCAAAGGTTCATCCACCTCATTCAGTTCAGTTCAGTACTCAGTCGTGTCTGACTCTTTGTGACCCCATGGACTGCAGCACACCAGGCCTGCCTGTCCATCACAAACTCCCAGAGTTTACCCAAACTCATGTCCATTGAGTCGGTGATGCCATCCAACCAACTCATCCTATGTCGTCCCCTTCTCCTCCTGCCTCAATCTTTCCCAGCATCAGGGTCTTTTCAAATGAGTGAGCTCTTCACATCAAGTGGCCAAAGTATTGGAGTTTCAACTTCAGCATCAGTCCTTCCAATGAACACCCAGGACTGATCTCCTTTAGGATGGACTGGTTGGATCTCCTTGCAGTTAAGGGACTCTCAAGAGTCTTCTCCAACACCACATCAAAAAAGCATTAATTCTTCAGTGCTCAGCTTTCTTTGCAATCCAACACTCACATCCATACATGACCACTGGAAAAACCATAGCATTGACTAGACGGACCTTTGTTGGCAAAGTAATGTCTCTGCTTTTTAATATGTGTCTATGTTGGCCATAACTTTCCTTCCAAGGAGTACACATCTTTTAATTCCACCTCATTAGCCCTGACTCAAATGTGTTCCTTTTTATGGGAAAGTAATATTCCATTGTGTATATGTTCCACAAGTAATTTATCCATTCATCAGTGGATGGACTTCTACATTATTTCCCTATTCTAGCTATTGTAGATAGTGATGCCATGAAAAACGGAATACATGTGTATTTTTCAATTTTGATTTCCTCAGGGTATTTGCCTTGGAGTAGGATTTCTGTGTCACACAGTGATTTTATTCCTAGTTTTTTAAGGAATCTGCATACCATCTTCCATAGTGGTTGTATCAATTTACATTCCCACCAACAATGCAAGATATTTCCCTTTTCTCCACACCCTCTGCAGCATATATTGTTTGTAGACATTTTGTTGAGGAACATTCTGACGGGTGTGATGTGATATATCATTGTAGTTTTGATTTTCATTTCTCTAGTAATGAGCAATGTTGAACAGCTTTTCATGTGTTTGTTAGCCATCTGTACATTTTCTTCAGGGAGAGTTCTTTTTAGGTCTTTTCCCTACTTTTTGACTGGCTTGTTTGTTTTTCTGGTATTGAGTTGTATGAGTTGCTTGTATATTTTGGACATTAATCCTTTGCCATTTGTTTCATTTGCTATTATTTTCTCCCATTCTGAGAGTTGCCTTTTCACCTTGATTACAGTTTCCTTTATTGTGCAAAATCTTTACTTCTATTTCAATCTGAATTCTTTTAATTTTTTTTCTTCTCGTATTGCTGTATCTAGGGCTTCCAATACTATGCTGAATAAGAGTGGTGAGAGTGGATACCCTTGTCTTGTTCCTGAACTTAGGTGGGGTGTTTTCAGTTTTTCACCATTGAGAATAATGTTTCCTGTGGACTTATCATATATGCCCTTTGCTATCTTGAGTGAGGATCCTTCTATTCCCATTTTTTGAAGAGTTTTAATCATAAATGGGTGTTGAATTTTGATGAAGGCTTTTTCTGTATCTATTGAGATTATTATGTGATTTTTATCTTTCAGTTTGTTAATATGGTGTGTCACATTGATTGATTTGTGTATATTGAAGAATCTTTGCAACCCTGGAATAAACCCAAATTAATCATGGTGTATGAGTTTTTTAATGCGTTGTTGAATTCTGTTTGCTAAAATTTTCTTGGGGATTTTTACATCTATGCCCATCAGTGATGCTGGCCTGTAGTTTTCTTTTTTGGTGTTGTTTCTGTCTGGTTTTGATAGTCAGGGTTATTGTGGTCTTGTCAAGAGTTTGGAAGTGTTCCTTCCTCTGCAATTTTTTTAAAGTTTTAGAAGGATAGGCATTAGTTTGTCTCTAAATGTTTGATAGACTTCATTTGTGTGGTCATCTGATCCTGTGCTTTTGTTTCCTGACTAGAGTAATCTTGGTTGTAAATTTTTCCTTTCAGTACTTGAAATATATCCTGCCATTCCCTTCTGGCTTGCAGAGTTTCTGCTGAAAGCTCAGCTGTTAAACCTATGAGTGCTACCTTGTATATTACTGTTGCTTGGCCCTTACTGCTTTTAATATTCTTTGTGTTTAATATTTGTTAGTTTGATTAGTATGTGTCTTGGCATATTTCTCCTTGGGTTTATACTGTATGGGATTCTTTGTGCCTCTTGAACTTAATTGACTCTTTCCTTTTCCATCTTGGGGAAATTTTCAACTCTAATCTCTTTAGAAATTTCTCATACCCTTTGTTTTTCTCTCAAGAGGTTCTTTAGTTCTTCTTCACTTTCTGCCATAAGGGTGATGTCATCTGCATATCTGAGATTATTGATATTTCTCCCAGCAATCTGGATTCCAACTTATGTTTCATCCAGTCCAGTGTTTCCCATGATGTACTCAGCATATAATTTAAAAAAGCAGGGTAACAATATACAACCTTGACATACTTCTTTCCCAATTTAGAACCAGTCAGTTGTTTTATGTCCAGTATATATATAGTTTGCAGTGCTGTGCAAAAACTTTTGAGTTTAACTGGGTCCCATTTGTTTATTTTTGTTTTTATTTCCATTAATCTAGTAGGTGGGTCAGAGAGAAACTTGCTGCAACTTATGTCAGAGTGTCCTTTCTAAATTTTCCTCTGAAGGCTTCATAATTTCTGGGCTTCCATTTAAATCTTTGATCCATTTTGAGTTTATTTTTGTGGATGGTGATAGGAAGTGTTCTAATTTCATTATTTTTATATTTAGCTCTCAAGTTTTCCTTATACTACTTATTGAAGAGTCTGTCCCTTCTGCATTGTATGGTTTTACCTCTTCTATCAAAGATTAGTTGCCCATAAGTTTGTGGGTTTATCTCTGAACTTTCTATCTTGTTCCATTTGTCTATGTTTCCTTTTTTTGTTTTTTTTGCCAGTACCATACTGTCTTGATGACTATATCTTTGCATTATAATTTGAAGCCATGCGCGTTGATTTCTCCAGCTGTTTTTGCTTATCAAGATTGTTTTGACTATTCCAGTCTTCTGTGTTTCCATACAAATTGTTATATTTTTGTTGTATATCTATGAAAAATGTCATTGATAATTCGATAGTGATTACATTGACTTTGTACATTGCTTTGGGTAGTATCGTCATTTTGATAATATTGACTCTTCATTTCCAAGAAGAGGATATAATCTGATTTTTCATCATTAGTATATAGGAATGCAGAATATTTCTGTATATTAATTTTATAACTGATGACTGTGACTTTACTAAATTCATTGATTAGGTTTAGTAGTTTCTTGGTAGAATTTACAATTTTTTTTTATGTATTGTATCACATCATCTGCAAACACTGAGTTTTGTTTCTCCTTTGTCAATCAGTATTCCTTTTATTTATTTTTCTCCTCTGATTGACTTGATTAAGACTTCCAAAACTGTATTGAATAAGCACCCCTGTCTTGTTTCTGATCTTAGAGGAAAGGGTTTCAGTTTTTTGATGCTAAGAATGATACTTGCTTCAGGTGTGTCATTAAAATGAAATTGTTGGTGGTTCAGTCGTATCTGACTCTTTGCAACCCCATGGATTATAGCCCACTAGGCTCCTCTGTTCATGGAATTCTCCAAGCAAGTATAGTGGGGTGGGTTGCCATTCCCTTCTCCAGAGGATCTTCCTGACTCAGGGATTGAACACAGGTCTCTTACATTGCAGGCAGATTCTTTACCATCTGAGCCACATAGCCTTTATTGTGTTGAGGTCGGTTTCTGATTTGCTATTTTTGTAATCATAAAAGGCTATCGAATTTTTTTTGAAGCTTTCTCTGAATCTATTGAGATGATCATGTTTCTTTTTAAACTTTTTTTAAATTAAATCAGTTTACTTATTTTAATTGGAGGCTACTTTACAATATTTTTGTGGTTTTTGCCATACATTGACATGAATAAGCCATGGGTGTACATGTGTCCCCCACATCTCAAATCCCCCTCCCCACCTCCCTCCTCATCCCATTACTCTGGGTTGTCCCAGTGTACTGGCTTTGAGGGTCCTGTTTTATGCATCAAACTTGGACTGGTCATCTATTTTACTTTTGGTAATCTACATATTTCAATGCTATTCTCTCAAATCATCCCACCCTTCCCTTCTCCCAGAGAGTTCAAAAGTCTGTTCTTTATATCTGTGTCTCTTTTGCTGTCATGCATATTGGGCCATTGTTACCATCTTTCTAAATTCCATATATATGCCTTAATATAATGTATTGATGTTTTTCTTTCTGACATATGGCTTTTATTTTTCAATTTGTTAATACAGTGTATTGCATTGATTGCTTTGTGTTTACTGAATAATCCTTGCATCCCTGGGATAAATCCTTGTTTATCAAGGTATATGAGACTTTTAATATGTTATTGGATTCTGCTTGATAGGTCTTTTTTTATGGATTTGGCATCTATGTTCATCAGTGATATTGGTCTATAATTTTCTGTTTATGTGACTTTTTTTCTGGTTTTGGTATCAGGGTAATAGTGGCCTCATAGAATGAGTTTGGGAGTTTCCCTGCAGCAATTTAGTGAACAGTTTGAGACTATAGATTTAGATTTTGTCTGAATTTTTTTATGGAATTCACCTCTGAAGACAACCTGCCTTGAACTTTTGTTTGTTGGAAGATTTTTTATCACAGTTTCAAGTTCAGTGCTTATGATTGGTCTGTTAATATTTTCTGTTTATTTCTTTTTCCATCTGTAAGGTTTTATTATTTTACTAAAATGTCCATTTTATCCATATTGTCCATTTTATTGGCATATAGTTGCTGGTAGTAGTATCATAATTCGTTGTGTTTCTGTGATCTCTGTTGTAGCTTACACTTTTTCATTTATAATTTTATTTTATTAGCTTGAATATTATCTTTATTTATTTATTTATTTATTTATTTATTTATTTTTGCTTGATGAGTCTGGCTAATAGTTTGTGAGTTTTGTTTATCTTCTCAAAGAATAACTCCAATTTTCATTATACATTGTTATTGTTTCTTTATTTTATTAAAAACTATTTCTCCTCTGATCTTTATTATTTGTTTCCTCCTATTGACTTTGGCTTTTTTTGTTGTTCTTTTCTAGTTTTTTTAGGTTTAAGATAAAGTTCCTTACTCGCTGCTCCTCTTCTTTCTTGAGATACACTTATAGTCATATAAAAAATTCCCTTTTAGAACTGAATTTACTGCATCCTAAATACTTTGTACTGTCTTTTTTTTTTTTTCATTTTTTGCTGTCCTTTGTTTCTAGATATTTTTTGATTCCCATTTTGATTTATTCAGTGACTTCTTGGCTATTTAGAAGCATATTGTTTAGGCTCACCATTTTTTTCCCACTTTTTCCCCATGTAATTAATATTTGATCTTACAGCATTGTTGTCAGATACAATGCTTAATACAATCTCAGTTTTCTTAAATTTACCAAGGCTAGATTTTTGACCCAAAATATGATCTACCCTGGAGAATGTTTCTTGTGCACTTGAGAAAAGTGTATTTTGCTGTTTGAGGGTGAAATGTCCTATAGACAGCTGTTAGGCTTATCTTGTCCAATGTGTCAGTTAAGTATTGTGTTTCCTTGTTAATTTTCTGTCTGGATGACCTGCCTATTTGTTTGAATGTGGTGTTAAAATCTCCCACTATTTTGTGTTATAATTGATTTCCCCTTTTATAGTTGTTAGCATATAGGGAATTTACCTTCCCTGTCTCTTATAAGAGTGTTTATTTTGAAGTCTGTTTTATTAGATATGAGTGATGCTATTCCCACAAACTTTATATTTGCAATTCACATGGGATATCTTTTTCCAGTCCCTCACTTTCAGTCTGTATGTGTTGCTATATCTAAGCTTGGTCTCCTATAGATGGTATGTACAGTGGTCATGCTTTTGAATAAATTTATCCAGTCTTTTACTTTTGGATGGAGCATATAATCAATTTATATTTAAGGTAATTATTGATATATATGATCTTATTTTCATTTACTTTATGATTTGGGTTTGCTTTTATAAGTCTTTTCTTTCTCCTGTCTAGAGAAGTTTCCTTTAGCATTTATTGTTGAATTGGTTTCATCTTGATGAAATCCCTTAGCTTATGATTATTTACAAAACTTTTGATTTCTCTGTCAAATCTGAATGAGAATGTCTGGTGTAATCTTGGCTGTAGTATTTTTTTCTTTCATCACTGTAAGTTTATCCAGCCACTCCCTTCTGGCCTACAGAGTTTCTGCTGAAAAATCACCTGTTAACCTTATTGGGATTCCCTTGTAAGTTACTTGTTGCTTTGTCCTTGCTTCTTTTAATGTTTTTATTTATGCTTGATTTTTCTTTCAGTTTGATTAATATATGTTTTGATGTGTTTCTTTTTCAATTTATCCTATTTGGGATTCTCTGGGCTTCCTAAATTCTGGTGGCTCTTTCCTTTCCCATGGTAGGGAAGTTTTCAAGTATATTCTCCTCAAATATTTTCTCATACACTTTCCTTTTCTCTTCTTCTGAGACTCTTATCATTTGAATGCTGGTGTACTTAAATTGTCCCAGAGGTCTCTGAGACTGTCCTCATTTATTTTCATTCTTTTCTATTCTTTCTGCTTCAGTTATATCCACCATTCTATCCTGCATCTCACTTTTCCCTTACCCTTTCTTCCCTCTCAGTTATTCTACTGTTGGTTCCTCTAAAGTATCTTTTATTTCAGTACTGTGCTGTTCATTGTAGATTATCTGTTCTTTATTTTGTCTTGGTCCTAGTTAAATGTTTACTTTATCTTCTCAATCTGTGCCTGTTTTCTATATATCTGTGTCTGCATTGTATTTCTGAGGTTTGGATCATCTTTATTATCATTACTATGAATTATTTTTCAGGTAGACTATCAATTTCCTTTTCATTTTTTTCATCTGGTGGATTTTTACTAACCTCCTTCATCTGCTGCAGGTTTCTGTCTTTTTATTTCATTTATTTCAGAGTGTTTGAGGTTTCCTTTCCATAGGCTGCAAGGTCATAGTTCCTCTTATTTGTGGAATCTTCTTCCAGTGTGTGGGGTTGGGCCAAAGGAAAAAAAAAAAAAAAAAGAAATACAGGCAAAACCTCAAGAACAATGGTAAACACAACATTAATCAGACAGGAAGCAACAAAGAAGCTCACAAACTCACACTCACATAAAAAAAAAAAAAGACAAAGAAATATTTAAGCAAGGGACCATAAAAGAAGAGAGTAATCAAACCAGTAAAGGCACCCATAAATGAATACACACACTAAAAACTAGAATAGCAAAAATACAAAAACTAAAACATGGGGGAAAATGTGATATAATGAAAAGGTGTTGTAGAAATTGGAAAAAAATAAGTGTAATATATTTATTTAAAAATGGAAAACAAAGGGGAAAAAAGTAAGTACAAAATAAAAATTAAAGTGTTAATAAAAGGGACAGCAATGGAACAAGACAAAAAATTAAAAAATAAAAAAGCATATACAGATAGGGTTTCCTGATGGCTCAGATGGTAAAGAATCTGCCTGCAATGCAGGAGACTCAGGTTTGATACCTGGGTCAGGAAGTGTCCCTGGAGAAGGGAATGTCAACCCACTGCAATGTTCTTGCCTGGAGAATTCCATAGGCAGAGGAACTTGGTGGGCTTAACTCCATGTGGTCATAGAGTCAGACATGACTAAGTGACTAACACTTTCCCTTTTGTATGTAGAATGTTAATAAGAACAATATTATCCAGTGACATCAGCTGTCCACATCACACAGTGTACCACTGTAAATCTGCCTACTCAGAAAACCCTGCAATATTACTCAGAGGGTCTCTGTGCCTGCTGTGGGCATTGTGGGATCAGCTCCTCCTCAGATCTGGCCTTACTCCAGCTTGTTCTTGCTTCCAACTCTACAGTTTCCCCCAAAGTACACAGTCTTAAGCTGATTGCAGAGATTTAATCCCCTGCACCTGCTGCTGTGGGAGTGAGTTCTCTTCATCCTCTTTGGGCCCACAGCCCCTGGTGTTCTGCTTTGGTTGTGGTCCAGCCTCTGCTTTATAGGCCACACTCCAGCATCTGTTCCTCACCGGACAAGAGAGGATGGCTGACGAGGTTTATTAGGGCTCACTTACTCAGTGGGGCTGGGGAGAGAGAGTTATATGACATCCACCAACTGGGATGTTCAAGGAGTACCTGCAGCAGTAGAGACTCGCTGGATGTTGCTACAGTCGGAGGCTGGTTGTGCACTCTCCCAGAGGAACTGACCTCCCAGTCCTGGCTCTCCAGGAAAAGCCAATCTGCATAGGCTCCCAGGAAGGTGTGGGCAGTAATCTGTGACTGTTCACAGCTTGGTAGCTGCTGTAGTGGCCATCATGCCCAACTCTGTGGTTGCAGACCCCAGCCCCACCTTGTCCTCTCTTCCTGGGGCCAGTCTTGACAAAGGCGGGTTTTCAGGCATACCCAGCTCTGGGGTTTTAGACCACAGCCAGCTTGTTCCCACCTATGGCACTCGTGAAGACAAGGTCTTGTGGTCTCAGAGGGCCACTCAGAAGCACTCAGAATTAGAGGGTCTATGGCATTAGGGGGTCTCCACAGCAGGGGTTTTTGGCAGGCCTAGGCTTTTCCATGGGCTCCCTTAGCTATGTTGGACTAGCTCCTTCAGAGTATCTTCAGAGTAGCCTGCCCCGATCTTCTTCCATGGGGTCCAATCCCAGAAGCCTGTCCTCAGCACCCAGCCTGCACTCTCCAAGGTGGGCGTGTAATTACTTGCCTGGGAAGCACTGATTGGTACTGATCTCTGTGCCAAATTCTCTCCACCTTGTCTCCCACGCATTTGTTGTGCTCCCCTCTGAGGTTCTAAACCTTCCTCCTTTCCCTGCGGATGCAGGGGTTTCTGAGTGTGCAGAAGCTTTTGCTTGTCACGGCTCCCTCCCTGATTGCAAGACTCATTCCATCTTCTTTGTTTCTTTATTTTCTTATTGCCTTTTCCCTAACACTTTATGTGCTGTTTGGTTTGCCTTTTTCGAACTCTGAGGGCTTCTGCAAGTGTTCAGCAGATGTTCTGTAGGAGATATTCCACATGCAGATGCATTTTTGATGTACTTTGGAGAAAAATGATGTTCATGTCTTACTTCACCATCTTCAACCCCTCCGGAACCTACAATTATAATACCCCTCCTGTTTGCTCCACCATGTAAGTGGATCTGGATTCATCCAACTTTCATATTTTAGACTAGCAATTTGCCTACCAATATTGTTTTATTGATGAGTGCAAGAAAAGTAATTCATTTTCAGTTAGTGTAGGTTTTTCTTATCCTAATGATCAGTGTGATTACATTAAAACTTTTCTTATGCTGTATCTGAAACTAAGTCACAATAATCCTTTTTTAATACTTCCCCTTAAACTGTATAAATATTTTATTAGTGGTTTGTGTCTATTAGGGATGTGCCTTCCATTTAAGGAAAATCTATTATAATGTGCCAATAAAAATATTATGACAATGGTTTTCTTTTATTGAGAAATAGAAATTTCAGCAAACTTAATTGTTGGTAACTTTGTATAATATTAAGTTTTCACTTTTATTATTATTTTTTCATTATGGATATTCTCCTGCATTTATATTTATTCATACCTTTATGTGTCTTAGCATATTTCTATTTTATTCAAATTACAGGTGACTAAATAATAAATTTCAAGAAGATTCTATTCTGAAAAATCTATGGAGCAATAGATTAGGAGCATTAAGTAGAGTGAAGAGAATCATGTCCTTTTCCATTGGGAGATATTTACCCTTCAGCAGTATATTATAAATGCATGTTTCAGAAAAGGAAGTGAACTATACTGTACTTTCCTCCCAAAAGACACATTTCTCAGCCATGGGCAAAGTTTTTTTCTTGGCAAAAATGTTTTTTTTGCAAATGGAAAGCTCATGAGTTTAATTTATTTAGTATTATTCCTGATACAAATAAAAATTGGTACCCAGAATTTTAAATTGCATTGTAAGAATAAGCCACTTACTTCATAGGAAGATGTTATTTAGTCAGGAGAGGTCATATTTTCCCCCAACATTTTCCAATATGTTTTATTAGAATTTAAAATGAGCTAAAAACATTGCTGAAATTATCTAAAAATATATATGAAGTAGAAGTGCCCAGATTAAAGGTTTTGCCAGTCCAGGTTGGAAGTTTTGTTAAATATCAGTACAAAATTTTTCTAGTTTTGACCTATAACAATGAAATATTAATATCTACTTCTCATTTCTGGAATATGCAGTGATTCTTCACCTAACAAAATAAGGCATACTTTTATTTAATAACAAAAGACAATATATTTCAAGAAGTATCAGAAAACTTTATGGTTGATTAATCATTGTGAGATTTGGGACACAAGAGCTTTTAACAATCTTTTCTTTTTCTTTCTTTTTTTTTCTGCCGTGTTTCAGCCACCTGCCATGTTAAAAAAATACATATAGGTAACTATATTTAATTAATTTAATTATATAATAAACATACACATTAAGCATATATATTTTGCTAACTTATTCTATTCCTCAACTCATTGTTCATGTATTCAAACTTTAATAATGTACTTAAAACTATCAAAACTGTAATATCTCTGCAAGGAGTATTCTTTTGAGATTTTTACCACTAGATGAAAACAGGACCAGAGAAGTTTTCTGGAAATGAGTCTTAGGCTTTCCTTAATATTATGAAGAAATGTAAATTTATAGAGCTTCAGTGACAACACCTTAGCTCTCCAGAGCTCAAGAACTGACAAGCTATACATCAAGAAAGAATCATCAGCCATTAAACCCCAGGGAAGTCATTATAAAGCTCACACTTGAAGTCCACATTTATCACCAAAGAAATCAATTGGAAAATGCTTAAATAACTCAGAGTCAGAGTTTTTTAACATAACAGCACCAGTGGAAATGGAATGAAGCATAGATAAAACTTTGGAGAATTTAAACAATCTAATGTGAACACAAGAGTCTCTTGAGGTGAACCAAATACCAAGAGTGCCCTGGCACTTGGGACTAAGAAAAAGTCCATATTAAATAAATAAGTCCTCAAGTAATTGGAAATTTAAATATTATTAGTTTTAACTCTTACTTCATAAAAGCACAGGGATATTTTTTCTATTTTAATTTTCCAATGTTAATAAAATTATTTACTAAAGAGAGAATTATTATTTTCAATGTGTAAGCTTATTCCCATTCATAAAAAAATTGCAAATAATAATTAGGAAGTTTCAGTGATTTTACAAAGAAAGCATATTCAAAAGTGAAAATACTGCTTTTAATCTATTTTAAAAATGTCAATTATATGGTGGAGCTAATTCCATCAGATTAAGTACTTTTTAAGTCACTAAAGTAATAAACTTTCTAGACTTTTAAGGTAAAATTAGATATCAGAATAAATGGAATTATATCCAGTTTTTTTTTTATATCAAGGTTTTGAGTCAATATAAATTAGAAATCTATCATTCTATTCACACTTCATCAAACAAGTGGCCAAAATGTTGTCAATTTTTTAGCTAGGCAAAAATTTCATGTTTTAAAAAATACATTGTATTTGCATATGTATGTATACACAAGATTTTCTGCTATACCTGATAAAGGCATAAGAGAGTATAACAACAACAATAAAAAGAGATGAGAAAATTGGAAAACATAACCTAAATGACATGTGATCAATGAATATGAAATGTTTAACAAACTAGATAGAAGTAAAAGTTAAAATAAAAGATCATCATAAAGTCCATCTTTTTCTTTTAACATAACTACTTGCTCAGAATCACATCTGGATCTTTGGAGGGGAAAAAAAAAAAAAAACCCTGGGCATTTGTATTTTTTAAAAAAGTGCAAGGTAATTCTAATGTGCATATGGATTTTAGAAAAGTGATTATGGTTTTTCTATTATGTGATAGTTTTAGTGATGTGTGGGAAGATCCCCTGGGGAAGGGAAAGGCTACCCACTCCAATATTCATGGGGTCACAAAGAGTTGGACACGAATAAGCGACTTTCACTTTCACTTTAGTGACATGTGTGTACTGTGTACTAAGTTGCTTCAGTTTTGTCTGACTCTTTGTGATCCGGTGGATGGGAGCCAGCCAGGCTCCTCTGTCCATGGGATTCACTAGGCAAGAATACTGGTGTAGGCTGTCATGCCCTCCTCCAGGGGATCTTCCCAATTCAGGGATCCAATCAGCATCTCTTGTGACTCTTGAATTGGCAGGAGAGTATTTTTTATCACTAGTGCCACCTGGGAAGCCCTATTCTATCATTTTCTGTTGCTCAATCATGATACAGTGGTATTAAAATGAATGATAGTTACATAATTATAATAGAAAAAGATGTTTATCAGTTTTTATAATCAATAGCCAGACAAAAAAATAAAAGATAATTACAGTTGCAAGCCATAATGGAAACATGCTTAACAATATAAAGATATTACATACAATTTGGGGGCCTAAGTAGAATGGTGTGATAAGTGCACACATAGTGTGTTATGCCTAGAAACTGGACCCAGTGGCCCAGTTTAATGGCCTTAGAATCACTATAGCTACAGCCCTTTGAGTTAATAAATTCTCATCACACTCAACATTTCTCAGTCTGTGACCTCAACTTTCAGGAATTTATTTTGTTGGCCGGTCCTCACATAACTGGTTTAACATTGTAATAATCTTAATATGTTATCCTTCTTGCCTCTGCCCACCATCGAAGTACCTTCTGACTCTCCATGGTTGCCTACAGAAAGCTTCCCTGAGTAGTACTGACTTAGAGTTCACTGATGGTTCTTATTTAAAAGATTACAACACAAATATTGTGCTGGGTATACTGTTGCAACTCCTTCTGATACCTATGTTTACTTTAGCCAAACAGGCTGAATTATATGCTCTTATATTGGCTTTCACTTTAGCTAAGTGCAAAACTACCAATTTATACATATAATATAATGCATACATAATAGTATTCATATAGTAGATATGCCTTTGTGGCAGTTCATGACTTTCAAATGTTTCAGAAGAAAGATGGCTTTCTTACTTCTAGTGGAAGTAAAATTTGAAATGGTCCCTATGTTTAGAAATTATTGCATGTGATACTTTTACCTACCACTTAAGCTATTATTAAGATTCCAGGATATTATAAATGTCACTCAGTGGAAGCTAAGGATAGTAACACTGCTGACATTTCCATAAAATATGATGCTCTAAATAAACCAACAGCAGCTGAACATTTATCATGGTCCAATGGGTTAGTTACCCAAGTGATAATTTAGAAAAACTGTCCAGAGAAGCCCAAGAATTGGGCTCAGAAAAAGAAAAAACAAGATTGGAAATTCAACAATTGTCAGTTTGATAAAAAGAGAAAGCTCTAGTTTAGATCAAATGACCCATACTGGAAACTAAATTTCCACTCCTCACCTTTTTACATGCATTAAACTATAAATCTTTTGACAAAATGATGGCCTTCACAAATCTATATTGTTAAGAAAACATTAAAAAGTCACAAAGCTACCTAAATCACTTGTCCCAGTTTTCTGAAGTACAACTAAAGAAAGTCTATTTTTACTGCTCCTTAACATTTTAATCTGATTAATGAGCAATTCAAGGTCTGGCAAATGGATTTTGTACAACTTTATCTATCTAAATATATATATATTTTCAAACTGGACTGTATGGTCATGGTCTGTATGGTTTCAAACTGGACTGAAGTATTCCCTTGTAATCCATTCAAAAAAAGAAAAAAAAAATTCCTATCTGGGAAAGTCCTCTATACTTCATTGTGATGGAGAGACCTATTTTATTGATTGGGTACAATTTTTGTATAGACTATTTAACCTCATCCAGTCTTGCAACACTTTTACTGTGCTTTTATGCTCAATCCTCCAATTTAGTCAAATGCACTAGTTTTGCTAATTTTTAATTGTTAATAATTGTTCATTTTTAGTTGGCAACATTTTAAAAGCTCTCCGAATACATTAGCAAAAACATTGCAGTTGGTCTCTCTAAATCTCAGAGTCAACCCTTTTGGAATTCATAAACTCACCCTTTGAAATAGTCACAAAATGACCAGTGCACTTGGCTCCTGCTTCTTTTGACCAACAACCAATGGAACGAAAGATATTCCAATATGTTAAATGTACTAATAACATCTATTAAAAACATCCATGTTTTTATGAGCAATTTTTTCCAGTGCACTGTTGGGAAATGAAGGCCTTAAGCTTGACACCTTGCTACTGGGATATTTTATTTATTAGAAAGGCACCTCCAGAAGGATCCTTTTTAAACTTTCTGGAAAGGCCCCTATCAGATTCTGCTAACTTAACTTTGTGCTGCCACACTCCAAGGAACTGGATTTTGAACTCATATGACACACCAAAAGAACACAGAAAACCTGACTAGATCCGCACATCATCTATTGCCTGAAACTAGAGATTTCCTGGAGATGAAATGGATAACATATGCTGACAGTTTTCCCAAGATACACAGATAGGCTTGTTGCAAGTTTGTCACCAAATTTTTGATGATGAAAAAACACATCAGGTGATCTTCAGTGATTATAACCTTGATAACATATGGACTTCAGATAAAAAAGGTCTGAGAGATTTCCCTCTTACTATTCCCCCACCATGTGCTCACATGTGACTTCAATAGAATTCAACTGTGCATTTTCCTTTGGATGTAAGGAAGGTTTTTCCTGGCATTGCTGCTGCTGCTGCTGCTAAGTTGCTTCAGTCATGTACAACTCTGGGTGACCCCATAGACAAGCTCCCCCGTCCCTGGGATTCTCCAGGGAAGAACACTGGATTGAGTTGTTCCTGACATTGAGGAACAAAAACTAACTGAAAACAGAAAGCATGACTCTTTTTTTTTAATTCTTGATATATATATATTTGAAGGATAATTGCTTTAAAGAATTTTGTTGTTTTCTGTCAAACACCAACATGAATCAGCCATTGGTATACATATAGACCCTCCCTTTTGAACCTCCCTCCCATCTCCCTCCGCATTCCTTTATCCTTTAGGTTGATACAGAGCTCTTGTATGAATTTCCTGAGACATAGAGCAAATTCCCCTTTGTTATCTATTCTACACAGGGTAATGTAAATTTCCATGTTACTCTCTCCATACATTTCACCCTCTCCTCCCCTCTCCCCAATGTCCATGTCTATTCTTTATGCCTGTTTCCCCCATGCTGCCCTGAAAATAAATTCTTCAGTATCACTTTTCTAGATTCTGTACATATGCATTGGGATATCATATTTATCTTTTTCTTTCTGGCTTACTTCACTCTGTATAATAGGCTGTAGATTCATCCGTCTCATTGGAACTGACTCAAATGTGTTCCTTTTTATGGCTGAGTAATATTCCACTGTGTATATGTACCACAGCTTCTTCATCCATTCATCTGTCAGTGGACATCTAGGTTGGTTCCATGTTCTAGCTATTGTAAATAGTCTTGCAATGAAAATGGGATACATGTATATTTTTAAATTTTGGTTTCCTCAAGGTATATGCCTAGGAGTGGGAATGCTGGGTCATATGGTGATTTTATTCCTAGTTCTTTAAGGAATCTACATAATATCTCCCATAGTGGCTATATCAATTTACATTCCACCAACAGTGCAAGAGCATTCCCTTTTCTCCACACCCTCTCCAGCATTTATTGTGTGTAGACATTTTGGTGGTGGCCATTCTGACTAGCGTGAGGTGATATCTTATTGTAGATTTGATTTGCATTTCTCTTTTTTTAATTAATTCATTTATTTTAATTGCAGGCTAATTACTTTACATTATTGTAGTGGTTTTTGCCATACATTGGCATGAATCAACCATGGGTGTATATATGTTCCCCATCCTGAAGCCCCCTCCTACCTCCCTCCCCACCCCATCCCTCAGGGTCATCCCAGTGCAACAACCCTGAGCACCCTGTCTCATGCATCAAACCTGGATTGGTGAACTATTTTATGTATAATAATATATGTTTCAATGCTATTCTCTCAAGTCATCCCACCCTCACCTTCTCCCACAGAGTCCAAAAGCATGTTCTTTATATCTGTGTCTCTTTCGCTGTCTCGCATATAGGGTCATCGTTACCATCTTTATAAATTCCATATATATGTATTAATATACTGTATTGGTGTTTTTCTTTCTGCCTTACTTCACTCTGTATAATAGGCTCCAGTTTCATCCACCTCATTAGAACAATTCAAATGCATTTTTTTAATAGCTGAGTAATATCCCACTGTGTATATGTATTACAGCTTTCTTATCCATTCATCTGCTGATGAACATCTAAGTTGTTTCCATGTCCTGGCTATTGTAAACAGTGCTGCAATGAACACTGGGGTACACGTGTCTCTTTCAAGTCTGGTTTCCTTGGTGTGTATGCCCAGCAGTGGAATTGCTGGGTTGTATGGCAGTTCTATTTCCAGTTTTTTAAAGAATGTCCACACTGTTCTCTATAGTGGCTGTACTAGTTTGCTTTCCGATCAACAGTGGAAGAGGAGAGAAATGTCTGTTTAGGTCTTTTTCTCACTTTTTTATTGAGTTGTTTGTTTTTCTGGTATTGAGGGTTTTTTTTAATTAATTAATTAATTTTATTTTACAACATTGCATTGATTTTGCCTTACATTGACTTGAATCTGCCATGGGTGTACATGTGTTCCCAATCCTGAACCCCCCTCCTACCTCCTTCCCCATCCCATCCCTCTGGGTCATCACAGTGCACCGGCCCCGAACATCCTGTATCATGAATTGAACCTGGACTGGCGATTCATTTCACATATGATAATTTACATGTTTCAATGCCATTCTCCCATATCACCCTGCCCTCACCCTCTCCCACAGAGTCCAAAAGACTGTTCAATACATCTGTGCCTCTCTTGCTGTTTCTTATACCGGTTATCATTACCATCTTTCTAAATTCCATATATATGCATTAGTGTACTGTATTGGTGTTTTTACTTTCTCACTTACTTCACTCTGTATCATAGGCTCCAGTTTCATCCACCTCATTAGAACTGATTGAAATGTATTCTTTTTAGTGGCTGAGTATAATATTCCATTCTGTATATGTACCACAGCTTTCTTATCCATTCCTCTGCTGATGGGCATCTAGGTTGCTTCCATGTCCTGGCTATTATAAACAGTGCTGTGATGAATATTGGGTACTGTGTTTCTTTCAGATCTGGTTTCCTCAGTGTGTATGCCCAGAAGTGGGATTGCTGGGTCACATGGAAGTTCTATTTCCAGTTTTTTTAAGGAATCTCCACACTGTTCGTCATAGTGGCTGTACTAGTTTGCATTCCCACCAACAGTGTAAGAGGGTTCCCTTTTCTCCACACCCTCTCCAGAATTTATTGCTTGTAGACTTTTGGATAGCAGCCATTCTGACTGGCGTGAAATGGTACTTCACTGTGGTTTTGATTTACATTTCTCTGATAATGAGTGATGTTGAGCATCTTTTCTTATGTTTGTTAGCCATCTGTATGTCTTCTTTGGAGAAATGTCTGTTTAGTTCTTTGGCCCACTTTTTGATTCGGTCTTTTATTTTTCTGGAATTGAGCTGCAGGAGTTACTTGTATATTTTTGAGATTAATTGTTTGTCCATTGCTTCATTAATATAAGAAAATAGAAAGCCCAGAGATAAGATATGGCCACCTTATCTTTGACAAAGGAAGCAAGAATATACAATGAAGGAAAGACAATCTCTTTAGCAAGTGGTGCTGGGAAAATTGGTGAACTACTTGTGAAAGAATGAAACTAGAGCACTTTCTAACACCATACACAAAAATAAACTCAAAATGGCTTAAAGATCTAAAAGTAAGACCAGAAACTATAAAACTCCTAGAGGAAAGCATAGGCAAAACACTCTCTGACATAAACCACAGCAGGATCCTCTATGACCCACCTCCCAGAATATTGGAAATAAAAGCAAAAATAAACAAATGGTACCTAATTAAAATTAAGAGCTTCTGCACAATAAAGGGAACTATTAGCAAGGTGAAAAGGCAGACTTCAGAATGGTATTGAGTTTTATGAGCCTCTTGTGTATTTTGGAAATTAAGCTTTCATCACTTGTTTCATTTGCTATTGTTTTCTCCTATTCTAAAGGTGATCTTCTCACCTTATTTATAGTTTCCTGTGCTGCATAAAAGGTTTTCAGTTTAATCAGGTCCAGCTTGTTTGCTTTTGTTTTTTATTTCCAATTACTCTAGGAGGTGGGTCATAATGATCTTGCTTTGATTTATATCATTGACTGTTTTGCCTATGTCTTCCTCTCAGTTTTCTATAGTTTCTGGGCTTATATTTAGGTCTTTAACCCATTTTGAGTTTATCTTTGTGTACAGTGTTAGGAAGTGTTCTATCATTCTTTAACATGTAGCTGTCCAGTTTTCCTAGCACCATTTATTGAAGAGGCTGTCTTTTACTTATTGTATGTTCTTGCCTCCTTTGTCAAAAATGATGCACCCATAGGTGTATGAATTTATTTTGGGGCTTTCTATATTGCTCCATTGGTGAATATTTTTGTTTTTGTGACTGCACCATATTGTCTTGATGACTGTAGCTTTGTAGTGTAATATGAAGTATAAAGGTTGATTCCTCCAGCTCCATTCTTTCTCAAGACTGCTTTGGCTATTCAGGATCTTTAGTGTTTCCATATGAATTGTGAAATTTTTGTTCTAGTTCTGAGAAAAATGCCATTAATGATTTGATAGGGATTGCATTGAATCTGCAGATTGTGTTTGGTAGTATAGTTATTTTCACAATATTGATTTTTCCTACCCAGGAACATGGAATATCTGTCCATCTGTTTATGTCATCTTTGATTTCTTTCATCACAGTCTTATAATTTTCTGTGTATAGTTCTTTTGTCTCCTTAACTAAATTTATTCCTAGATATTTTATTCTTTTTTTTTTGCAATGGTGAATGGGATTGATCCTTAATTTCTATTTCTGATTTTTCATTGTTAGTATATAGAAATGCAAGTGATTTCTGTGTATTGATTTTGTATCCTGCAAGTTTGCTAAATTTACTGATACTATCTTTAAGGTTTTCTATGTACCATGTCATGTCATCTGCAAACAGTGAGGGCTTTACTTCTTTTCTGATCTGATTTCCTTTTCTTTCTCTTTCTTCTCTGATTGCTGTAGTTACAACTTACAAAATCATGTTGAGTAATAGTGGTGATGCTGGACACCCTTGTCTTGTTCCTGAATTGGGGGGAATGCTTTCAGTTTTTCACCATTGATAATAATGTTTGCTGTAGGCTTATCATACATGGTCTTTACTATATTGAGGTAGGTTCCTTCTATGCCCATTTTCTGAAAAGTTTTAATCATAAATGGGTGCTGAATTTTGTCAAAATCCTTTTCTGCATCTATTGAGACAATCATATGGTTTTTATCTTTCAATTTGTTAATATAATGTATCTCATTGATTTGTGCATATTAAATAATCCTTGCATCCTTGGTATAAACCCAAACTAATAATGGTATATGAGCTTTTTGATGTGCTGCTGAATTCTGTTTGCTCTAGTTGTGTTCATCCGTGATATTGGACTGTAGTTTTCTTTTGTTCTTGTGTTGTCTTTCTCTGGTTTTGACATCAAGGTGATGGTGTCCTCATAGAATGAGTTTGGAAGTGTTCTTTCCTCTGCAATTTTTTGAAATAGTTTTAGAAAGATAGGCATAGTTCTTCCATAATGTTTGATAGAATTCTCCTGTAAAGTCATCTGGTCCTGGGCTTTTGTTTTTTGGGGGAGATTTTTCAAAACAGCTTCAATTTCAGTGCTTGTTATTATGCTGTTCTTAATTTTTCTTTCTTCCTGTTTCAGTCTTGGAAGACTTAACTTTTCTAAGAATCTGTCCATTTCTTCCAGGTCATCTCTTTTATTGCCATATAGTTGATCATAATAATCTCTTATAATCATTTTTCATTTCTACATTTTCTGTTGTAACCTCTCCTTTTTCATTACTAATTTTGTGGATTTTATTCTTTATCTTGATAAGTCTGGCTAAAGGTTTTTCAATTTTGTTTACAGTCTCAAGGAATCAGCTTTTAATTTTATTAATTTTTTCTACTGTTTCTTTCATTTTTTTCCATTTATTTCTGCTCAGGTATTTATGATTTCTTTCCTTCTGCTATTTTTTTTTTGTTCTTTTTCCAATTGTTTTAGATGTAAAGTTAAGTTGTGCATTTGATGTGTTTCTTGTTTCTTGAGGTAGAAGTGTATTGCAATAAACTTTCCTCTTAGAAAGGCTTTCACTGAATCCCATAAGGTTTTGAGTTGTCATGTTTTCATTGTCATTTGTTTCTAGTACATTTTTTTTTAAATTTCCCTTTTGATTTTGTCAGTAACCTGTTGGCTGTGTAAAAACATATTGTTTACAATGTATGACAAAATTCACTACAAATAAAAAGAAACATATTGTTTAATCTGCACGTGTTTGTGTTTTTTACAATATATATTTTCTTGTAGTTGATATTTAGTTTTATAGCATTGTGGTTGGAGAAGATGCTTGATATGATTTAAATTTTCTTAAATTTACTGAGATTTGATTTGTGACTCAAGATGTGATCTAACCTGGAAAATATTCCATGTGCACTTGAGAAAAAGGTGCATTCATCTGCATTTGGAGGAATGTCTTGAAAATACCAATGAGATGCATCTCATCTAATGTATCATTTAAGACTTATGTTTCCTTATTAACTTTTCATTTTGATGATCTATCCATTGCTGTGAGTGGGTTGTTGAAGTCTCCTGCTATTACTGTGTTACTATCAATTTCTCCTTTTTTGTCTGTTAGTATTTGTCTTACATATTGAAGTGCTCCTAAGTTGGGTGCATAGGTATTTACAATTGTTAGGTCTTCTTGAATTGATCCCATGATCCTTATTTAGTGTCTTTCCTTATCTCTTGTAACCATCTTTATTTTAAGGTCTATTCTCTCTGATATGAGGGTTGCTACTCCAGCTTTCTTTTGCTTCCCACTTTCATGGAGTGTATTTTTCCATTCTCTCACTTTCAATATATATGTTTATTTATGTCTGAAGTGGATTTCTTTAGACAACATACATTTGGGCCTTGTTTTTGTATCCATTCAGCTAGTCTGTGTCTTTTGGTTGGAGCATTTAATCCATTTACATTTAAACTAATTGTTGATACATATGTTCTTAATGCCATTTTCTTAGTTGCTTGGGATTTGATTTTGTAGATCATTTCCTTCTCTTATGTATCTTGACTATATCAATCCTTTTAACATTTGCTCTAACACTGGTTTGGTGGTACTGAATTCTCTTAACTTTGGCTTGTCTGAAAAAGCTTTTGATTTTTCCATCAATTTTGACTGAGATCCTTGCCAGGTACAGTAATCTTGGTTGTATATTTCCCTCTTTCAAAATTTTAAATACATCCTGCCATTCCCTTCTGTCCTGCAGAATTTCTGCTGAAAGATCAGCCATTAAGCATATGAGGTTTCCACTGTATTCTATTTGTTGCTTTTCCCTTGATGCTTTTAATATTCTTTCTGTGTTTTTATTCTTTGTTAGTTTGATTAGTATGTGTCTTGGCATGTTTATCCTTGGGTTTATCCTGTATGGGACTCTCTCTGCCTCTTGGATTTGATTGACTATTTCCTTTACCATGTTGGGGAAATATTCAACTATAATCTCTTAAATTTTTTTCTCATACCCTATATTTTCTCTTTTCTTCTGGGACACCTTTAATTCGAATGTTGGTGTATTTGATATTGTCCCAGAGGTCTCTGAGATTATCTTTAGTTCTTTCATTCTTTTTACTTTATTCTGCTCTTCAGAAGTTATTTTCACCATTTTATCTTCCAGCTCACTGATACTTTCTTCTGCTTCAGATATTCTGCTATTGATTCCTTCTAGAGTATTTTTAATTTCAGTAATTGTGTTGTTTGTCTCTATGTGTTTATTCTTTATTTCTTCAAGGCCATTGTTAACTGATTCTTGCATTTTATGCATTATATTTTCAAGTTTTTTGATCATCTATACTATTATTATTATGAATTCTTTTCAGGTAGATTGACTGTGTTCTCTTTGCTTATTTGGACTTCTGTGTTTTTAGTTTGTTCCTTCATTTGTGTAGTATTTCTCTGCTTTTTCATTATTTTATTTTATTTTTACTTATTGTGTTTGAGGTCTTCCTTCCCAGGCTTCAAGGTTGAACTATCTCTTCCTTTTGGTCTGTGCCCTCCTATGGTTGGTCCAGTAGTTTTTGTAAGCTTCATATATGGTGAGATTTGTGCTGAGGTTTTGTTGTTGTTGCTCCTGTGTTTCCTCGGGTGGGCAAGGCTGAGTCATGTGGTAAATCCTGTCTGCTGATGATTGGGTTTGTATGTTGTTTTAGATGAGGCATCCTTCACAGGGTGCTACTAGTCATTGGATGATGCCAGGTCTTGTATTCAGGTGGTTTCCTTTGTGTGAGTTCTCACTATCTGATACTCCTTAGAGGTACTTCTCTGGTAGTCTAATGTATTGGAATCAGTGTTCCCACTCCAAAGCCTCAGGGCTTGATATCTGGTCAAGAACCAAGATTCCACAAGTGGTTTGTTATGGTATTAAATGAGACTAAAACTCATACTCAAAAATGAGAAACCAAAGATGAACCCCAGAAAACTGGCAGTTACAAAATCAGGCTAATAATAATTAAAATAATGGAATATACACACATATATATATACACCTATAAGCAATATCAAAACAGTCCAACAAAAGTTAAGTACAATAGATTGACTTGGTGATCAAAGGAAACCAAAAATTATATCTGCCATTTAAAAACAAAACTAACTAAAGCACAAACTGGAAAACAAAGCTATGGGAATAAATTGGGAATAAAGCAATAGAAACAAAACTAACAAATATGTTGAGAGGAAAGAAAAGGAAGAAAAAATAGATATGCAAAGTTAAATAGAGGTAGATAAAGAAAATTTATATGCATTCAAGATTAACTGCAAGGAGAAAAGCAAACAAAGGAATAAATTTAGAAAAAAAATTGTAACATTATTAAAAAATTATAAAGAGGAAAAATAAAAAGAAAGAAAAAAATTAAAAAAAAAAATAAGAAACTCCACAGAACTACAAAAGCCTAATGTAGAGGCAGAGGTTTATAAATATAAAAATTGTGACAGAGGGAAAAAAAACACCCTCAGAACCTTAATTTAATTTCATAATGCAAATTAAATTGATGACTACAATGGGTGGGGGAGGAGAGGATAAAAAAGAAAAGAAGAAAAAAATCCAAAGGAATCTAGAGAACAAGTGAAAAATAATAATAAATGTTTTTCTTGAGTCACTGCTGTTAGAGTCCTTTCCCTCTGGGAGTCACAGTCCCCCTCATCTCCCTAGGATGCCCTCCAGCACTGTGCTAGTCTCTAGATCTGCTGTAGGGACAGCTCAGATTCTATTCTGGTCCTACTCCTGTGTGTTCTTGCCTCCAATATCCACAACTATCAGCTAGTGTGTTTTATTTTGTGGGAGCTTAAGTGTCCTTTTATATATTCCATAGACTCAGAGTGCCTAATTGATCATGTGGATTTAATCTGCAATTGTACAGCTGGTAGGAAGGTTTTGGGTCTTCTTCTCTAGCCAGACTGCCCCCTGGGTTTCAATTGTGGTTTTATTTCTACCTCTGCATGTGGGTCGTCCACTGGGATTCACTCCTGAGTCTGCCCTGGAGGACTTGGGTCTGTCACAAGGAGGGCCAGATATGGAGGTGGTGTAGCTGCTTAGGTCACAGGGTTCTGGCAGCACCAGGTACTCAGGGGAGTTGGCAGCTAGGGCAGCAGAAAATATAATGCTCTAGAAGGGTATGGCAACCAATATTGGCCAGTACACTCCAGTATTCTTGCCTGGAGAACCCCTGTGACAGAGAGGACTGACAAGCCAGAGTCCATAGGGTGACAAAGAGTTGGGCACGACTAAAGTGATCCTGCATGCATAGACACAAGACATTTTCTTGCCTGTGGCAGCTCTGCCCAAAAGAGGGTTGAGCATGAAGGTGGTGCAGCTGCATGGGTTGCATTGACACTGGCTGCTCCAAGTATGCAAAACATGGATTGCCTGAGCCTCAGGAGTTATAACCTTATCAAAATGCTTTTTTGAGCCTCTTGTTGCTGGCAATCAAAAGACCTTTTCAGCCCTTCTTCTCCCTAGCTCTGCTGCCTGTTCAGGCACTTAGAGGGCTCCCTTTCCTGGGGTCCTTCTCCATTGTTCAGTGCATCAGGCACATAGAGGGGTCCCTTGGCTGGAGTCCTACTCTGTACTCAGCACATAACTTACCTAAAGGAGCACCCCAGGTGAAGTCCCACTGTGTGGTTTTGTGTGTCAGTTGTTTGATGGTCCAGCCTCTCTATTGTTCAGCTTCAGATGCTGGCATATGGGGAGAGAGGCTATGGTGATGGCTCCACCACATACGCAATACTCAGCAGTATTGTCTTGCTTCCTTGGCTGTAAAAATGGGCTCAATAAAGGACAGAAATGGTATAGACCTAACAGAAGCAGAAGATATTAAGAAGAGGTGGCAAGAATACACAGAAGAACTGCACAAAATAGATCTTCACAACCCAGATAATCACAATGGTGTGATCACTCACCTAGAGCCAGACATCCTGGAATGTGAAGTCAAGTGGGCATTAGAAAGCATCACTATGAACAAAGCTAGTGGATGTGATGGAATTCCAGTTGAGCTATTTCAAATCCTGAAAGATGATGCTGGGAAAGTGCTGCACTCAATAAGCCAGCAAATTTGGAAAAGTCAGCAGTGGCCACAGGACTGGAAAAGGTCAGTTTTCATTCCAACCCCAAAGAAAGGCAATCACAAAGAATGTCAAACTACCACACAATTGCACTCATCTCACACACTAGTAAGGTAATCCTCAAAATTCTCCAAGCCAGTCTTCAGCAATACATGAACCATGAACTTCCAGATGTTTAAGCTGGTTTTAGAAAAGGCAGAGGAACCAAAGACCAAATTGCCAATATCTGATGAATCATCGAAAAGCAAGAGAGTTCCAGAAAAACATCTATTTCTGCATTATTGACTATGCCAAAACCTTCAACTGTGTGGATCACAATAAACTGTGAAAAATTCTTAAGGAGATGGGAATACCAGACCACCTGACCTGCCTCTTGAGAAACCTATAGGCAGGTCAGGAAGCAACAGTTAGAACTGAACATGGAAAAGCAGACTGGTTCCATATAGGAAAAAGTGTATGTCAAGGCTGTATATTGTCGCCCTGCTTATTTAACTTATATGCAGAGTACATCATGAGAAACACTGGCCTGGAAGAAGCACAAGCTAGAATCAAGATTGCCGGGAGAAATATCAATAACCTCAGATATGCAGATGACACCACCCTTACGGCAGAAAGTGAAGAGGAACTAAAAAGCCTCTTGATGAAAGTAAAAAAGGAGATTGAACAAAGTTGGCTTAAAGTTTAACATTTAGAAAACTAAGATCATGGCATCTGGTCCCATCACCTCATGGGAAATAGATGGGGAGACAGTGAAAACAGTGTCAGGTTTTATTTTTCTGGGCTCCAAAACCACTGCAGATGGTGACTTCAGCCATGAAATAGACCCAGAGGAATTGGGTGGAGAGGGAGGTGGGAGGGGGAATCAGGACAGGGAATACATGTAAATCCATGGCTGATTCATGTCAATGTATGACAAAATCCACTATAATACTGTAAAGTAATTAGCCTCCAACTAATAAAAATAAATGGAAAAATAAATAAATAAAAGATGCTTACCCCTTGGATGGAAAGTTATGACCAACCTAGATAGCATATTAAAAAACAGAGACATTACTTTGCCAACAAAGGTCCATCTGGTCAAGGCTATGGTTTTTCCAGGGATCATGTATGAATGTGAGAGTTGGACTGTGAAGAAAGCTGAGCACCAAAAAATTGATGCTTTTGAACTGTGGTGTTGGAGAAGACTCTTGAGAGTCCCTTGGACTGCAAGAAGATCCAACCAGTCCAACCTGAAGGAGATAAGTCCTGGGTGTTCATTGGAAGGACTGATACTGAAGCTGAAACTCCAATACTTTGGCCACCTCATGGGAAGAGTTGACTTGTTGGAAAATACCCTGATGCTGTGAGGGACTGGGGGCAGGAGGAGAAGGGGACGACAGAGGATAAGATGGCTGGATCTCATCACTGACTCTATGGTCATGAGTTTGAGTAGGCTCCGGGAGTTGGTGATGGACAGAGAGGCCTGGCGTGCTGTGATTCATGGGGTCACAAAGAGTCGGACACGATTGAGTGACTGAACTGAACTTGGCTGCCTGGTTTCCCCCTCAGGCACTTCCAACTGCAATCTCCTCCTTCACATCTCAACATGTGTCTCTCCACTGTCAGGAACAGACCTCACAGTGTGATTACTCCACAATCCTTAAACTCCAGTTCCCAACCGCTGTGCCTTCTAGAGGACCCACGTCCCTGTCTAGCATATGTGTGGTTCTGGCAAGGACTGTCTGATTCTTATTCCACTTTAAATGTTTCTCCTGTGACTCAGACAGTTGCCCTGATATGAGGATTGTACCCCTACTTCGGTTCCCCTATATGACAAGGGCAGGTCCAGTTCTACTAACACTCGTGTTTGTCCCCCTAGTTCCTTCATCCTACTGAGTTTTGTGTGGTTCTATATATTCTTTTTGGTGGTCAGGTACTTCCACTCTCAGCTGGTGTTCTGCATGCACTTCTGTATCTGAAGGTGTATTACTGTTGTATCCGTGGAGAGAGATTTTCTCCATATTCACCTACTCCTCCACTATCTTGTTCTCTCTCAAGCCTGACTCTAGGCCAGCAGTGCTTTCAGAGAAACATTTTATGAAGAGGAAATGGTTAAAACAAAACAAAACTGATAAATAAAAACCTCAGTTAGAGTCAGGAAACCAAAAGGGGGGATTTTCATGCCCTGTAATGATACCAAGTCCAACAGGAAGAAGGAAAAATTTTCTTTTATTCTGTCAAGGACTCGAGCATTGAAATGCCATAGATTATTTGTTCTTAAAGAGGACAGGAATAATACTGCCATATTACAAGGTGGAGGAGGTCTGTTATAAAGATAACTAGTAGTTGACCAATGGACAAGACCTCAAGTAAGTATTTGTGACTTCTACAAGGGTGATTTTATTGAAATTGTAGGATAAAGGTTATTTACATACATCTTCTATAACATTAAACTTTAAAGCCCTTGATGGCAGTATTAGTCTTCTTTATCATGGTGTTATCCAAAGTAAATTGCATAGCAGTTTCCAAATAAATAATGAATGTTTTGTAAAAATGTATTAAGTCATGCCAAGAAGAAGGAATGGCTCTAAGTTTTCAGATTGCTTGATTAACTAAGTTGCCCTTTTTGTGGTGGTTCAGTCTCTAAGGAGTGTCGAGTCTGAAACCCAAAGTACTACTGTATGGCAGGCTTCCCCGTCCTTCATTATCTCCCAGAGTTTGCTCAAACTTATGCTCACTGAGTCAGTGATTTTATCTAACTATATCATTCACTGCTGCCCCCTTCTCCTTTTGTCCTCAATCTTTAGAATCACCAGTCTTTTTGAGTGAATTGACTCTTCACATCAGGCCAAAGTATTGGATCATCAGCCTTTCAACAGATATTCAGGGTTGATTTCCTTTAGGACTGACTAGTTCGATCTCCCTGCTGTCCAAGGGAATCTCAAGAGTTTTCTCTGGCACCACAATTCAAAACCATCAATTCTTTAGTACTCAGCCTTCTTGATAGTTCAACTCTCATATTGATGCATGACTACTGGAAAAATCATACCTTTTGACTATGTGAATTTTTGTCAGCAAACTGAAGTCTCTGCTTTTTAATATGCTGTCTAGGTGTACCATAACTTTTCTTACAAAGAGAAAGTGTCTTTTAATTTCATGTCTGCAGTGATTGGCTCAGAGGTAAAACATCTGCCTGCAATGCGGGAGACCCAGGTTTGATCCCTGGGTTGGGAAGATCCCCTGGAGAAGTAAATGGCAACCCACTCCAGTACTCTTGCCTGGAAAATCCCATGGAAGGAGAAACCTATAGGCTACAATCAATGGTAAGCTACAGTCTTCGGTAGGCTACAGTCTATGGGGTCACAAAGAGTGGGACACGACTGAGTGACTTCACTCACTTTAGTGATTTTGGAGCTCAAGAAAATAAAAACTGTCACTACTTCCACTTTCTCTGATTTATTTGCCATGAAGTGATGGGGCCAGATGCCATGATTTTCATATTGTGAATGTTGAGTTTTAAATCACATTTTTCATTTTCCTCCTCTACCCTTATCAAGAGGCTCTTTTGTTCCCTTTCACTTTCTGCCATTATAATTTTATCATTTACATATCTGAGGCTGTTGATATTTCTCCCAGAAATCTTGATTCCAGTCAAGCATTTCACATGATGTGCTCTGTATAGAATGCAAATAAACAAAAGGCAGCCTTGATATACTCCTTTCTCAATTTTGAACCAGTCCATTTTTCCATGTCTGGTTCTAACTGTTGCTTCTTAACCTGCATATAAGTTTCATATAAGACAGGCAAGGTGGCCTGGTTTTCCTATCTCTTTAAGAACTTTCCATATTTTGTTGTTATGCACACAGTTAAAGGTTTAAGCACAGTCAATGAGACAGAAGTAGATGTATTTTTTTGGAATTCCCTTGCTTTCTTTATGATACAATGGATGTTGTCAATTTGATCTTTGGTTCCTCTGCTTTTTCTAAATCCAGCTTGTACATCTGAAAGTTCTTGGTTTACATGCTGTCAAAGCCTAACTTGTAGAATTGTGAGCTTTATTTTGCTAATATGTGAAATGAGTTCAATTGTATTATACTTTGAACATTCTTTGGCATAGTTCTTCTTTGGAACTGGAATGAAAACTGAACTTTTCCAGTCCTGTGACCATGGCTGAGTTTTCCAAATTTGCTGGCATATTGAGTGCAGCACTATATTAACATCATCTTTAGGACTTTAAATAGCTCAACTGGAATTCCATCACCTCCACTAACTTTGTTCACAGTAAGGTTTCCTAAGGTTCACTTGACTTAGCTCTCCAGGGTGCCTGGCTCTAGGTGAGCAATCACACTATTGTGGTTTTCTGGGTCATTATTATTTTTGTTATTATTTGTATAGTTCATGTATGTAATCTTGTCACCTCTTCTTAATCTCTTCTGCTTCTGTTTGGTACTTGCCATTTCTGTCCTTTATTGTACCCATCTTTGCATGAAATGTTACTCTGGTATTGTTAATTTTCTGGAATAGGTCTCTAGTCTTTCCCATTCTATCATTTCCTCCATTTCTTTACATTGTTTATTTAAGATGATTTTCTAATGTCTCTTTTGTATTCCCTGGAAATCTGCATTCAGTTGGGTATATCTTGCCTATGTTAAGCTGGTCTAAATTTTTTTGAAGAATTAAGGGTTGCCAAAATCATTCACTTTTGTTTCTTTATTTTTAAATTATTTAATTAAATGATCATGCTTTTTAACAAGGACAAACATGGGAACTCACTTAACACTGATATATACAATTGTGGTGACCTTTGGAGCTATTTTCAAATATTTATTTTTTTTCTTTTAGGCAATTTCTTTGATTTGTATGAACCACTGGGTTGACTTGAATTGGCCAGATACTTCTATTTCTAGGCCAATATATGTAATTGACAATTCAAGACTATTTTCTCTTCCCTGTGTTACAACAATATCACTTTCCATATAGCACCTATTCCAACAACACAACAATGGGGCCAGAGAGTGAGACCAACAATGACATAGGAAAGACTTACTAGATGACCTGCAGAAACATGATTGAGAACAAGTGAACAAAACAAAAATGGTTATTGTTTGAAGCATAAAATTTAGGGAGACTTTGCTACCTCAGCATAATCTAACTATTCTGATTGATTCAAACACAAAGCAAATTTTCTCAATGTGGTTACATATTTAAATTATTTGTCTATATAATTTAATGAGTAACTGTTTATCCTAGTACATTTACCTTTCCCTTGCTTTCTTTCATGCTGTTAGAAGGTTATATTGTTTATCAGTGCGTAGAAAGTACATAGTAAGGAAGATCTGAGAGGTAATGTAAAAGCATTCTACTATGTACACTAAAAACCTAATCCCTTGGGAGAGAATAACATTAATAATAATGATGATAATAATAATAAAAAGTGGAGGAGGACATTTGGAATCATATAAATGCCACTTTGGAGAAGTATCTCTATGATGATAATTTTTCCTCCAAGACAAGAATAATAGCTCTCTGGAACACTAGAGCATAGTTTTCACTCACATTGGCAGTGTGAGAGGAAGATTGATTGCATAAGTAGCTCTAATAGATAAGGTAAGAAATTTTAAAAAGTATCTTAAGAGGACATGCAAATAAGTTAAACTCATGAAAATCTTTCTTTAAGACAGTGATGAGAGATAGGTTTTCAATAACACATGTTGTCTGGGTTTTGGCTTTACCCACTTGCTTTAATCCTTTAGTTGTCTTAACAGACAAAGCTAGGGCCCAATTGCTTCTACACAGTTGGGGTTGTATGTTTGGGGTGAAGATGATCTGCCATTTCAATGAAGGAGAACACTAGAAGATGAGCTCTTAAAAATACATTTTAATTATTTTTATTGGAGTATAATTACAAGGAGAAAGAGGAAAGCCTTCCTAAATGATCAATACAAGGAGCTAGAGGAAAGCAATAAAATGGGAAAGACTAGAAATCTCTTCAAGAAAATTAGTGATACCAGGGAACATATCATGCAAAGATGGGCATAATAAAGGAGAGAAGTGACATGGATCTAATAGAAGCAGAAGATATTAGGAAGAAGTGGCAAGAACACACAGAAAATCAATACAAAAAAGATATTCATGACCCAGATAACCATGATCATGTGATCACTCACCTAGAGCCAGACATCTTGGAGTGTGAAGTCAAGTAGGTCTTAGGAAGCAACACTATTAACAAAGCTAGTAGAAGTGATGGGATTACAGCTGAGTCATTTCAAATCCGAAAAGATGATCCTGTGAAAGTGCTGCACTCAATATGCCAACAAATTTGGAAAACTCAGCAGTGGTCATGGGACTGGATAAGATCAGATTTCATTCCAATTCTAAAGAAAGGCAATATCAAGGAATGCTCAAACTACTGCAAAGTAGTTGAGTACTACTACTCAAACTATTGCACTCATCTCACACGCTAATAAAATAATGCTCAAAATTCTCCAAGGTACACTTCAACAGTACATGAACTGAGAAGTTCCAGAGGTTCAAACTAGAAAGGCACAGGTACCAGATATCAAATTGCCAATATCAGTTGTATCATGGGAAAAGCAAGAGAATTTCAGGGAAAAACATGTACTTCTACTTCATTGACTATACTAGAACCTTTAACTCTGTGGATCACAACAAACTGTGGAAATTTCTTCAAGTGATGGGAATACCACATCACCTTACTTGCCTCCTGAGAAATCTGTATGCAGGTAAAGAAGTAACAGTTAGTACATCAAGGTTAGATATTGTCATCCTGCTTATTTAACTTATATGCAGAGTACATCATGCGAAATGCCAGGCTGAATGAAACACAAGCTGAAATAACAATTGCCAGGAGAAATATCAATAACCTCAGATATGCAGATGACACCACCCTTATGGCAGAAAGTGAGAGGAACCAAAGAGCCTATTGATGAAAGTGAAAAGAGGAGATTGAAAAAGCTGCCTGAAACCAAACATTCAAAAAATGAAGATCATGGCATCTGATCCTATCACTTCATGGAAGAAACAATGGAGAAACAATGGAAACAGTGACCGAGTATTTTCTTGGGCTCTAAAATCACTGCAGATGGTGACTGCAGCCATAAAATTAAAAGATTTCTCCTTGGAAGAAAAGCTATGAGAAACCGAGACAGCATTTTAAAAAGCAGAGACATTACTTTGCTGACAAATCTATGGTTTTTCCAGTACTTATATAAGGATGTGAGAGTTGGACCATAAAGAAGGCTGAACACTGAAAAATTGATGCTTTTGAATTGTGGTGTTGGGGAAGACTCTTGAGAGTCTCTTGGACTTCAAAGAAATCAAATTAGTCAATCCTAAAGAAAATCAATCCTGAATATTCATTGGGAGGACCAATGCTTAAGCCGAAGTTCCAATGTTTTGGTCACCTGATGCGAAGGACTGACTCCTTCTAAAAGACTCTGATGCTGGGAAGGATTGAAGGCAGGAGGAGAAGGGGACAACAAAGGTTGAGATGGTTGGATGGCACCACTGACTCCTTGGACATGAGTTTGATCATGCTTCAGGTTTTGGTGATGGACAGGGAGGTCTGGCTTTAATGGAGTAGCAAAGAGTGGGACACTACTGAGCGAATGAACTGAAATGAGTCACTTCACAATGTTCTATTAGCTTCTGTTATACAAAAAGATGCATCAGCCATATGTAGACAAATATCCCCTTCCTCTTAAGCCCATCCCACCACTCTAGGTCATCACAGAGCACCAAACTGAGCCCACTCTGCTATATAGTTGCTTCAAATTAGCTATTTTGCATATGATAGTACAAATATGTCAATATGCTACTCTCTTGTCTCACTCTCTCCCCCTACCTGCTGTGTCCTCAAGACTGTTCTCTACATTTGTCCTGCAAATAAGTTCATTTATTCCATTTTTCTAGATTCCATATATATGTGTTAATATCATAAAAATAAATTTTAATTATTAAATGCCTAAGTAGTTAATTCTTTCTTAAATATGAGTATTGTATTCATAATTCGTAATGCCTTTAGAGTTCATAAAATTTTTGTACCAACACTAATATGCACATTGTACTTCTAACACTACATTTAATTTAATAATTAACAAACTAGATATACACCTCTTTTCAAGTCGAAAAAAGAAAAGAATCTAATGAATAGTAATTCTTTCCAATTAAATTTTATTCAGTATTACAATAGAATCTTTAAAATCAAAAGTAGTCTGTTTGAAGAAACAGTTTTGTAATAGAGAACTAATATGATCAATAATAACCTGCAAGATATGTTGAAGCAATTTAATTTTCATAAGAAATCTGAATTGAGGGTGTTCCTTAACTTATGCTTAAAAGCTTATGAATAGACATTTAAGTAAACTGATGAAGCCACTGTGCAGAAAGAATGTCCAGAGCTTCCCCTATATGTTTTTCTCTGCTTATTCCACATTCACCTGTATATTATAAGGTTAAAAAAAAATATGCTATTCCAATAGTTCAGAATACAGGATGCCCAGGACCCAGGACACTGTGCTGAAGTCAGGACACATGACTGGCTTTCCCTATGCATCTCTTTATCCTAGGTCAGAGACTGGTAAGGCATCTTTCCTCCTCTCAAAAGTTTGCAACCATTCATTAAATCTGAATCCCAAAAGTGAATCAATGTACTATATTCCAGTGCGGAGAGAAAACCTCACTTAAGCTTAATTTTGTTCTCTAAATATTTAAGATGCTATGCACTTGAGTAGACTGTATGCATGTTTAACTGTTAAAATTGTAATAGTTTCTTGAATCAGTGATGAGTCTTTTGTGTATAGCTGAAAAAGTTTAGAACTCCAAAGAAAGCTGGGGTAAAGATAAAATTTGTCTTCCAGTTGTAAAGAATCTGCCCAACAATGCAAGAGATCTGGGTTTGATCACTGGGTCAGGGAGATCCCCTGGAGGAGGAAATCGCAACCCACTCCAGTATTCTTGCCTGGGAAATTCCATGGGCAGAGGAGACTGGCAGGCTACAGTTCATGGGGAGGCAAAGGAATCAGACACAACTTAGTGACTAAACAGTAAAAATAACCTCAACCATAGACTGTGATTGTATTATTTTTTATGTACTTTATCAGTGAGAAAATTCTAAGTCCTGTTCTTATAATTGAACCATTATACATTATATTGGAATTTGGTTGAAGTGGTGAAAATAGCACAGTAAACACAAAAAAGAGATGTATTTTCCCCAAAAATTTACTTGAAAAAACTAACACTTTCACTCCTTCTAAGAACTATTTTTCTAAATGCATTTCATGGGATTGATCAAATGGATCCTGCTTCAGCAGGTTATAATTCCACTTGAATTTCTAGTTGCCATAGAAACAACTGATTCCCAAAACACATTTTAAAATGAGATTGTACTGAAGGGGAAATGATTGCACTAATTGACTTTTTTTTTTTAACATTGGAAACTAAAAGCTTTAAAATATTTTACATCTATGATTTTTCCCAGAAAAGAATGCATTTTTGAAATTAATTCACATAAAAAAGAACAAAGTGCTGGTTTATCTTTGTTCAATGATAATGTTCAAAGATAAACGAGTACTTTGTTCAATGACATATGTTTTTACATGGAAAATGTACACATTATGTTTCTAAAATTAGATTGTGTTAAATTGTCATATACAAAAAACATATATGATAGGAATAAGGTAAAACACTAAGAATATTGAAAACAATGTTATTTATTATTATATAGTAAGGTAAAGAATTACAAAGCAAGAGGCAGTTTCTTTTGGGAAAAATCTATAAAAGCCACATTGATACTGATGCATCTTCTAACACTTTTCTCATAGGTAATTTATTACATGAATAGCCATCTTTCTTCAAATATGAAGGCACCAATTTTAAGAATAAGGGCATTAAAAAAATCTGTGAAATAAATGTTTCTCTAATAAAGGTATTATGAAAGAAATATGACCTGTATAGAGGCAAAAAGGCAGTTTACTTTGCATTCTTAAAATTAAGACACAGGTTCACAGATTGTGGAGTAACCCAAAATAGTCTCCCCCTGGAGGAATATCATCAGGTGTTTTTGTGAAAAGGGGAAAAGTTAATGCAAGCTTTCATAGGTTGTTTACCAAGAATTTGGATTGGAAAGTAATCACTTAATATATATGATTATGTTATAAAATGCATCTCATTTGTTAGTAGAGAAAGCGATGTATTCTTAGCAACTCAGTGACTAGTCCACAGTTTTAATATGGAGTTCTGCTGAAGTACAGCATGGGCTGCAAACACAAAGGTCCTCAGTCTCATTTCAGTCATTCCTGACATAGCTTCTTTCATGACATTCATGCATTCACTTCTGGAAGACAGCACATGATTTTCTCAGATTTGTTTTAACCAAAGGTATCAAAAATTTTGAAAGGAAGTAACTTTGGAAAATTATGGCAATTTTTTAATAAATTAAGGTACAGCCCCCTTATTGGACAGCATACGACCATTAAACAGATTCTTTCAGCATTTCTATAATAGATATACAGTGGGTAATAATTCAAAAATCAATGTGTACTTTCTACTGCTTGTTTGAATATATGACTTTTACTCAGCCTCAAATTTATCCTTCTACCTGGTGGGCAATTAGGAATAGACATTAAAATGTGAAGTTGTAGAATAATATTTAGTTGATGACATTCATAATTTTGCTGAAAAACCCACAAAGATATTTTCTGGAGAAACAGTGTTAAATTATGCTATCTTCCTCTTTGACCTTGTTGGATTAGGTTGTGGAGTTACGTGTTGTGAAATCATTCAGACTGGATGAAGGAGAGGGCAATTTCCCTTACCCCAGCAAATTTATAGCAGAAAGACAGAGAGAAATGTAGGTGAATCAAATGTTTAGATGTGTTCTCATTTATTTCCTAGGGGGAAGGCACCACAGAAAGCCACACTGCTGTATCAAATTGAGGAAGTCAAAGCCTAATCAAGGGACAAAGTTGCTTTAACATAGAGTGGGAGAGAGCAAGTTTTCCCAAGCCCCTCTTTCTTTCAGGGTGGGGTTCTCACACTGACCTGGGAGCCAGCCAGTTGACCACTGGCTCAGTAATGATGAAACATTAACTACAAGGCCAAGGCTAAAAGTGGACACCCTGGGCTAGAGAGCTGAGTGGAGTATGCAGCAGGCAAAGGCCTATAGGTGGAAATATCTGAGAAGAAGTTAAATGTGCAGAGGAAAGCTGATCATTACATCCAGGATCTTGCCTGAGCTAAATAACAAAGACAGAGTTTACCAGTGGCCAATGTCAGTATCAGAGGCCAGAAGAGATCCTGTGACTAAATTGTGCTTTTAACATTTATTTGACTTGAATATTTATTTAACCATCTCTCATGGTTATCTGAGCTTCCCAGCTGACACTAGTGATAAAGAACCCACCTGCCAAGGCAGGAGAAGTAATAAATGTGAGTTCAATCCCTGATTCAGGAAGATATCCTGGAGGAGGGAATGGCAACCCACTCCAGTATTCATGTCTGGAAAATCCCATGGATAGAGGAGCCTGGTAGGTCACCGTCCATAGAGTCACAAAGAATCAGACACAACTGAAGCCACTTAGCATACATCCTTACTTAATTATACCTGCTGATGGCCCTCTTTTTGTTACTAAATTTCACCATTTTAAAAAGCAAAAGTTAAAATGAATATAACTGGTCCTTTTAAGTTTTCCTTCTGGTAGAGACAAATGTTCTAAATTGAAAGTAAGGGAAGTGGGGGGAAAAGAATGGGACTTTAATGAATCTTTTAAAACAAGTTTGCAACCTTCAGTGTGTTGACATTCTTCCATCTACTTTCTAACCTGATCTTTGAAAAAAAAGTAAAAGTATACACCAAACACTAATAGTGTTACATACATTCATTGCAGGCTTAATATAGAATTGTCTTCACACTCGCTATTTATTTTTCTTTTAATTCCTCTTTTAAAAACAATTTAATTCTTTAAAATTATTTTTCAGAAATGATATTATAATTAATTCTATTTATCTTTTTAATCTTTGTGCTATATTTTCTTTCTTTATTTATTTTTTTTTCTTTTTTGCTAATACTACTTTTTTCAGACTTTAAGACTGCATGGGGCTTCCCTGGTGACTCAGCCTTGCAATACAGGGAATACCATGTCCAACCCTGGCCCTGAAAGATTCTACATGCTGTGGAGCAACTAAGCCCATGTGCCACAGCTATTGAGTCCACATGCTACAACTACTGAAGTCCACATGCCTAGAGCCCGTGCTACACAACAAGGGAAACCACAGCAAGTAGAGGCCCCTGTACTGCAATTAGAGAGCAGCGCTCTCTCACCACACTAAGGGAAAGCCCATGTGCAGCAACAAAGAACTCCACAGCCAATATATAAGAAAAAAAGTAATAATAAAATACGAAAAAATAAAAGATACAAGTTAAGTGTTTAAAAAATTGCATATTTGTTTTAGAAAAGTTAGAAAGTATCAACACATTTTATATATATATATATAAATATATATATAAAATTTATATATATATTTATATTTATATATATATTTATATATATATATATATAATTTTATATATATATATAAAATTACCAGATACAATGGTTGCTATTTTAATATGCCTCCTATTGGTTCTTATATTTGTACAATTTTCTAAACATAAGTAGTACTATATACATTTTATATTTATATCTAATATTTCATCATATTCTTGCATAATTTTAGGTAAGTTCTGAAGATAAAATTTATTGAGAAATATTGAATAAGTTAAAGTTTTCAAAAAAATTAAGTGATGGCAATTCTTGAATTCTCATGATTGTTTTAGGAAGAATGGATTGCGGAGAGCATTGATTCTCTTGACTTAGTCTAAAGATCATCTTATATCTTATTAATTTAAAAACTGAATAAATTTTAAGGTTTCTAGACAATGGCACATTATGTGTTAATTAACCCAGGTACTTCCCTGTATGAAAGAGAATTTTAGTAAGTCCCCTCCACCACCCCTTATTTCCCATCTGTCCCAACTCTTCCTCCTCTAAAAGGATAAGCACTGAGAATTCTATTTTTCATATGAGGAAAATGTAATCCCCATGCTTTTTTATGTTGTCAATCATATGATCCATAGCTGATCATTTTGTTTCCCTGCCTCTGTAATGTGACAAAGAAAAATGAGTGTTAGATTAAAGAAATCCCCTGGTAATAGAGTGGTCTGTTTGTTTAGCTGATTAGAAGCATTAAAAATAGACAAACTAAGACAGTAGGAAAGCAAAAAGGAATGTTTATAACAGGCTGAGATAAACACTGAGGAAAAAGCAGAGAGACAATTTCAACTGAATATAAATGAAACAAAAGGCTGGTGACAAGGGAGACAAAACATGACCTGGAAAAATTGGCCCATGATAGGTTAAGTAAACAATTATAATTACCATCAGTTATTGAGTAATTACTATAAGCCAAGTACTAACTGTATCTCATATATTAGCTCATTATTTCATCTCTGCAACAGCCCCATGATTCAAGCACTGTTAATCCAAACTTATGTGAGAAATGAAGCCTGACAGTAAATTGTCCAAGATCAGTTAGCATTTAGCAGAAGAGGGTTGAAATGTGGGCTTAATTATGTTAGAAGACAGGTCTCCTAAACACATTATTCTATTTCCCTTCAAAGGAGCAATAAGAGCTGGTGTTCCAGGAAAATTAAACAACAACAGCAACAACAACAAAAAAAAAAACAAGGAGTGATATTAGTAAAAATTGTACCTGAAATATTAACTGTTGTTCAAAAACATTTAAATATAGTTCTGTTTAATATATATTTTAATTGTTTTCCTAAGTTGAAAAATAGCTTTTAAAAAAATAGATATTTATTCTTCTGAAAAACAGGAGGCATCTTGCTTATTTCACAGCATTATAATAAAAATAAAACATGGAAATGGTGGCAAAATGCTAAGTCAAAGTTCTAATCCACACTAAGCACTTATAGTCATTGCTGTAAGGATATTACTTATAATTACATTGATTATGCGCTTTCCAGTTGGTGTAGTTGGTAAATAATCCATCTTCCAACGCTGGAGATGTAAGAGACAGATTTAATTCCTGAATCAGGAAGATCCCCTGGGTAGGAAATAGCAACTCACTCCAGTATTCTTGCCTGGAAAATCTCATGGACATAGGAGCATGGCAGACTGTTGTCCATGGGAGCCTCAAAGAGCCAGACATGACTGAGCTAGGTTGTGGTGGTGGTGTGTTGACTTTGATACATCAATGACTTTTGCTGACATTTTATACAAGTTTGCCTTGAATATATAAGTTCTTGAAATCTGAGTGGTTCATGAACAAATATGCATTCTATTCTGCAAATGTTCCACAGTAAGTATATATATATATATATATATATATATATATATATATATATTTCAGTTTTTTTGAAATTTGTCCACTTTATTATATATTTTTCTGCATTTTAACTTAAATACAAAGTTAATTTTTAAGCTATTCCTCCCCTTTGAAAAAAACATATATAGAGTTCTGTTTTTTATACATATTAATAATTATACTTGTGAAATTAAATGCCTCTCATGCATCTACTACAGGATATTTACATTGAATTTTTTACTGACAAATGCAGTCATTGATTCAACATTGTACATTATCAAGATATCATTAAAATCTTCCGTAATGTGGTCAATCAATAAAGCATTAATCTATTGTAAGTATAACATATGGTTGATTTATGACTACTCTTCAGGAAAAATATATAAGAAGAAAGCAACTGAAAATTCAAAATAAATTAAGAAAAATACATTGAAATAAAGTTAATTAAAAGTAGGAAACACTTATGAGAAAAATTAAAAAGAGCTTAAAAATGACAGAGTAATAATGACAGGCAGGAACACATGTTATGATAGTAAAAATCAGTCAAAAAGAAATTACATAATTATTTTAAGAGCTCAATTAGAGGAAAAGGTTTAGATAAGTTCAACTAAAAAAGTACTATAATTTTGAAAATATTTCTGTAAAATAAATTATTCACTAAAAATAGCATTCACTATTTAATAATAATGCTAAACAAAACTTTTTTCTACAAACCCATATTGGTTTTCTATTCTTATGAATTTTAACTATAAAAATAAATTCCCCATTTTTAGCATAGATAATGTATATTACTGTAGTTGCCACATGAAATGCAAGGTTCTCAGTTAAATGTGCATTTCAGATAAACAAAGAATACTACTTTAGTATGGGTAAATATGTGAATGCATTTTTGAAACATAGGTTAACAGAGTATACTGAATTTTTTTGCTATATCCAACAACCCCATGCAGGAGTCAAGCTTCATAATAGTGAGTTATTTATGAGTACATATTCAAAGTTCTACTAATGGTCAAGAACCATATTGCATTATTTTTTGTTCCTTTTTCACATACCATCATCTGAAAGTGCAATAAAGCACCCTATATGAAAAGCAACACATTCAAGACTATCAGAGTTTCCTTTTTACCAGAAAACCTAACCTATAGTATTAGGACCAAGATCTATAATATAACTTAGAGAAACATAAATACCAGAGATTGAGGCAAAATTAAATAAGGAAAAATCAACACTGTTATGGATAGTAAAATTTAAGTCAAAATGACACATATTACAGTCTTATCAAATAAGGATGTCAAATATCCGAGTGCCAAATACCCATAAATTTCCAAAGGTATGATGAGAAAACCAACTTCACTGGAATGAAACTCCAAAGCTTGGGAAATCAAAGCAGGCCAGCAAAGTGATCAATGTAATGAAATAGAGGAAAACAATAGAATGGGAAAGGCTAGGGATATCTTCAAGAAAATTAGAGACACCAAAGGGACATTTCATGCAAAGGTGGGCATAATAAAGGAAATAAATGACATGGACCTAAAAAAGCAGTAAATATTAAGTAGAGGTGACAAAAATACACAGAAGCACTATACATAAAAGATCTACATGACCCAGATAATCACGATGGTGTGATCACTCACCTAGAGCCAGACATCGTGGAGTGGGAAGTCAAGTGGTCCTTAGGAAGCATCACTATGAACAAAGCTAGAGGAGGTGATGCAATTTCAGCTGAGCTTTTTCAAATCCTAAAATATGATGCTGTTCAAGGAAATCGAAACTGTAATCAGAAATCTTCCAGCAAACAAAAGTCCAGGACCAGATGGCTTCACAGCTGAATTCTACCAAAAATTTAGAGAAGAGCTAACACCTATCTTTCTCAAACTCTTCCAGAAAATAGCAGAAGAAGGTAAACTTCCAAACTCATTCTATGAGGCCACCATCACCTTAATTCCAAAACCAGATAAAGATGCCACAAAAAAAGAAAACTACAGGCCAATATCACTGAAGAACATAGATGCAAAAATCCTTAACAAAATTCTAGCAAACAGAATCCAACAACATATTAAAAAAATCATACACCATGACCAAGTGGGCTTTATCCCAGGAATGCAAGGATTCTTTAATATCAGCAAATCAATCAATGTGATACACCACATTAACAAATTGAAAGATAAAAACCATATGATTATCTCAATAGATGCAGAAAAAGCCTTTGACAAAATTCAACATCCATTTATGATTAAAACTCTCCAGAAAGCAGGAATAGAAGGAACATACCTCAACATAATAAAAGCTATATATGACAAACCCACAGCAAGCATTACCCTTAATGGCGAAAAATTGAAAGCATTTCCCATAAAATCAGGAACAAGACAAGGGTGCCCACTCTCACCACTTCTATTCAACATAGTTTTGGAAGTGTTGGCCACAGCAATCAGGGCAGAAAAAGAAGTAAAAGGAATCCAGATAGGAAAAGAAGAAGTGAAACTCTCACTGTTTGCAGATGACATGATCCTCTACATAGAAAACCCTAAAGACTCTACCAGAAAATTACTAGAGCTAATCAATGAATATAGTAAAGTTGCAGGATATAAAATTAACACACAGAAATCTCTTGCATTCCTATACACTAACAATGAGAAAACAAAAAGAGAAATTAAGGAAACAATACCATTCACCATTGCAACAAAAAGAATAAAATACTTAGGAATATATCTACCTAAAGAAATGAAAGACTTATACATAGAAAACTATAAATCACTGATGAAAGAAATCAAAGAGGACACAAACAGATGGAGAAATATACTGTGTTCATGGATTGGAAGAATCAACATTGTCACAATGGCCATACTACCCAAAGCAATCTACAGATTCAATGCAATCCCTATCAAGCTACCAATGGTATTTTTCACAGAACTAGAACAAATAATTTCACAATTTGTATGGAAATACAGAAAACCTCGAATAGCCAAAGTAATCTTGAGAAAGAAGAATGGAACTGGAGGAATCAACCTGCCTGACTTCAGAATATACTACAAAGCCACAGACATCAAGACAGTATGGTATTGGCACAAAGACAGATATAGAGATCAATGGATCAGAATAGAAAGCCCAGAGATAAATCCACAAACTTATGGTCACCTTATCTTCAACAAAGGAGGCAAGGGTATACAATGGAAAAAACACAGCCTCTTTAACAAGTGGTGCTGGGAAAATTGGTCAACCACGTGTAAAAGAATGAAACTAGAACACTTTCTAACACCATACACAAAAATAAATTCAAAATGGATTAAAGATCTAAATGTAAGAGCAGAAACTATAAAACTCCTAGAGGAGAACATAGGCAAAACACTCTCCAACAGAAATCACAGCAGGATCCTCTATGACCCACATCCCAGGATATTAGAAACAAAAGCAAAAATAAACAAATGGGACCTAATGAAACTTAAAAGCTTTTGCACAGCAAAGGAAACTATAAGCAAGGTGAGAAGATAGCCCTCAGATTGTGAGAAAATAATAGCAAATGAAGCAACAGACAAAGGATTAATCTCAAAAATATACAAGCAACTCCTCCAGCTCAACTCCAGAAAAATAAATGACCCAATCAAAAAATTGGCCAAAGAACTAAACAGACACTTCTCCAAGGAAGACATACAGATGGTTAAAAAACACATGAAAAGATGCTCAACATCACTCATTATCAGAGAAATGCAAATGAAAACCACAATGAGGTACCATTACACGCCAGTCAGGATGGCTGCTATCCAAAAGTCTACAAGCAATAAATGCTGCAGAGGGTGTGAAGAAAAGGGAACCCTCTTAACACTGTTGGTGGGAATGCAAACTAGTACAGCCACTATGGAGAACAGTGTGGAGATTTCTTAAAAAACTGGAAATAGAACTGCCATATGACCCAGCAATCCCACTTCTGGGCATACACACCGAGGAAACCAGATCTGAAAGAGACATGTGCACCCCAATGTTCATCGCAGCACTGTTTATCATAGCCAGGACACGGAAGCAACCTAGATGCCCATCAGCAGACGAATGGATAAGGAAGCTGTGGTACATATAAACCATGGGATATTACGCAGCCATTAAAAAGAATTCATCTGAATCAATTCTAATGAGATGGATGAAACTGGAGCCCATTATACAGAGTGAGGTAAGCCAGAAAGATAAAGACCATTACAATATACTAACACATATATATGGAATTTAGAAAGATGTTAATGATAACCCTATATGCAGAACAACAACAAAAAAAAAGACACAGATTTATAGAACAGTCTCTTAGACTCTGTGGGAGAAGGCGAGTGTGGGATGTTTCAAGAGAACAGCATCAAAACATGTATAGTATCTAGGGTGAAACAGATCACCAGCCCAGGTTGGATGCATGAGACAAGCGCTCAGACCTGGTGCACTGGGAAAAACCTAGGGGGAGCAGGTGGAGAGGGAGGTGGGAGGGGGGATCGGGATGGGGAACACATGTAAACCCATGGCTCTTTCATATCAATGTATGACAAAATTCACTACAAATAAAAAAAATAAATAAAAAAAAATCTAAAAAAAAATATGATGCTGTTAAAGTGCTTCACTCAATATGCTAGCAAATTTGGAAAACTCAGCAGTCTCCACAAGACTGGAAAATGTTCAGTTTTCATTCCAATCCCAAAGAAAGGTAATGCAAAAGAATGCTCACGTGGCTGCACAATTGCATTCATCTCCCACACTAGCAAAGTAATGCTCAAAATTCTCCAAGCCAGACTTCAACAGTAAATGAACTGTGAAATTCAGGATGTTCAAGCTGGATTTAGAAAAGGTAGAGGGACCAGAGATCAAATTGCCAACAACTTCTAGATCATCAAAAAGCAAGAGAATACCATAAAAATATCTAGTTCTGCTTTACTGACTATACCAAAGCCTTTGACCTTGTGTATCACAAAAAAACTGTGGAACATTCTCCAAGAGATGGGAATACCAGATGACCATACCTGCCTCCTGAGAAATCTGTATACAGGTCAGGAAGCAATAGTTAGAACTGGACATGGAACAACAGACTGGTTTCAAATCAGGAAAGGACTACTTCAAGGTTGTCTATTGCCACCCTGCTTATTTAATTTATATGCAAAGACATCATGAGAAATGCCTGGCTGGATGAAGCACAAGCTGGAGTCAACATTGCCGAGAGAAATATCAATAAACTCAGATATCCAGATGACACACACTTATGACAGAAAGCAAAGAAAAAATAAAAATTCTCTTGATGAAAGTAAAACAGGGGAGTGAAAATGTTGGCTTAAAGCTCAATAGTCAAAAAAACTAAGATCATGGTATCTGGTCCCATTACTTTGTGGCAAATAGATGGGGAAACTATAGAAACAATGACAGACTTTATATTTTGGGGCTCCAAAATCACTGCAGATGGTAACTGCAGCTATGAAATTAAAAGATACTTGCTCCTTGGAAGAAAAGTTATGATGAACCAGAACAGCATATTCAAAAGCAGAGATATTACTTTGCCAACAAAATTCCATGCAGTCAAAGCTATGGTTTCTCCAGTAGTTATGTATGGATGTGAGAGTTGGACTATAAAGAAAGCAGAGTGCCAAAGAATTGATGCTTTTGAATTGTGGTTTTGGAGAAGACTCTTGAGAGTATCTTGGACTACAAGGAGGTCCAACCAGTCCCACCTAAAGGAAATCAGTCCTGAATATTCATTTGTAGGTCTAAAACTGAAACTTAAACTCCAACACTTTGGCCACCTGATGGGAAGAACTGACTCATTGGAAAACACTCTAATGCTGGGAAAGATTGAAGGTGGGAGAAGAAGGTGACAACGGAGGATGAGATGGTTGGATGGCCTCACCAACTCAATGGACATGAGTTTGAGTAATCTCCAGGAGTTGGTGATGGATGGGGAAGCCTGGCATACTGCAGTCCACGGGGATGAGAAGAGTCAGACACGACTGAGTGACTGAACTCGACTGAATTGAACTGAACTCTTACTTAGCTAACTTTCAAGGCTGAGTTTGTTGTATGCCTTAAATCATAGTCATCTCTCTCTTAAAGACCTATCTTGTCATTGAGAACATAAGACATTTCTGAGAAGTGATATTTTTGATATCTGAGGAAAAGTGAGTACTGAGAAGAAATATTTTTAATGTCAGAATGGCCTGTGTATATTTCTGTATCTAGATCCAATATGCTACTCCCTAGACTTGACTTTTACATTAATAGACTTATATAACATGCAATCATACAAAAAGTTAGAAGGAAAATCTAGTAAAATATATATAAGATAAGTTGAATTGATTACCTTGATTATTCTGTTCTCCAAAATTCTATAAGTTAGAAGCAAACATCAAATAAAACCAACAAAGATTATTTTCTCCATTATACGAAACAAGATGAATAGTCAATGAAAATAGATTTCTTATTTCTGTGTGAGGTTTTTCGCTATTTATAATATTCTCATTCCTTCTTGCATGGACAAGGTGTTCTGTAGAAGTTTTTCAGCGCTAATGATTTAATAGGTCACCTCCTCTTCTGCCAGATGCTTTTACATGATTGGTAGTTGTAAAGTGCTGTTTTGGTTCTCCCCAAATTTACGTTTATCCTATGGTGCATATTTTGGGATGCCAAGTTTCACACAATTGTGTTCAGTTTTATTTTTGAAGACAATCCTCCCATTACATTGACTGTGTAGCTTTTGTTCAAAGATACACATTTTAACAGGTATAGCAGATAGAAACAATAAAATTAAAAGATGAAATTATGCAAATAACTTGGGAGTCAAAATGGCATTTATTTTTAAAACATATGTTGAGTTTCTGAATATCATATTTGACTACTTACTTCTCTTAGTCCCCCTCATTCTAGGATAAGTAGTTCAATTTGCACTGTCACCATTGCCTACATAGTTAAAGCCTAAAATCTACTGTGAAGTATGATTTTGTTCCTAATGTGTATAAACTGACTCTAAGGTTTAGGAATTTGTATGTTAAGTTCTTTAACTCTTACATTTATTAGATTCTTTTTATCAGTGCTGTTCAGAGATGCTTTTGCTTTCAAAACAGCTTAAATTAAATCCTAAGCACTTAAGCAGTGAGACAGTAGCATAAATGCTGTGTCTGTTGGACTTCAGAACAAGTCCCCTATATGCCAACCTTCAAGTTGCAAACCTTCCAAGATGCTAATGTGAGTGAGATGTGGCTGTCACCATGAATGGGGTTTGGAGGAAATTGTGCCTGCAGTTTACTCATAATTTTTGTGAACTAAAGAAATGGGTGAGGAGTCCAAATAGGTCTTCAACACTTAGTGACTTAATAAGAAGCTAGAGTTAGACCTGCCGGGCAACTTCATTGATCCTTGCTGTGCAACATGGGGCACTTACTAATGAACACTTGATGAATATGCAGGCCCAGAGAAAGGATGAAAAGGACAAGGGAAAGAAGAAGTAACTTAAAATCAGAGAGATTTGTGACACAGTAAATGGCAAGGGGATTTTCTTTATTTGACAAAGCACTGTTAGTTTTTGAGGCACAAGATCCAAACATAGAATGGTATACAGAGAGTGCAGAAACTATTCAGAATGTAATCTGGTGCTACCATGTCATCTATAAAGAGAACAAATGAGCTACTACCCAGACATCACTGGATTGCTTTTTCAAGAGAGGAGATAGAATTGAATCAAGGAAGGAATCAGAACCTGTGCCGTCAATGTGAGGCATGAGTGAAATTGCAGCTTTCCCTCCCTATCCTATTTCTGATGTTCCTTCAACTCTACCATCTCCCAGCTCATCTCCCTGCTTCAGTCAGTAACTCTTCTTGTGTGTTCCCTTAATGCCAGTCCCTATAGGCCAGTTGTTATAATGCAGGACTCTACTATTTTTCAAGGTACTGTACTGTCAGGTTAAAATTAAAATTCTTGTGTCTATGTCATTTTTGCATTATTTGTGTGAAAATTATTATAAATCTATTATGAATACATTACAGTATTATATTGCTGACTATGTTAGTTGCATGACTTGGTTGGACTTATGAAAAAAATGGACTTACAAATGTGCTTTTGGAACAAAATTTTCTTGTATGTAGGGACCATACTGTATTATGTCTCTCTCAAAGGTACAAAGGAGTATTGTAAGGGAAGGTTAGAAATATCCTCTAATGAAATACTTTCAGAATTTTAGGGCATATATATAGTTATGTTATATCCTTGAATTAGCATAGCTTAATGTCAAGGTTTCATTAATCTATTTTCCTTTTATTATACAAGAGTTAAGTTACACCTTTACAATTAACACAGTGAAGTAGGTTACATTATTCCATTTTTGGCTTTTTCTAGCTTTTTTTTAATGAATAATGATATAGACAGTGATGTTAATGTCTAAACAAATATAAATACCTAACTGAATACTTAAATTATAATTTTACACAAGTTTGTAAAAAAAGGGAGAATAAAATTGCTTGTATAAGGTTCTAAATGCCACATGATTGTCAATATTAGATTATCTTCAAACAAGTCAGTTTTACAGTGAGCCATTGTAATCATCTTTGTTATATGTTAGATCCTTTATTTTTGAATTTTCTTTATATATCTGATAGAAAATTCACAATGTAACAAAGTAGGTTTTACACAAAAACATGGTTATGGTTTCTCTTTACTTTCTGGTTTACTTTTTGAAAATGTTAGTGTTTCTATGGTACTCTTCATAGTAAAGCATTAGGTGTGCTGTCTTCTGGAAACACACTCTCAACTTATACTTCAGTCCAAAGTCCCATACAATAAATGTAAAAGATTTGACTTAGCTGCATTAAGATATATTTTCTTATTTGAAACTAAGAGTCCTACTTTAAAAAAAAAAATGTCAAATACTCTAGTTTCTTACTTCTATTTGTCTTTGGAAATGGACATTTTAGTATAATATATGATTTTACAGTTTTAATTGCACTAAATTACTTCTAGTTCTAAGGAAATTCAATATTTTATAACCCAGTAATGTTTATTACCACATTATATCATTGTTCCTAAACAACCTGCACTTGAAACAGCAATTGTATAATTACAGCAAAGTCCTTTTCTTGCCCATTTAAATGTTTAGTAGTGCTATTTCATGAACTAAATCATTTCCAGACATTTAGTTTAACACCATGAAATTTTGTTTTTAAATTGGAAGTATTTTAAAAGCATATTAATAATTGCATTTGTTTCACATGCTAGCAATATAATAGTCAAAATCCTTCAAGCTAGGCTTCAACAGCATGTGAACCAAGAACTTCCAGATGTACAAACTGGATTTAGAAAAGGCAGAGGAATCAAAGATCAAATTGGCAACATCTGTTGAGTCATAGAAAAAGCAAGATAATGCCAGATAAACACCTATTTCTGCTTCATTGGATACGCTAAAGCCTTTGTGTGGATCACAACAAACTGGAAAATTCTTAAAGAGATGGGAAAACCAGACAACCTGACCTGCCTCCTGAGAAACCTGTATGCAGGTCAGGAAGCAACAGTTAGAACCAGACATGGAACAATGGACTGGTTCAAAATTGGGAAAAGAGTAGGTCAAGGTTGTATAATGTCACCCTGCTTATTTAACTTATATGCAAAGTACATGATGTGAAATACCAGACTGGATGAAACACAAGATGGACTCAAGATTGCTGGGAGAAATATAAAAAACCTGAGATATGCAGATGACACCACAGTAATGGCAGAAAGAGAAGAGGAACTAAAGGGACTCTTGATGAATGTGAAAAAGGAGAGTGAAAAATTTGACTTAAAACTCAAAATTTAGAAAACTAAGATCATGGTATCCGGTCCTATAACTTCATGGCAAATAGATGGGGAAACAGTGGAAGCAGTGACAGACTTTATTTTGAAGGGTTTCAAAATCACTGCAGATGGTGACTGCAGCCATGAAATTAAAAGACACTTGCTCCTTGGAAGAAAAGCTATGACCAACCTAGAGAGCATATTAAAAAGCAGAGACATTACTTTGCCCACAAAGATCCATTTAGTCAAAGGTATGGTTTTCCTAGTAATCATGTATTGATGTGAAACTTGGATTATAAAGAAAGCTGAGTGCTAAAGAATTGATGTTTTTGAATTGTGGTGTTAAAGAAGGCTCTTGAGAATCCCTTGGATTTCAAGGATATCAAACCCGTCAGTCCTAAAGTTAATCAGCCCTGAATATCCATTGGAAGGACTGATGCTGAAGTTCCAATACTATGGCCACCTGATGTGAAGAGCTGATTCATTGGAAAAGCCTCTGATGCTGGGAAAGGTTGAAGGTGGAAGGAAAAGGGGACAACAGAGAATGAGGTGGTTGATGGCATCACCAACTTGATGGACATGAGATTGAGCAAGCTCTGGGAATTGATTATAGATAGGGGAACCTGGCGAGCTGCAGTCCAGCTGCAGGGTTACAAAGAGTCAAACACGACTGAGTGACTGAACTGAAAGCTAGACAGTGTGTTAAAAAACAGAGACATTGCATTGCCCACAAAAGTCTGTATAGTCAAAGCTAAGATGTTTCCAGTTGTAAGGTACAGATCTGAGAAATAGACTATAAACACTGAAGAATTTATGCTTTTGAACTGCTGTGGTCAAGGAGACCCTTGACAGTTCCTTGGACAGTAAGATCAAACCAGTCAAAGCTGGTGAAACCAATCAAATCGGGAAATCAACTCTGAATGTTCATTGGAAGGACTGATCCTGAAGCTGAAGTTCCAATACTTTGGCCGCCTAATGCAAACAGCCAACTCATTGGAAAAGACCCTTATACTGGGAAAGATTCAGTACAGGAAGAGAAGTGGATGACAGAGGATGAGATCGTTTGATGGCATCATTGACTCAAGAGACATGAGTCTGAGCAAACTCCAGAAGATAGTGAAGGACAGGGCAGCCTGGAAGGCTGCAGTCAATGGGGTTGCAAAGAGTCAGACATGACTTAACAGCAATTAATAATTTGATGTTATCAATTGAAGTAAATAGATTAACAGAGGAAAAAAGATTTATGAGAATGAGAGGAGAAAGAATACGTAAAAGCACACAAAACAAAAAGGTGACAGGAAAAAGAAAGTGTAATAGTGACCAGCAATTACGTGTTTCTTTGTACCACTGTGATTGTAGTTATCTTACCCTATTTCTCACAAAATTTCCAAATATCTATAATATATGCATAAACAAACTGTGGTCTGTCAAGAAAATAGAAGTTTTCAGTTATATTAGTCAGTGTTTTCAGAAGAAACAAAACCTAAAACATAGATACATAGAGATGAATACACAGAGATGCATACATACATACATATATATATATATATATATATATATATATATATATATATAAATTTATGATAAGGGATGGGTTTTTGTGCTTAGAGAGGGTGAGACTTCCCACCATCTGTAAGCTGGAACCCCAGGAAATCCAGTGGTATAGAGAACCAGAGAATGCAATGCTATGAGTCCCAGTCCAAGATTATGGCCCAGGATTAAGGGGTTAGTGGGGTAAGACCCAGTCTGAGTCTGCAGGCCTATGGATGAGGTGCGTTGACATCAGAGGGCCAGATAAAATAGAAATTCCAGCTTAAGCAGAGAGCACAGTCACCCTTCTACTCTTGTGTTCTCTTCAGATCCATAACAGATTAGGTGATGCCAACTAGAGTCAGTGAGGGCAGTTTTTATGTAGTCTCATGATTCAAGCACTAGACTCTTCTAGAAATACCTGACACACAGAGACCTGATATATCCCAACTTAATGTTTTACCAGCTATCTGTAATCCAATAGACTAGATAATATTAAAAGTTATAAAACACAGCAGTTGTCCAAATTTATATGCCTTATATTACTTAAGCTTTGTATAATCTTTTCCAATTTCTCAACATTATTTTCCTGTAGATATAAAGGAGAATTCTTAATAACATTTCTCAATTAATGAATCTATTCATGGATGTTGAATGAGACATAAAAGTATGTCCTATAAATATAAGTCCACTGACCAAAATAGTATCGCATTTGAGAAACAGAGAGGAATCGATTTTCGCCTACTGCAGACAGTATGAAAAAGGGAAATATTATTGAAAAGAAAAACATAAAAATGTGTGTCCACTTCCATCCCTAGTCAAATACTCTAGTAGTAAATCTTTCCAAATCTGTCCTACACTGAATGGTAGGAGCTCAACTCAGTGCAGAAAAAGGAGCTGAGAGCTGTGCATTATATCCTGGAATGTGTAAGCTGCTTTGGGAAAAATGATGTCAGTGACAAAAAGAGCCTATCAAGAAGTGTGGCCAAGAGAGTAACAATAATTTTAAATTCACAATAGCAAGACACAGAAAAGAATAAGAGCTTATCTCATACACTTCAATATAAATAATTGGTGTCTGAAAAGGAAGACAATCCAAATATATTCACAAAATGTAAACTAAATAAATGGCCCTCTGACAGTAAATATTGATTAAAAGTTGTTTGCCAGTACTTTTGCAGAATTATATATAAGGAATTATTCCTTCAGAAAGCCTGTGTACTGTGTATACAAAGGAATGGTAACAGCTATGCCTAGAAAAATATCTAAACCTATTTCTCTTAATTCAAGGGTGAGTAAACAGGAAACAAAACTATATCTGATAAAATCTGCAAAAGCTCAGAAAAGCCTACAAAAGCCAAGGCAAAGTAGACATTTGGAAATAGTTGTCTTACAAAGTGGAAGCAATTATGTTTAACTAAACTTTATTGAGTAGCTAATAAGCACTGGATATTGTAGGACACAGTGAGGAAGAGCCACTAAGTCTCAGCTCTCAGGGACTCACTATACAGGATCTTATCAAGCTCTAGAAAGACAAATATTCCCACAAAACACAGGGAAATTCATGGTTAAGAGATGCTACATTAAAAGGATGGAGATAAAGTAATGTCTGGTTTAAAGAGGAAAAGAGAACAGTGAGTTAACAGCAAGATGGTAGAATTGGAGGATCTAGCCCTCATGCCCCATTCCACACCCTGTTAAAAACACCGCTTTTAATAACTGCTTATGAACAAGAATTACCTTCAAGGAAGCCTGAAGATCCCAGCACTTGAAGAGCAAACCATTGAGAATAGACACTCTGAAGGGGTAAGAAGTTTCACTTTACCTGTTTAATAGTTTCACTTTACCTGTAAGGCCCCCATCACCCAAAAGCCAAGAAAGGTACTCTTCATCAACACTCTTTCCCGCTGAGAAAATGAAGAATGAAGTGACCACCCACATTCTCCAATACTATGGATTTTGCCCCAGTAACCCAATTCTGTGTCACCCCACCTAGACTTCTAAGGGGATCAGCATAACTGAAGAGTCTGGGGACAACCAGGAGCGGAGAAAAAGTGCAAAAGCTCATAACAAATAGTTTGTGGATCTCAACAGTCATAGATCCTACAACTTACTGATGGGCTCCCTCAAGAACAGTGCACAAAAGGGGCCTCCCATCTGAGGATGCCTGCATGCAGCTATCAGTACACCCAGTACCCTGAACTACCTGCAGTGGGAGGCAGGTGCCCACAGAAAGGCAGTCTGTGCAGAGGCTTGCATGAGCTCCTCCAGACAGCCACAGACATCAGCAGCTGGGCTTTGCTTCCCTGGGTGAAGATATACAATCGGGGCCCTTCAGGGCATTGACCTAGAGAAAATAAAACAGAGGCTCTCAACTCTTTGCTCTCAACTCTAGTCTATTAGGCTCCTCTGTCCATGGGATTCTCCAGGCAAGAATACTGGAGTGGGTTGCCATTTCCTTCTCCGGGAGATCTTCCCGACCCAGAGATTGAACCCGGGTCTCCCACATTGCAGGAAATGCTTTACCCTCTGAGCCACCAGGGAAGCCCAAGTAGAGCTTACACTCCAATAAATATATTCATTACACCAGTAAGTCTTATCAATAATCTTGTCAAAATGGTATAACCTGTTCCATCTAGTAGATGAACAAAATGAGACTCATAAAAGTAGCATTACTAAGTAAGTCCACACATGTTAAAAGGGACAGCAAGGAAATCTGAAGGCAAAACATTTTAGATTTAAACTCAAAACCTTTACTTTCAACTTCAGTGGCATATATTCTCAAATAATAGCAAATCAGTGTTTCATGGAAGTAGCAAAGAAGAAACAATTCTGATTAGGGCCGGATATTGGAGTCTTCTATGATGGAATAGTTTGGAATCCGTGATTCAAACAATGCAGAGTCATTGGAATTTAAAGCAGGGGGCAGATATAATCAAACACATTAATTAAATAAAATTATATTACATCACTAGTCATGTTTTGTTACATGTATCATACTGGAAGTTATTAGAATCATAAACCACAGCACTGAGAGAAGGAAAGGACAGATAGAGTCTTGAGAGTGGCAGCAGAGACAGGAGAAAGCCCTGGATAGCCCGAGTAGGGGGGAAGTTGTCTGCTGTCCTGGAGAGGACTGTGCTTTCTGTCATGTAGGCAGCTGATTTTTACAGGACTCCCCTGAGTGATGAAAAATGAAGCTAGTTATTTCAAACTATGGTGTAGGTAAATTACCGTTTTTAAATTCCAAACTGGTAGAATTTAGGTCAGAAAAAAAAAAGAATATAAAAGAAAAAAATTACTTCTGGAATTTACTTGTATCTTTTTTATATATGTCTCTTCCCTGATATTTTCCATGATATTTTAAAGTTCTCAAATTCAATATTTGGGGAATTGGCAATATTATATTATATACACAAATTTGCTTCCAGATTCAGTTTCTTAGTTACAATCCTCATTCAACCACTTGCTAGCGGTATTGCTAGCGGTATTGCTTTGAGAAGGTTACAGGATATTTCTAACTTCAGTGAAGCTGCAGGTGGTTGTTGTGAGGTTAAATTAAATAGTGTGGAGCAAGTAATAAACATATAGCTGGCACAGTCACAGCTAGAAAATTCTGGAAGTAGTCTTTTCAATATGCTACATACAGTCAATCCACTTTTCTTGAGATTTAATTCGTATTGACTATCATTTTGTCAACAAAATGTTGGGTTCATCTTAATTGATCTGACAAAGGTTTTGTTCGCTGTGAGTAAACAGTCTTTTGCTTGTGTACATCTTATTAATAAAATAACCAGCAATAATCTCACATCACAGATGACTGAGGAGGAGTACTCAAAAATAAAGCCAAAGAAAGATGTGCATATGAGACTCTGAAATCTGAGATTTGTACTGGAAATCTGAAAGTCTTCAGGCATGTGCAAGGCTATATATGCCAGGAATAACCTGATAAGACCTGGATATCTCATCTCTAGCTGTTACTGAGGCTCTGCTCAAGCAGGAACTGAACACAAAGGCCAAGATGGAAATTACATGATAGAGTTTTAACGTCAGACTCCAAACACATATCCAGCCCTTCCAAATAAAAACTAGAAGACAGTAGATTAAGACAAGGAAACATCTGTCCAGTTATGACATGGCAATATAACCAACTGAAATGAGGCCACAGATGACACAGAATATAGACTGTAGTATAGCTTCCAAATAAACAAGAAGCAGGAGCAGCAAAAACAACAAGCAGCAGCAAGAGCAAATAAACTGGAGAATAAACTGGAGAATGTGACTTCAAAAATTACTAAATTACACTATTTAGCATGTCTAGATTTACCAAAAAAAAAAAACACTCATATAAAAGAAAGGAAAGCATGGTCTAAAACACAATAATTAAATTAATAAAACTGTCCTTGAGTTCCCCAGATGTTGGACTTACTAGTAAAAGACATTTGAAGCATTGCTTTACTAGCCTGTGAGATGAGTGCAATTGTGCAGTAGTTTGGCCACTGCTGAGTTTTCCAAATTTACTGGCATATTGAATGTAGCACTTTCACAGCATCATCTTTCAGGATTTGAAACAGCTCAACTGGAATTCCATCACCTCCACTAGCTTTGTTCATAGTGATGCTTCCTAAGCCCCACTTGACTTCACATTCTTTCTTAAAGAGATCTCTCGTCTTTCCCATTCTGTTGTTTTCCTCTATTTCTTTGCACTGATTGCTGAGAAAGGCTTTCTTATCTGTCTTGGCTATTCTTTGGAACTCTGCCTTCAAATGGCAATATCTTTCCTTTTCTCCTTTGATTTTTGCTTCTCATCTTTCCACAGCTATTTGTTAGGTCTTTAATCCACTTGAGTTTATCTTTGTGTATGGTGATAGGATGTGTACTAATTTCATTATTTTACATGTAGCTGCCCATCTTTCCCAGCATCAATTACTGAAGAGACTTTCTTTGCTCCATTGTATATTTTTGCCTTCTTTGTCAAAGATAAGGTGCACTTAGGTGAATGGGCTTATCTCTGGACTTTCTATCTTGTTTCATTGATCTATATTTCTGTTTTTGTGTCAGTGCCATACTGTCTTGACTGGAGTCTTTGTGTTTACACTACAAATTGGGAAATTTTTGTTGTTGTTGTTCTAGTTCTGTGAAAAATGTTTTGGTAATCTGATAGGGATCCCATTGAATATATAGATTGGATCTGGTAGTATAGTCATTTTCACAAAATTGATTCTTCCAACCCAGGAACCGTGGAATGTTTCTCCAACTTAAATGTTTTTGAACAGCAAAGGAAACTATAAACAAGGTGAAAAGACAACCCTCATGATGGGAGAAAATAATAGCAAATGAAACAACTGATAAAGGATTAATTTCCAAAATATACAAGCAGCTCAATACCAAAAATAAATAAACAATCCAATCAAAAAGTGGGCAAAAGATATAAACAGACATTTCTCAAAAAAAGAAAAAAAATCATACAGATGACTAATAAACACTTGAAAAGATGATCAACATAGCTCATTATTAAAGAAATGCAAATCAAAACTGCCATGAGATATCACTTCACACCTGTCAGAATGAGTGCCATCAAAAATCTATAAGCAATAAATGCTGGAAAAGATGTGGAGAAAAGGGAACCCTCCTGCACTCTTGGTGGGAATGTAAACTGATACAGTCAGTATGGAAGACATTATAAAGATTCATTAAAAACTAGTAAGTCTACCATGTGACACACCAATCCCACTACTGGTCATATACTCTGTGAAAACCTTAACTGAAAAACACACATGCACCCCAGTGTTCATTGCAGAACTGTTTACAATAGCTAGGACATGGAAGCAACCTAGATGTCCATTGACAAATGAAAGGATAAAGAAACAGTGGTGCATATACTACTCAGCCACAAAAGAAATGCATTTGAGTCAGTGCTAATGAGTTAAGGATCCTAGAGCCTACTATACCAAGTGAAGTAAGTCAGAAACAGAAAAACAAACACTGTATATTAACACATAAGTGTGGAGTCTAGAAAAGATGGTGCTGATGAAACTATTTGCAGGGCAGTAATGGAGATGCAGACATAGAAAACAGACATATGGATATGGGGCAGGGTGCAGGAAGGAGAGGATGGGATGAACAGAGAGAGTAGAATAGAAACATATACACTACCATATGTAAAATAGAGAGCCAGTAGGAATTTACTGTATTTCTCAGGGAACACAAACCAGGAATCTTTGTCAACCTGGAGGGGTGGGATTGGGTGGGAGGTGGGAGGGAGGTTCAAGAGGTAAGGGACATATCTATACCTATGGCTGATTGATGTTGATGTATGGCAGACACCAACACAATTTTGTAAAGCAATTATCTTTCAATTCAAAGCATATATATACACACACACACACACACACACACATATATATGTATATTTTCACATAATTAATTTTTCCTTTGCAAATTGAAATCTCCTGGCAGTCCAGTTGTTAGGACTCAGTGCTCTCATTTATGAGAGCTGGGGTTCAATTCTTGATCGGGGAACTAAGATCCCACAAGTCTTATGGTATAGCTGGGGGGGGGGGGGCGGGGAGCAGTGGCAGGGGTGGGACATGTCTTTGGGACTTGTCTGGCCACCCAGTGGTTAAGATTCAGCCTTCCAAAGCAAGAAGGCATGGGTTCGATCCCTGGCCAGGGAACTAAGATCTCATGTGCTACATGGCCTAAATAAATAAAAAGGATTTTTAAAAATTCTTTCAGATACATCTTACACTCATAAATGGAACTGTAAAAATATTTTGTCTCTACGAAGTTAACATTACATGTTTTTATTTACAAGTTTTTTCTCTGATTATTGCCAGTGTTTTCTCTCCATATCAGGTAATTGACTTACTTTGCAGCAGTGTGTTTACTTCATAGTTATTCTTCATTGAACACTTTTTAAATGTATTCCATTTTTCTCTTATTAGAATTTGCCAAATTATCCTGTTTAGCATTATTTCAAAATGATATTTAAAGGCCTCTGGTATATCAATTTCTTCACTCTATTGATTTCATTATGTATTAGTTTAACCTATCAATGCAAACCCATCAAAATGCTGTTTTTTCCTAGCTTTGCAGCATCACTTTTGGTATAATTAACAGAAGCATTTGCAATCTTAGAGTTTACTCCAATTGCTAAAGTTTTCAGTATAACAAGCGATTGCTTCTTGGATCTATTACTTGTTTTCTACTGAGAGTTTATTTTCTAAGTTAATGATTTGGTTGACCTCTTTTAAACACAGGAAGAAATAAAGCTGTGTTTGTAAAAATTGTATTTTGTTTCTTTATTTCTATCTGGTCTTAAATATTGAAATATAATTATTAGAATTGAATTATCTTGTAATCAGAAGCACAGATTTCTTTTTCCTATTCTATAAAAATATTTTTACAAGCAAGTGAATGAAAACATCTCAAAAAACAAAATGACATCATATCTGACTAGAGATATTATCTACAAAATATTAGTGATGATGATAAATTTAGAAAATATTCAGAGAAAGAAAAAAATGTAAAAATAAGACACTGCTTATAATATCATCATTTATTAAAAGTAAGAAAGACATTAATAATCACGATCAGGAAGTATACAGACATGAGGATTTTTACACACTACTAATGTGAATTAAAATTATATTGTGTTTGTAGATTATATACATGTTAATATGTATATGAATATAATACCTATGTGTATATAAATACATATACATATACTTTTGTATCTGCATAGAATTCAAATTCACATGAATAGTGTATAGTAGTATATAGATATACTTTATATATATATATAGATAGATAAATATATAAATATATATCTATAAATATAGATATACCTACAGATAAATATATAAATATATTTATATATTTATTGATAAATATATCTATAGATAAATATATAGATATATTTATTGGATTAGCCAAAAAGTTCATCTCGGATTTTCGTACCTGAATGATCTTTTTGACCAACTCAATAAGAGTATAAATATAAATTGAAAATTATCTCACAAAACATCCCTCAAATACAGGGAATTCTTTAATCTCAGCCCATTTCCCTCAAGTATTTTATTTTCACAAACTAATAAGACACGTATGTGCTGAGCACAGTCGTATCCAATTATTTGCAGTCCATTGGACTATAGCCTGCCAGGCTCCTATATACATGGGGTTTTTCAGGCAGTAATACTGGAATGGTTGCCATTTCCTTCTCCAAGGGATCTTCCCTATCCAGGGATTGAACCCATGTTTCCTGTGTCTCCTGCATTACAGGTGGATTCTTTAAATGCTGAGCCTTTATATTCTTAGGGAAACCCATCGGGAAGATATCCATGGGTGGTGGCAGTGGTTTAGTCGCTAACTTGTGTCTGACTCTTGTGATCCTGTGGACTGCAACCTGTCAGGCTCCTCTGTCCGTGGGATTCTCCAGGCAAGAATGCTGGAGTGGGTTGCCATTTCCTTCTCCAGGGGATCTTCCCACCCCAGGAATTGAACCCGGGTCTCCTGCATTGGAGGCAGATGATTTACCAACTGAGCATGAGGGAAGACCTATACATAAATGTATTTCCACAAATGAAAACAGTTTCAATGTCCAATGATGAGAATTTGGTTCAGTAATGCAGAGTCAATAGCTATATTATAACCTGATATGAAAATATTAAGCATCATCTTGTAAAGAGTATATAAAATATAGTGATGGATAAAATATATTTTTTGAGCCTCGTGGCTCAGTGTTTAAGTTTAAGGAAAAGATATTCTTAGCTTGTGAAAATCATTTGCTTTCTTTTAATAAGCAGAACCTCTATTTTTCCATCTATCTACTTCTGCTTCATTGACTATGTTAAAGCCTTTGATTGTGCAGATCATAACACACTGTGAAAAATTTTTAAAGAGATGTGGATATCAGACTATCTTACCCACCACCTGAGAAAACTGTGTGCAGGTCAAGAAACAATAGTTAGAACTGGACATGGAACAATGGACTGGTTCCAAATTGGGAAAGATGTATGTCAAGGCTGTATATTGTCACCCTGCTTACTAATTTATATGCAGAATGCATCATGTGAAATGCCAGGCTGGATGAAGCAAAAGCCTGGATCAAGATATCTGGGAAAAATATCAATAACCTCAGAGATGCAGATGACCCCACCCTTATAACAGAAAGTGAAGAACTAAAGAGCCTCTTGATGAAAGTGAAAGAGGAGAGTGAAGAACTTGGCTTAAAGCTCAACATTCAGAAATCTAAGATCACAGCAACCGGTCCTATCACTTCATGGCAAAAAGATAGAGAAACAATGGAAATAGTAACAGACTTTATAGTCTTGGGCTCCACAATCATGGCAGATGGTGACTGTACCATGAAATTAAAGGATGATTGTTCCTTGGAAGAGAAGCTATGACCAACTTAGACTGCATATTAAAAATCAGACGTTACTTTGCAGACAAAAGTACGTGTAGTCAAAGCTATGGTTTTTCCAGTACTCATGTATGAATGTGAGAGTTGGACCATAAAGAAGACTGAGCACTGAAGAACTGGTGCTTTTGAAATGTGGTTTGGAGAAGACTCTTGAGAGTTCCTTGGATTGCAAGGAGATCAAACCAGTCAATCCTAAAGGAAATCAATCCTGAATATTCACTGGAAGGACTGATGCTGAACTGCCAGTACTTTGGCTACCTGATGCGAAGGGCTGTCTCACTGGAAAAGACCCTAATGCTGGAAATGACTGAAGGCAGGAGGAGAAGGGGATGACAGAGGATGAGATGTTTGGATGGCACCACTGACTCAGTTCCATGAGTTTGAGCAAGCTCCAGGAGATGGTGAAGGACAGGGTAGACTGCAATCCAAGGGATCACGAAGAGTCGGATATGACTGAGTGACTGAACAACAAAAATACCTCTCCAGCTAGAAGAAATCGTCCTATAAGAAAATTTTCCCTAATTTTATATTGATGCTGTATTGAGTTTCTGAACCCCCATGATTATACCAGTTAAATAAAGTAGTGCTAGAAATGTTAAATTGGATCCCTTTAAGACTGAAGATGCAAAGTGGTGGGGCTTTCCTGGTGGCTCAGTGAGAAAGAATCTGCCTTCAATGCAGGAGATGCCTGTTCTATTCCTGAATGTGGAAGATACCCTGGAGGAGGGTGCAAAAACCCTCTCCAGTATTTTTGCCTCAGGAATTCCATGGACAGCGGAGCCTGACAGAATACATTCCATAGGGTCTCAAAGAGTTGGAGACGGCTGAAGCAAATTAGCAAGAATGCGTACAATGTGCTGGGCTTCCCTTGTGGCTCAGTGGTAAAGAATCCACCAGCCAATGCAGGAGAAACAGGCTTGATCCCTGGGTCACAGAGATAAAGAAAATGGCAAACCACTCCAGAATTCTTTCCTGGTAAATCCTATGGACAGAGGAGTATCACAGTCTACAGTTCATAGGGTCGCAAAAGAAGTCGTACAGGACTTAGCAACTAAACAAAAACAATACGCGAGGTGGTTAAATGCATGTTTGTCTTTTCTTCTGTTTACTATAGCAATGCTTTAGTATAACAGGAATTTTGCATTTGAGGGGCTTGACTGAGTGTGAATTAGTGATATAAAAGAAGCGAGAGAGAGTTTTAGAGACAAAATCACATTATGTTACTCAGAGCTGGAGGACTTCAGTAGAAAATTTATTAATGCAAAAGCCAAAGATGGTGTCTCCATTTTGAAGCTGTCACCAGATGAAAATACAAATTTGTTCATAAATTCTGATAATGCATTCAGGGCAGTCAAAGTGCATGTAATAAAGTCTGTGCTGTCTCATTTAGTAGTTTTCACCTTGAAAACACCTAAGGAATTGTGCATATATTAATCATTATATAACATAAAAATGACATATAAGAATCCTATATATGTCATATATAAATATAACATAAAATGTATGTAAATGCAAATAAATATATTCCTGAAAATAAAACATTGAGTCCTAAAAATCTTAAATTTTTGTGGTCAGGTAATTTAAGACATCTTTGAAACAGGGGTAAGGTAGCAATATGTTTATAAAGTAAAACTGTCTTTCTTTTAAGATAGAAACAAGGAATGGTCTTTTAGTATTAGAATTAGCATCAGTTTAAAATACATATTTTTATTTTATATTTCATAAAAATGTAAAATAAATGCATTGATATATAGTAATACATATATTTTTAGAAATATAATGATTAAAAATAATAAAGCTCTTTGTGAATCAAATTTCAAAATTATTATCCCTATAACTATTATTCATTTTGGAGTACGGAGGGGTCAGAAGGATATTAAGCATGGAATCCTCATATTATTACTTTTATTTTTATTTTTTTAAGTTCAGAGATGTTATGTGTTATGGAGAGAGATGGATCACATGATATGGACAGCTTCACCCTCAGTTCTGATGTTTCAGCTTTTTCCAAAACTAGCTTAAATAATCTTAAATATGTGGCAATCATTTTAGGAAAGCAGGGCATATGTTTTCAGAAAATATAGATTAACTGTAACCCAAATCTAACTGATAAATATTAAAATAAAAAAAGAGCAGATGATTAGAATTACTCTTCTCAGCTTTAGTGAAATATAACTGACACATAATATTGTGTAAGTTTAAGGTATACTATGTGTATACTTGGTTTGACATGATTATATATTAAAAATGATCGACACCATAATGTTAACACCTGACACCTGCATAACCTCATATAATCACCATTTCTTGATTGTGTTAAGAAAATGTACAATGTGCCTTCTTAGCAATTTTAAAAGTGTGATACAGTATTACTAACTTGATAATTATGCTGTACATTAGGTCTCAAGAATTTATTAATCTTATAGCTAGCAGTTTGTACTCTGACTAACTCATCCCCAATTCCCACATCCCCAAGCACCTGGTAATTACTTTTTAAGGCTCTGTTTCTATCTATTCAGCTTCTTAGGATTTCACCTATAAGTCATATCATACAATCTTCGTCTTCATCTGACTTACCTCACTGAGTATAGTATAATATTGGTTTTCTTTTCTCCACCAATCACTTATTTATATAAGTATCAATTTTTGGATCCATCCATGTTGTCACAAATGGGAGAATCTCCTCCCTCATGGCTGAATAATATCCCATTATGTTTGTGTGTGTGTGTCTCTCTCTTGATATATACATATATATATATGTTAATATATGAATATAAAACTCATCTTTATTTAATCATCCATAGATTTACACTTACATTGCTTCTTTATCTTGGCTATTGTGAATAATGCTGAAATAAAAATGGACATGCAGATATCTCTTTGATATCCAGTTTTCATATTCTTTGCCTATATACCCAGAAGTGGAATTGCTAGATCATATGGTGCTTCTATTTTTTGTTTGTTTGTTTATGTGTTTGTTTTATAAATAAAACATATGTATAATCAAGTAATACATGAGAAAATGATTTGCTGTTGTTCAGTCTCTCACTTGTATCCAACACTTTGTGACCCATAAACTGCAGCATTCCGAGGTTCCCTGTCCCTCACTATCTCCCAGAGCTTGCTCAAAATCATGGCCATTATGTCTATGACACCATCCAACCATCTCATCCCCTGTCGCTGCTCCTCCTCCTACTGCCCTCAATCTTTCCCAGCATCAAGGTCTTTTCCAATGATTTGGTTCTTCGCATCAGGTGGCCAGAGTATTGGCAGTTCAGCATCAGTCCTTCCAAAGAATATTCAGGATTGATTTCCTTTAGGATTGACAGGTTTGATCTCCTTGCTGTCCAAGGGACTCTATTTTTATGTTTTCTATTGTAGCTGTACCAATTTACATTCCCACCAACAGTGTACAAAGAATCCTTTTTCTCCACACCCTCACCAACACTTATCTCCTAAATTTTTAATGATAGCCATTGAAATAGGTGTGAATAGCTCATTTGGTTTTGTAATGTATTTCCCTGATATTCATTGCATATCATGATTAGTGATATTGAGCATATTTTCATATATGTATTGGCCAATTTGATATCTTCATTGGAAAAATGTCCATGTGATTCCTCTATTCAATTTGTAGTCATTTTTTTTTTTTGTCAATGAGTTGTATACATTTTCTGTATTTTTTTTTTCAGATATATGGCTTGCAATTTTTTCATTCCAGAAGTTGCCTTTGCATTTTGCTGATGCTTTTGCCTCCTGCTCAGAAGCATTTTTTAAGTAAAAAACACTGTTTTTAAACAGAAGATGGTTAATAATCACACTAAAGTGTATACTCTCCCTATATCTATATACATACATATTCATGTATTTTTAATTTTTATTTAAAATATGCCTGTTATCATAGTTTATCCTTAGTCTACAGTTTACATTTATCTTATAAACTTTAATTTCAAATATTTTTATATTACAGATTGATCATGAAGATATTGAAGAGTGTCTATGTAAACTGCTGCCAGTTTCCCCTATTATTCATACCATACATTAAACTGATTCATCTGTTACAACTAATGAACCACTACTGATGCTAATTTCTCTATAGTAGTGCTAGCAGAAGCACCAGTGCTAGCAGTAGTAGTAATCAAATCCATCATTTATTCAGATTTCCTTAGCTTCCAGCCACTATTTTTTTGCTATTCTGGGATCCTATTCAGAATGCATTTATTCATGTTGCATTTATTCATCATGTTTCCCTGGATTTCTCTTGTCTATGACAATTTCTCTGACTGCCCAAAATATTTATTAATTTTACTTTTTTAAGAGCTACTGGTCAAGTACTCTATTGAATGTCCTTCAATAGTTATTTTAACTTTTTTTACTCAGGATATTTTCTCTTCTCTACCATTCATTCATTTAATAACTATCAATTTATGGATATTCATTTAACACATTGTATTATAATCAATTAATTCTGCATTTAGTTGCTAAAATTTCTGGCTATTAGGAAGCTTTCAGTTCAGTCTTGTGTGTGACTTTGACAAGCTCCTCATCATGTAAGTGAGAGGGTAACAAATAGGAAGGCTGGAAGTCCCCAAGCAGCAGAAGGAAATAAGCTTCAAACGCAGATTTTCTTTTCTTCCCCCTCTTCTCTGTTGACAAAACTGTTTCTGCCTAAGACTACCCCCCCCCCAAACCTTGAACTGATAATGGCTCAACAAACCAGTATTCAAGTCAATTGTTTTATAGCTGGGGGATGGCACACTTCATGCCATCCTATCTCAAAAATGTGAGTGAAACTCCCTCAGCCTTCAATCTGACTGAAAGTGAAAGTGAAAGTCACTCTCAGTCATGTCTGACACTTTGCAACCCCATGGACTGTCCATGGAATTCAGGCCAAAATACTGCAGTGGGTAGCCTATTCCTTCTCCAGGGGATCTCCCCAACTCAGGGATCAAACCCAGGTCTCCCACATTGCAGGCAGATTCTTTACCAGCTGAGCCACAAAAGAAGCCCAAGAATACTGGAGTGGGTAGCCTATCCCTTCTGCAATGGATTTTCTCAACCCAGGATTTGAACTGGGGTGTGCTACATTGCAGGCTGATTCATTACCAACTGAAATCAAAAGATGCTTACTCTTTGGAAGGAAAGTTATGACCAACCTAGACAGCATATTTAAAAGCAGAGACAATACTTTGCCAACAAAGGTCCGTCTAGTCAAGGCTATGGTTTTTCCAGTGGTCATGTATGGATGTGAGAGTTGGACTGTGAAGAAAACTAATCACCAAAGAATTGACGCTTTTGAGCTGTGGTGTTGGAGAAGACTCTTGAGAGTCCCTTGGACTGCAAGGAGATCGAATCAGTTCATCCTAAAGGGGATCAGTCCTGGGTGTTCATTGGAAGGACTGATGCTGAGACTGAAGCTCCAGTACTTTGGCCACCTGATGTGAAGAGCTGACTCATTGTAAAAGACCCTGATTCTGGAAAAGATTGAAGGCAGGAGGAGAAGCGGATGACAGTGGATGAGATGGTTGCATGGCATCACGGACTCAAAGGACATGGGTTTGGGTAGACTCCGGGAGTTGGTGATGGACAGGGAGGTCTGGTGTGCTGCTATTCGGACACGACTAAGCAACTAAACTGTACTAAATTATCAGGGAAGCCCCAGCAGCTCACTAATAGACATAAACCACCTTGCTAAAAGCTAGCAAGCAGGCACGCTTTCTGTCCCCTTCTGATATCTATGGCAGAAGCTTTCCCTGTCTCTATTATACTTTAATAAAACTTTGCTACACAAAAAGTAACAAGTAGTTAAGCCTCATCTATGAACCCAGATCAAAATCCTTTCCTCCAGAGGTCATGAATCCCAGCATAACACATGGCTTGCAGCAGCAACCTTTCATAAATTGCTATTTTTAGTTGAGCCTTTTTTTACTTTCTGGCACCTTAAGACGATCTGAGTAATTTTAATATTTTCTGTCCCAGTCATTAATTTAAGCTCTTCTGGTTCCTTTAATTGGATAATGTTATCAGAAGCCAATATTAGGCTCTTGGTGTGCTTATTATTCCCAGGATATTATTGGATCCAGATCCTCTCATTTGAGAAACAAACAAAAAAAACTGTGTGTATACTGCTTTATGTATATATCCATATCTATAAATATTTCAGTATGTAGACACTTGTATTCATATTAAGCTAAACTTGAGTTCATCCTAATAACTCCAAATCTAATCTAAGCCCTTAGAAAATGGATTAATCTACACTCTTCCCCTTGTAACCTTAACTCAGTAATAGGAAACTTGGCCTCCCACAGTAATAATTGTTTAGTTTCAATGTACATACACTGTAGTTTCAGAATTGTTAACCCATGTCTCCAGAAAAGAACTTTATCAACTAGAGTACAGAGTTACATAAAATTTATTTTAGTCCTACAATTCTTGTGCTTTAATCCTCTGGATTTCAATTGCTTCCAAAGTAAGTTAGGCCAGCAACTTTTTCTCCCATCACCTTTCATGGGGTTGTTTCATGATTTTGTGCAACAGTTAGGTTGCATTAATTACAATCACACATTCTACATTCTATCCTGGAATCCTGGCCCACCAAAATAATTTTCTAAGATTCATTTCATTAAGTTCCATCTTTGTGCTTTGAAGCTTTGTGCATTTAGACAGATGAATAGTGTCATGTATCCTTCTTTACAGTATCATACAGAATAATTTTACAGCCCTAGAAAGTTCTTACTTACTTTACCTACTCAAACAACTCTTTCAATCTTGAACCCACTAAAAAAACACTGATTATATTTACTATATGTACAGTTTTGCATTTTCAGAGTGCTGTATACTGGAAACTACACAGTATGTAACCTATTCATACCAGTTTCTCTCACTTAGAAATATGCTTTTAAAATTTATCCTTATCTTCTCATGGCTTGATAGCTTTTTAAATCATTGATTAGAATTCCTGTATGAATGCAACACACAGTTTGTTTATTCATTCATCAACTGAAGGGTGTATTAGTTTTATCTAGACTTTGGTAATATCAAGTCAGTTGTATAAATACATATGTGTGGAATTGCTGGAGTGTGTTTATAATCTTGTATGAAATTGCTTAACTGTCTTCCAAAGTAATTGTGACATTTTACTTTCTCACCATCAATTAGTGATGGAGTTTCTCTGAATGCCTATTAATGTGGTAGGTGCTACATTGATTCAACTTTGAATATTAGACCAGACTTTCAGACCTTTAATAAATTCCACTTTTTTTGTACTATAACTCAATTTATACATTTTATCTGATTTATTAATAGTTTGTTGAGAATTTCTAATATATACATTTAATACTCTAAATTACAAAATTATAGCTGGAAAAACCTCAAATAGTTGGTCATTAAACAACAGACTTATAATAATACCTAAATATAATAATAAATTTCAAAAGAAATTTTAAAATATTTCAGACTAAATGAAGATTAACCCACAATTTATCAAAAGTGATAGAGAAAAACAATGGGGAAAATGTTGAAACTTTGAAAGATAAATAAAATTGATTAACCTCTGGTCAGGCTAACCAAGAAAAAAGAGAAGGCACATATAACCAGAAATGAAGAAGGAGTCATTAATGTTGGCCTTACAAACCATTAAATTGATAATAAAGATTAGCTCAGTTGCTAACTCACGTCCAACTTTTTACAGCCCTACGGACTGCAGCAAGCCAGGCTTCCTTGTCCTTCACCCTCTCCTGGAGTTTGTCCATTGAGTTAGTGATGATATCTAACCATCTCATTCTCTGCCACCCTCTTCTCTTCAATCTTACCCAACATCAGTGTCTTTTTTAATGAGTCTGCTCTTCACATCAGGTGGCCAAATATTAGAGCTTCAGCTTCATCATCAGTCCTTCCAACGAATATTCGGGGTTGATTTCCTTTAGGATTGAGTTGTTTGATCTCTTTACAGTCCAAGGGACTCTCAAGAGTCTTCTCTAATACCACAATTTGGAAAGCATCAATTCCTTGGCATGCAGACTTCTTTATAGTCCAACACTTACATATACATGACTACTGGAAAAACCATAGCTTTGACTATACAGACCTTTGTCAGGAAAGTCATGTTTCTGCTTTTTAATATGCTGTCTAGGTTTTTCATAGCTTTCTGCTTGTTTCCAAGGAACAAGTGTCTTTTGATTTCATGGCTGCAGTCAATGTCCACAGGGATTTTGGAGCCCAAGAAAATAAAATCTGTCACTATTTCCACTTTTCCCCTTCTATTTGCCATGAAGTGATGGGACAAGATGCTGTGATCTTAGTTTTCTGAATGTTGCTTCTCAAACCAGTTTTTTCACGCTCCTCTTTACCCTCATCAAGAGGCTCTTTAGTTCCTCTTCTCTTCCTGCCACTACAGTGGTATCATTTGAATATCTGAAGTCATTGATATTTCTCCTGGCAATCTTTATTCCAGCTTGTGATTCATCTAGCCCAACATTTCACATGATGTACTCTGCATATAATTTAAGTAAATAATGTAACAATATACAACCTTGTTGTACTCTTTTCTCAGTTTTGAACCAGTTGTTTATTCCTTGTAAGATTCTAAGTGTTGCTTATGAATTTGCCTACATGTTTCTCAGTAGACAGGTAAGGTGGTCTGGTATTTTCATTTCTTTAAGATGTTCACACAGTTTGTTTTTATCCACACAATCAAAGGTTTTAGTGTAGTCTATCAGAGCCTTGTAATTGTTGAGGGGCTTGCATATCTCAATGAAGCTATGAGCCGTGACATGCAGAGGCCAACCAAGATGCATGAATCAGAGTGGAAAGTTCTGACAAAACATGGTCCATTGGAGGAGGGAATGGCAAACTACTCTAGTTTTCTTGTCATAAGTACCCCATGAACAGTATGAAGAGGAAAGCATGAATGACTCTGTTTCCAATTTTGTTGTCATATGTGTAATGAGCCTGGCTTCCTGGTGGCTCAATGGTAAGGAATCAGCCTGCCAATACAGGACATGTGAGTTTGATCCCTCATTTGGAAAGGTGCCCTGGATAAAGAAATGGCAATCCACAATCCACTCCAGTATTCTTGCCTAGGAAATTCCATGGACAGAGGATTCTGGTGGGCTATAGTCCATGGAGTTGCAAAAAGAGTTGGACATTACTCAGCAACTGAAATGATAAACATCAATGTACTGGGCCTATTCCTTAATTAACACATATTACAAAAACTCACAAAAGGAGAAGAAATAAGTTGAGTAGGATTATGTCTATTAAACAAGTTGAATTACTAATAACTTTACAAAAAAGAAAATACCCAGCTGAGATGGTTTCACTAGTATATTCCATTGAATATCCAAAAAAGAAATCATAGCCTTTCTCTCCAGTCCCTTTCAGAAAACAAAAGTAGAGGGAATGCTCCCTAGTTCATTTTATGAGATCATTTCTATGCTAATACCAAAACTAGGTAAAGACCTTGCAAAAAAGGAGAATTGCAGACCAATACTTCTCATGAGCAAAAACACTCAGGAAAATTTTAGCAGATTTAATCCAACCAGGTATGAAATTTTTAATACTAAATTCATTCCAGTGTTTTAAAATTCCTTGCTTATATTTGCCTATTTACTCAAAGAATTTTAATTCCTCCAGGAAACAAATGAATCTTCCTTGAACTATTGTGGCTATGATTCTGCTCACATGTACCCATATTTATAAGGAACTTGAGACTTTGGTTTGTAAAAGTAGTCCTGAAGACTTGGGCTTGTTGGAAACAATTGTATGGAAACATATAACCATGCTTAATATTTTAGAAATTAACAAAATACCTTAATTTTTAAATTTTTGGCACTGGCTTCTATTTTTTGATATTTCTTATTTCTCCAATTTCTCCATTATTTTATCTTTGTCATGTCTACTGCTAAAGTTCTGATACTTCTTGAAGCCTTGGCCTTAAATATGACATGGTCACATTTTATACATTTTCTGAAAGATTATCCAAAAGAATACTTTAACTTTCTTCTAGAATTTTCCCTCTGTTATAATTACTACTAGGGATTTAGCAGCCTGCTGCTGTCTAAAATCATGTTTATCCCATTTTTTAAAAAGCTCTCACTTTTAGCTTTCTGGCATTTATTATTGTTTCCTGCAATCTCAAATATTTCTGTTTTGGTGATCATGTCAGAAACTCTGCTTTTGGTCTTTTGAGTTAACTGTTCTTATGGAAGCTTTCTTGTTACAATATATAATCAACATAGAAAATTTTATTTCTACATTTTGCAACATTTCAAATATATTCAATACTATCTGGGAATTCCCTGGTGGTCCACTGGTTAAGATTAGGTGCTTCCATTCAAGAAGGTGAAGATCAATCCCTGGTCATTGAACAAAGATGCTACAGGCAATGCTGATCAGCAAATAGTAAATAATAAATAATAAAATAAAAATAAATAAAATTAAAAAATACTACTCTTATAGATTTACATCATAAGTGTCCATTAAATCTTTGGCAACTTATCTTTGAAGCCATAATTTTATTCTCTAGGTTAACTTTTCCTTGGTCTTCCATGCAATATTGACTCAATTTTATTTTTTCTTCTTTTTTCAAGTTATACCACATGCATGTATGTACAGACAACACCACCAATCTGATCCGGATGACCTTTTAAAGTTTGAATTTGGCAGCATATCTGAAGATATTTAAAGAATCCTCTTAAACAAAACATATTTTCCACCCAGTTAGTCACTATTAATAGTTTATTTTTAATTTTCTAAAGATTTTGATTGTTGCCTATTTAATAAATCCAGCTTCTAACACTCTGAACATTAAAGGTATCATGTTCTCTCACAGAGTCCAAAAGTCTGTTCTCTACATCTGTGTCTCTTGTATGGCAAAAATGACTACAATATTGTAAAGTAGTTAGCCTCCAACTAATAAAAATAAATGGAGAAAAAAAAGGCATCCTGTTGTTGTCCAAATGTTAAAGGCCTGCTAGCTCATGAACACATTGCTGCCTTGCTAACAGGCTAGCAAATATTTATTTTCAAGTGAAAATAGGCACATCACCCCTGCAGAGTTTGCCCAGAGATTTTTCAATTCTTTTGACATTCAACCTACAAAATATAGAATTAGAAAACAAATTAACAATTAAGAATTATTCTCCTTTCTAATCTCTCCAAAATTATTCCAAAAGAAATGCACAGACAATTTTCTGTCTTACTATTTATAATTTCAAATCCTTTAGTATTGGGAAATTATTCCTGGGAGGTACAATGTGTAAGCTATTTACATGAGCTGAATGGATACATGAATTTATAAGTACATGCTCCATTACACTCAAAGTGTATTACTTCTTAATTTACATCTTGCTTTGGGCCATACAGAAGATTATCCTGCCAATTTTTAAAGAGCTGTTCCAAAATCTGTAGATTTGTCTTTCAAGGCCTTTTTTTTTTTTTAATTCTGTGATGTGAAAATCATTTGGTAGATTTCACCAAGCATTTGTCAGATAAATTTTTCACTGATCATGTTTCACTTAAGACAGTTGATGCTTTTAGAAGAATAAGAAGAAAACACACAACCCATGACTTACTCTAGTGGGACAGGAAAATGTAGAGCTAGAAGAGAAAGAATATGACCACATTTTTATGAGAAATCATGTAAATATATTGCTATCAATGTTCTTTTAAATAGCATTGTCAAATGGAGAAAGAAGAAAAAAAAACACCAGAAGCTAAATTTAAAAAATCATTTAGTGATATTTTAGCAGATCTTACATATTGCTTAATTAAACAAATTGAAAACATCAGCTTTCTTTGTCTACCTAAAATAAACCCTGTTTAACTAAGGATATCATTAACCAAGATCTTCCTAGGGAAAATAAATAAATAAATAAAACTTGTGAAACTTGAGAAATAGATGTTGCCTCTAAAAAAATACTTTATTTTAGAAGCAAATGAGGTTTAATATAACAAAAATAGAATATTTGTCACCAAAGTCAAAATTTTAAATAATTCAGAATAATCACCAGTTTTTGTGAGAGAATGAGAGAAATATGGGACTTAAAATTCTCCCCTTACTTATAGTAAAGTGATTAATTTGATCTAAATTTAAGCAATGTTTGAATGAAAATTTGGAAAATGACTGTAGAAAATCTATCTTTTTCACAAATTAGTTGTGTATCTTTGGGAAATCTTTTTTATGCTTCCTGTAAATTAAGATAGTATTGCCGAAAATCTGGCCTCTGTCTAATGGCACTAAATAGAAATGTGGAGAAAGAGCTTTGGAGGAGTAGAAAAGAGTAAGTCATTTTATTAGTTTGCCAGGCAAAGGGGGGCACAGCAGGCTAATGCCTCTAAGACTGTGCTCTGCTATTTGGGGAAATAGAAAGGGCTCTTATAGTTTCAGGGTGGAAAATAGGGCTATAGATAAGGATGGGGCAGAGGTGGTGTTACATTCTTCTTTCCTTCTGGGGGCATTGAGATCATTAAGAATGGCATCAGGTGGGTCCAGACCAGGTAGTGGTTGTCCTAGAGGTTATCATCCCATGGCCTTCTTTCTGGAAGAAAGAATGCTTAGAAAGGAAAAGAGTGTTAGGGAGTATTGTCTTGGAGAAGTAAGCATCAGATGCATACTATAACCTTAGCTAGAGGGCAATCACTATCAGAGTGCAATTAAGCAAGAAAGAGGAGTGAAAATAAAATTTAGGAGACTAGCTAGATCGATGGAGAGAATAAGAGGTGAATAAGAACAAATACAGAGGGATAAGGTGGCAGAGGAGTAGGTGGACATGGAGTGCATCTCTCTCCATGGATACATCAGGAATACATCTTCAGACACAGAAGTGCTTGCAGAACACCAGCTGAGAGCAGACAGGAGGACCTGACCACCACAAAAGAACACATAGAACCACACAAAACTCAGTAGGATGAAGGAACTGGGGGGAAACAGGAGTGTTATTAGGACTGGACCTGCCTTTGGCAGGTGGGGGAACTGAAGCAGGGGTCTGATCCCCACATCAGGGCAATTGTCTGGGTCAGAGGAGAAACATGTAAGGCTTAGAGTGAAGCAGCTGATTTGTGGCAGCCTAAATGGAATGAGAATCATGCAGTCCTTGTCATAGCCATATGTACCCAAGACAGGGATGCAGGTCCCCTAGAAGGTGCAGCAGCTGGCACTGGAACATAGGGATTGTGGAGCAATCCCAGGGCAAGAGCTGCTGTTGACTTCAGAGAGGTAGGCCAAGGGGATGTGAGGGAGGAGATTGTGGTGGGAAATGACTATAAAGGAAAGCCAGGCAGCCATGGAAGAAGGTGATACTGCATGTGTAGGGGTGGAGCCATCACCATAGCCTCTCTCTCCCCACATGCCAGCATCAGCAGCTAAAACAAAAGAGAGGGTGGACCATCAAGCACTTGGTATGTGGAGCAACAGAGTAGGACCTGACCCAGGGTGCACCTTTAAGTGCCTGATGCACTGAACTACAGAGTAAAACCCCAGCTAAGGGGCGGGGTGGGGCGTGGTGCTTATGTGCCTGACGTGCTGAACAACAGAGAAGGACTACAGGCAAGGGAGTCCTCTAAGTGCCTGAATTGGGGATGGGGGTGGGGGTTACAAACAAAGACTGGCCAACTTCTTATCACCAACTACCAGAGGCTTGAAAAAAGACTCCTGCACCGAGGAACTCTGTGCCCCTGCACACTTGTCGCCATCAGAGTCCCTGTGACCAAGGGGCTCAGCTCTCACTGGTGCAGAGCTGCCGCAGCCAAAATAAGTCTTGCACCTATGCACTCAGGATTGCTTTGGTCTTGTCCAAATCTTTGCGACTCTGTGGACTGTGGCCTGCCAGGCTTCTCTGTCTGCCTGGGGTTCTCCAGGCAAGAATACTGGAGTGGGTTTCCATACTGTTTTGAGCATTATATTTCCAGCTGCCCTAGCTAACTTCCCTGAGTACCTGGTGCTGCCAGAAACCCTGCAACCCAAGCAGCTTCATCAGCTCCACACTTGGCCCTCACTAGGGCAAACACAAATCCACCAGGAGAGCCTCAGGAGCAAATCCCAGTGAATGATCCACATGCAGAGGGGAAATGAAACCAAAATTGAAACCCAGGGGCAGTGTGACAAGGGAAGAAGATCCAAAACCTTCCCACCAGCTATACAAGTTACAGATTAAATCCACATGACCAACTAGGCAGACTCTGTGTCTATGGGATGTGTAAAAGGACATTGAGAGCTCCCACAAAAGAAAATACATTATTTCTGATAGCTGTGGACATTGGAGGCAAGAACACACAGGAGTAGGACCAGATTAGAGCCTGAACTGCCCACACAGCAGGTCCAGAGACCAGTGCTGGGTTGAAGGGCATCCTAGGGAGGTGAGGTGGACTGTGACTCCCAGTGAGGGAAAGGACGCTGACAGCAGAGACTCAGGAAAACAATTATTATTCTTATATTTTGACTTGTTCTGTAGTTTCTTTTGGATTTTTTTTTCTTTTCTCTTTTATTTCCTCTGTTGTAGTTGTCGGCTTTATTAGCAGTATGAACTCAAATTAAGCTTTTGAGCTGTTTTTAATCACACTTTCTATTGCTGTCATAAACCTCTGTTTCTGCTGTGGCCTTTTGCAGTCCTGTGGAGTTTTCATTTTTTATTCTTTTTTTTTTTTAACTTTGAAACTTATTATTATTTTTCTACATTTATTCCTTTGTTTGATTGTCCTATTGTTCTTTTCCCCTTGCAGTTAATCTTTAATATATGTAAGGTTTTTTTACCTAACTCAATTTAGCTTTTTTTTTTTTTACATTACTATTCTTTCTTTCTTTTCTCTCTATCTTTCCTTTTACTCACCATATTGTTAGTTTTGCTTTCATTGCTTTATTCCCTAGTTGGCACCTTGCTTTAAGTTTTGTATTCCAGTTTGTGCTTTAGGTAGTTTTGTTCTTAACTGGTGGATATCATTTTTTGTTTCCTTTGTTTGCTGGCTCAGTTTGTAGTTTATATTTGTTACACTGTTTTGATTTTGCTTATGGGTATATATGTATATGTGCATATTCCATTATTTTAATTATTGCCTGATTTTCTAGCTGCCCTTTGTCTGAGGTTCATCTTTGGTTTCTCATTTCTGATTTCTTGTTTTAATCACATTTGATGCTGCAACACACCACCTATGGAATTTTGGTTACTGGCCAGAGATCAAGCCCTGAGCCTTTGGACTGCTGACTCCAACACCCTAGACTACCTGAGAACTCCTAACCCTAGGTAATACCAATTAGTGAGAGCGCCCACAAGCACAACCACTTGTATACACATCCTCACATCACCCAAATGCCAGTAGAATACTATGCAAGACACATCATCAAAAAAAAAAAAAAAAAATACAAAAGTACAAATACAATCATCAACAGACAGGATTACCGAATCATTCAGCCTTTGCCCATCAGAGGGAAACAAAAAACAATAAAAAACAACTCACCACAAATCTCACCCTACACTAAGCTTACATAAACCTTCAGTTTATGCATGAAACCTTGGTTCACTTCAGTTCAGTTGCTCTGTCATGTCCGACTATTTTTGCGAGCCCATAGATTACAGCACGCCAGGCCTCCCTGTCCATCACCAACTCCCGGAGCTAACACAAATTCATGTCCACCGAGTTGAACCCATCCAATCATCTCATTCTCTGCTGTCCCCTTCTCCTCCTGCCTTCAATCCTTAGCAGCATCAGAATCTTTTCCAATGAGTCAATTCTTTGCATCAGTCAGTTCCATGAGTCAATTCTTTGCAAAGTGTGAGAGTTTCAGTTTCAGCATCAGTACTTACAATGAATATTCAGGACTGATTTCCTTTAGGATTGACTGGTTTGCTCTCCTGGCAGTCCAAGGGACACTCATCTTCTCCATAACCACAGTTGAAACGCATCATTTCTTTGGCTATCAGCTTTTTTTATAGTTCAACTGTTACAACAATACAAGACTACTGGAAAAACCGTAATTTTGACTAGATGAAACTTTGCTGGCAAAATAGTGTCTCTGCTTTTTAATATGCTGTCGACGTTTGTCATATATTTTCTTCCAAGGGACAAGCATGTTTTAATTTCATGGCTGCAGTCACCATATGCAATGATTTTGGAGATCAATAAATAAATAAATAAATAAATAAATAAAGTATCTCACTGTTTCCATTATTCTCCATCTATTTGTCATGAAGTGATGAGACTGGATGCCATGATCTTTGCTTTTTGAATGTTGAGTTTCAAGCCAGCTTTTTCACACTCCTCTTTCACTTTCATCTAGAGGCTTTTTAATTTTTCACTTTCTGCCATTAGGGTGGTGTCATCTGCATACCTGAAGTTATTGATATTTGTCCCAGCAATCTTGATACCAGTTTGTGCTTCATCCAACTGGGCATTTTGCATGATGTACTCTATGTGTAAGTTAACTAAGCAGGGTGACTATATACAGCCTTGACACACTTCTTTCCCAATTTGGAACCAGTCTGTTGCTCCATGTCTAGTTCTAACTGTTGCTTTTTGACCTGCATACAGATTTCTCAGGAGGCAGGTAAGGTCATCTGCTATCCCCATTTCTTTAAGAGTTTTCCAGAGTTTGTTGTGATCTACATGGTCAAATGCTTTAGTTTAGTCAATAAAGCAGAATTACATGTTTTTTTTCTGGTATTCTCTTGCTTTTTTTGATAATCCAATGGATGTTGGCAATTTAATCTCTGCTTCCTCTGCCTTTTCTAAGTCCAGTTTGAACAGTTGGAGGTCCCCAGTTCATATACTGTTGAAGACTGATTTGGAATATTTTGAGCACTACTTAGCTAGCATGTGAGATGAATGCAACTGTTCAGTACTTTGAACATTATTTGGCATTCCTTTTCTTTGGGATTGAAATGAAAACTGACCTTTTCCAGTCCTGTGTCCACTGCTGAGTTTTTCATATTTGCTGGCATATTGAGAGCAGCACAACACTTTAAGAGCATCACCTTTTAGGATTTGAAATAGTTTAACTGGAATTCCATCACCTCCACTAGCTTTGTTCATAGTGATGCTTCCTAAAACCCACTTGACTTTGCACTCCAGGATGTCTGTCTCTGGGTGAGTGATCATACCATCTTGGTTATTTGGGTCTTGAAGATCTTTTTTGTATAGTTCTTCTGTGTAGTCTTGCCACCACTTCTTAATATCATCTACTTCTGTTAGGTTCATACCATTTATGTTTTATTGTATCCAACTTTTCATGAAATATCCTCTTGGTATCTTTAAGTTTCATGAAAAGATCTTTAGTCTATCCCATTTTATTTTTTTTTCCTATATTTCTTTGCATTGATCAGTGAGGAAGACTTTCTTTTCTCTCCTTGTTATTTTTTGTAACTCTCTATTCAAATGGGTACATCTTTTCTTTTCTCCTTTGCCTTTAGCTTCTCTTCTTTTTTCAACCATTTATAAGCCCTTCTCAGACAACCATTTTTCCTTTTTTGCATTTCTTTTTCTTGGGGATGGTCTTGATCAATGCCTCCTGCAAAATGTCAGGAACTTCCTCCACAGTTCTTCAGGCACTTCTATCAGATCTAATCCCTGAATCTATTTGTCATTTCCACTGTGACATTGAACCAGGGTCTCCTGCATTGCAGGTGGATTATTTACCAACTGAGCTATCAGGGAAGCCCCGTGCACCTTATTTTTGACAGAAAAGGTAAGAAAATACAATGGGACTAGAACAGCTTCTTCAGTTAATGGTGCTGGGAAAACTGGACAGCAACATATAAGAGAATGAAAATAAAACACTTCCTAACACCATATACAAGAATAGACTCAAAATAGATTAAAGGCCTAAATATAAGTCCAGAAACTATAGAAGTCTTAGAGGAAAACATAGACAAAATCTTTGATGACATAAGTCAAAAAAGATCTGTTATAACATCGAATAATGCAAATAAAAATGAAAGTAAACAAGTGGGACCTAATTAAACTTAAAAGCTGTTTTTGCACAGCAAAGGAAACTATAAATAAAGTAAAAAGATCACACTTAGAATGGGAGAAAATAATAGCAAATGAAACAAGTGACAAAAGATTCATTTCCAAAGTACACAAGCAGCTCATAAAATGTAATAACATAAAAACAAAGAATCAATCAAAAAATGGGAAAAAAAACACCTTAAACAGACATTTATCCAAAGAAGACTGGCAGATGACTAACAGATAAGTGAAAAGATGCCCATTATTAGGGAAACGCAAATCAAAACTACAATGAGATATCACATTACACTGGTCAGAATGGTCATCATCAAAAAGTATACAAACAATAAATGCTGGAGAGTGTGTGGAAAATAGGTAACTCTCTTGAACTGCTGATGGAAATGTAATTAACCTCCAATTAAAATAAGTTAATTAATAAAAAAATTGATACAGCCACTATAGAAGATGGTATGGGGATTCTTTAAAAAAAATTAAGAATAAAACCACCATATGACCCAGCAATCCCACTCCTAGGCACATACCTTGAGGAAACCATAATTGAAAAAAACACATGCACCCCAATGTTCACTGCACCACTGTTTACAATAGTTAGAATGTGATAGGAACCTAGATGTGCATCAACAGATGAAAGGATAGAGAAGTTGTGGTACATATGCATAATGGAAAGTTACCTAGATATAAAAAGGTACACATATGAACCAATTCTAATGAGGTGGATGAAACTAGAACCTATTATAGAGAGTGAAGTCAGAAATAGAAAGACAAATATCATATACTAACAAATATGAGAAATGCTGGGCTGGAGGAAACACAACCTGGAATCAATATTGACAGGAGAAATATCACTAACATCAGATATGCAGATGATGCCACTCTTATGGCAGAAAATGAAGAAGAATTAAAGAGCCTCTTGATGAAAGTGAAAGAGGAGAGTGACAAAGTTGGCTTAAAGCTCAACATTAAGAAAACTAAGATCATGGAATCTGGTCCCATCACTTCATGGGAAATAGATGGGGAAACAGTGGAAACAGTGGCTGACTTTATTTTTCTGGTCTCCAAAATCACTTCAGATGATGATTGCAGCCATGAAATTAAAAGATGCATACTCCTTGGAAGGAAAGTTATGACCAATCTACACAGCATACTTAAAAGCAGAAACATTACTTTATCAACAAAGGTCCATCTAGTCAAGGCTATTGTTTTTCCAGTGGTCATGTATGGATGTAAGAGTTGGACTATAAAGAAAGCTGATTGCCAAAGAATTGATGCTTTTGAAGTGTGGTGTTGGAGAAGACTCTTGAGAATCCCTTGGACTGCACATCCATCCAGTCCATCCTAAAGGAGATCAGTCCTGGGTGTTCACTGGAAGGACTGATGTTGAAGCTGAAACTCCAATACTTTGGCCACCTCATGCAAAGAGCTGACTCATTTGAAAAGACCCTGATGCTAGGAAAGATTGAGGGAAGGAGGAAAAGGAGATGACAGAAGATGAGATGGTTGAATGTCATCACTGACTCAATAGACATGGATTTGCATAGACTCCGGGAGTTGGTGGTGGAAAGGAGGTCTGGCGTGTTGTGGTTCATGGGGTCACAAAGAGTCAGACATGACTGCGCATCTGAACTGAACTGAACTGAACACATATATATGGGATCTGGAAAGATGATACAGAAGAACCTATTTACAGGGCAGCAATGGATAAACAGACATAGAAATCAGACCTATGCACACTGGGAGAGGGTGAGATGTATGTAGAGAGTAACATGGGAACATATAATATCATTTGTAAAATAGGTGCTGCTAAATTACTTCAGTCATGTGTTACTCTTTGTAATCCCATGGACTCACCAGGCTTCTCTGTCCATGAGATTCTCCATGGACAACAATACTGGAGTGAGTTGCCATTTCCTTTTCCTGGAAATATTTTGCTTTTTAATGTTAGTTACTTTAAGACATGTCTATATTAGTTAGATCAACAACAACAATAAACAATAATATTAGGTATTTAATACTGAATATTTCCCAGTTCACATGAGCCTGGAATTCATTGTTTAATTTAGAACCATTTGATTTGTAAGCACTTACTTTTCTTTAAGCCAATTAAATGGAGATCATTTACAAATTAATCTCAAAAATATTATCCAGAGACAAAGACATACCAAAACATATTCAGACAGGCACAAAGCAAGGTCTAGCTTCATTTTCTGAATTTAGTCATGAATTAGATATTACAATATAAAATTCTCTAGTTTATAAATAAATAAAATGTAAAAGCCTTTTTCCTTTTATTTCTTTTTTTTTTCCCCCTCAGTCCCAGGAGTTAGAGATGGTCTAGATAAGTGTTCCTGAGAGCCCTGGTCTCAAGGTACAGGGAAAGAAAATCAAGTTCTAACAAAATGTCGGCAGGTCGAAACCAAATGGCTGCCAGATAAAGCAAAATGACCTTCAAAAATCACAACACAGAAGCCAGAGTATAAAACATACACGTAGACCACATAGACCCGACAGTCCTCTTTAGATACTCCCTTAAACACAAGATTACAGACTCTCAGAAAACTGCTTAAAGAGACACAGAACTTCAGATCCAAGTACTAACAAAATAAATTAAAATATCCCAGGTCTTCAAAGATTTCAAGGGGAGGAAGGAAGCCAGGTTGAAAGAAGAGGGGGAAAGAGGTGGGAGAAGGGGGCAAAAGGACACCTGCAGATACCCAGGCATTGCGGGACTTTACCCTGGGCCTCCAGACTGGAACTTGACCGTACCAGAAACAGGACCAGACTGGAACAGAACCAAAATTATAGCTCTCCTAGAAGAGGAGGTGATCAGTCTCCAATCCTCAGCCCAGACTGAGGCCTTTTGACCAGATTCCTGAATCCAGGACCAGGGGACTAGAGAAAAAGGGTAGGATAGGAGGGGTTAAGGAGAGGAAAGTGAGAGGGAAAGGGAGAGAGGTCAATAAAGTCTCTTTTTCCTTACCTAGTCAGGGCACTCTGGGATTAGAAGGCGACCAGTGACAAAAGGGTCACAGTTGGGGCCACTGGGTCCGGTCCATTGGTGGACAAGGTGGTCCCTCAGTACCCCAAGAGGTCAGGATGTCAATCATAGTGAAGAAGAATCCCTGCCAGAGTCACCATTTGTTGCAGGAAGGGGGACCCCTTCCAGGGCCCGAAACTGGGCTCTTGTCTAACACTCGGAAATGAATTGTCTGACAAGACACATGTGCTGATAAAGCAAGAGATTTTTATTGGGAAAGGGTGCCCAGGCAGAAAGAAGTATGGTCAGGGAACCCAGGAGAACTGCTCTCATAAAATAGAGAGACATAGGGGGATTTGTTTTATGTCACAGGGAACTCAAACAAGGGCTCTGTACCAACCTAGAGGGGTCAGACATGGAGGGAGACGGGAGGGAGGTTCAAGAGGGAGGGACTTGTGTATAACTATGGCTAATTCATATTAAGGTTTGACAGAAAACAGCCAAATTCTGTAAAGCAATTATCCTTATATAAAAAAATAAAAACATTTAAAAAAAAGAAAGAAAAGGAACTAATATAGAGGGAGTGTCTCACCTATTATCTTCTAAAGTAGTAGCTAGGATAAAAGTTGTCAGAAGACCATTCTTGGAACTTTGAGATTTTGTTTCTTACCTGCTGTCAAGTGTATTCCCTGTACTTTTTTTCTGTAATAAAAGCAGAAAAGGAAGAGAGTTTTCTTTCCAGTTACCAGACTTTGAAAAGTGAAAGTGAAAGTGTTAATTGCTCTGTCCTGTCTGACTCTTTGCAACCTCTTGGGCTGCAGTGCTCCAGGCTCCTCTGTCCATGGAATTCTCCAGGCAAGAATACGGCAGTGGGTTGTCATGCTCTTATCCAGGGGATCTTCCTGACCTTGGATCGCACCTGGGTCTCGTGCATTAGGGACAGATTCTTTACTGCCTGAGCCACCAGAAACTTTTAAGTTAATGCGTTATTTAGAAAATAAGTATTTGAATGCTTACTATTTGATCATTAAATCAATAGGTTTCCACACAAGAACAACGTCTCTGAGTGTCTGAGGGAATATTTCCCAAGTTAAGATGCTCCCTGGCCTTTTCCATATGTGAGAATCCCAGAGATCCTCTTGAGTTGAGGAGGTTGTGTCAAGTGAAGCAAGTTGGTGGCCGTGTATATTTTGAAAAGGCCACAAGGTGTCTAATATGATCTCTTCCTAACCCAGTTGAATAATTCTTGTTTAAATTGATTTAACACTTTTAAATTATTTTTCTCAATTTGCATTTTTACATTCACATTATTTCTCATATCCTTCCCCTGTGTAGTTTATTATATGATATTGAAGACAGTTCCCTGTACTATACAGCCTTTCTTCTTTGGTAACTGTATATTTCATTACTGTGTCTGTGAGTCTATTTTTGTTTTGTAAATAGGTTCATTTGTATAATGTTTCAGATTCCACATATAAGTGATATCATTTATTGTCTTATGCTTTTTATATTTTATAAAATGCTTAAAGATTGCTTTCCATTTAGTTATTAAAATATTAATAACATTCTCCATGTTGTATAGTACATCTTTGAGCTAATCTTACACCACTTAGTTTGTACCTCCCACTCCACCACTTCTATGTTGCCCCGCCCCCTCAGAGAAAGCCAAATACTGTGTGATATCACTTATGTGGAATCTAAAAAATTACCACAAACTAGTAAATATAACAAAAAGAAGCAGACTCACAGATATAGAGAATAAATCAGTGATTTGACATTTTTTTGAGAGGACATGTAACTGTGTGGACAGTTTTCTTGATCTTCCTAAATCAAGAATATCAGCTATATGTACAGATTTACATAATTTTTATGTGTAAACTTTTGTACATGGCATTTTTGAAATTCAATCACTTTTAATTATGGCTTTAGTGAATCACCACTTGAATGTGAAAAAATACTATGCAGTTAAGGTTAACTTAAACTGTTTGCTCAACATAATTACAGATATGTCATATCTCTACTTTATACAGGATAATTTCATATCATAAACACTGATTAAATATTTAGAATTTGTTAAACACATAGAACCTTATATTGTATACACTTGTCTTCTCTCCCTCTCCATATTTGTACATATCAATCACATGAGGAAGATATCCTCTAAGAAAATGTTCACTGAGGTTGTGGAAGATTTATTGCAGAGGAGCAAAGTGGGATAGTCCAGGGCTTTTGTGAAGACCAAGATGTTTATCCTTATCAGGGCCCTAATTGGATCTACTGATAACTGAAACAGGACTCAACTATCTTGTGTGTCTATAATCAGCCCCTTTTTCTTCTTTTAGCCAAAGTACATGAACTTACATGTGCATGCTAGGTCTCTTCAGTTGTGTCCTACTACTTGCGACCCTATGGACTATAGCCTTCCACTGTCCATGGAAATCTCCAGGCAAGAATGTTGGGGTGGACTGCCATGTCTTCCTCTCAGGGATTCACCCAACCAAGGGATTGAACCTGCATCTCATATCTCCTGCATTAGCAGTCAGGTTCTTTGCCACTAGTGCCATCTGGGGTGCTCTGTAGCCAAAGCATATGGACAATCAAATCACAACCAAAGTTGTTTGTGAGTATGGAATGACAACAAGGTGAGTTTAATGACTTAAATATCCAACAACTTCAAGCTTATGACAATATTACTGATTGTGTTCCAACATAGCTACATAACATACATCTCTTCAATTTCCCATAGAAATTTTAATCAGAAGGAACTCATTTATATTAAATATTTGGATATAAAAATATAGCTCTAAAGATATAAATATAGATAAATGAAGCACATGGAATTTTTATAACACAAACAATGCAATGTAAGGTGTCCCCAATTTTTTTAATAAGACATATACATAAAAGATTTTGCAAATGTAAAGTTCAAAGGAATTAAAGAGAAAAAAAAATCAGACCAATTGGAAGAAAAATACTCTTTTATAATTCTTGGCAGCTGTATACCAAAGACCTTTCCCGGGGGGCATGGACATGCTTTTCAGTAAATAAATGTATTTATTTTTAACTTGAGGATGGCTGCTTTACAATATTGTATTAGTATCTACCATATTTAAACATGCATCAGTCCTAGAAATACATCCGTACCATCCCTCTTGAACCTCCTTTCCACCTCACACTACATTCTGTCACTCTAGGTTGTCAAAGAGCTCCGAGTTTGAGCTCCCTCCATCACACAGCAAGTTCCTACTCACCATCTATTTTACACATGATAGTGTATATGTTTCAATATCATTCTCTCATTTTTTCCCTTCCTCAGTTTTTCTAGCAGCTATGTATAGATGTGAGAGTTGGACCTTTAAGAAGACTGAACCTTGAAGAATTGACATTTTCAAACTGTGGTGCTAGAGAAGACTCTTGAGGGTCTCTTGGACAGCAAGGAGATCAAGTCAGTCAATCCTAAAGGAAATTAGCCCTGAATACTCATTGGATGGCCTGATGCTGAAGATGAATCTCCAATACTGTGGCCATCTAATGCAAAGAGCTGAATCGTTGGAATAGACCCTGATGCTGGGAAACACTGAGGGCAGGAGGAGAAGTGGGTGACAGAGGATGAGATGGTTGGGTGGCATCATCCTCACAATGGACGTGAGTTTGAGCAAGCTCTGGGAGATAGTGAAGGACATGGAAGCTTGGCATGCTGCAGTCCATGGAGTCAAAAAGGTTGGACTGACTTACTGAACAACTCTTTCTTCAACTGTGTTCAAAAGTTTGTCCTTTATATCTGCATTTGCTTTGCTGCCCTGCAGATAGGATCATCTGTACCATCTTTGATGAAATTCCCTATAGATATCAATTAGGTCCAACTGGCCCAATGTCATTTAGAGCTCATGTTTCCTTAATAATTTTCTATCAGGGTGATCTGTCTATTGTTGTAAGTGGAGGGTTGAATAGTTGATTCCCCCTTTATTTGTTGTTAACACTTGCCTTATGCATTGAGGTTTTCTTATGTTGGGTGCAAATACATTTAAAATGTTTATATCATCTCCTAGATTATCATGTAGTGTTCTCCTTGTCTTTTCTAATGGTCTGTATTTCAAAATCTATTTTATCTGATTTGAGTATTGCTATTCCTGCTTTCTTTTGATTCCCATGTGCATGGAATATCTTTTTGCAGCTGATTACTTTCAAACTGCATATGTCTCTAGGTCTGAGACTAGAGACTGCATATGTCTCTAGGTCTGGGTCTCTCTATATATATAGGGGTCTTGTTTTTACATCCATTCAGCAGATCTGTGTCTTTTATTCTGAGCATTTAATCCATTTACATATAAGGTTGTTATTGATATGTGAGATCCTATTATCATTCATTTCATTGTTTTGAGGTTTTTTTTTTTTTTTTGTTTTTTTTTTTTTTAATTTTTGTTTTTGAGGCTCCTTCTTTCTCTTGTGTTTCCTAGAGAAGTTGCTTTACTATTTGTTGTAAACCTGGTTTGGTGTTTCTGAATTCTCTTACTTTTTGCTTGTCTGTAAAACTTTTCTTTTCTCCTTTGAATCTGAATGGCATTCTTCTTGAATAGAGTAATCTTTGTCCTAGATTTCTTCCTTTCATCACTTTAAGCATATCCCACCAATTCCTTTAGGCTTTCAGTGTTTCTGATGAAAGATCAGCTGTTAGCCTCATGGGGATCCCCTTGTATGTTATTTGTTGCTTTTCCTTTGTTGCTTCTACTATTTGTTCTTTGTATTTAATTTTTTATAGATTGATTAATATGTGTCTTAAAATGTCTCTCCTTGGATTTATCCTATATGAGATTCTCTGGGCTTCCTGGACTTTATGGCTATTTCTTCTCCAATTTTTGCAAAGTTTTTGGCTGCAATCTCTTCAAATATTTTCTCATGCTCTTTCTGCTCTTCTGCCTCACTTGTTCTGCTTTTTTTCTCCTTTAGTATGTTTTTAATCCCAGTTTTGGTGTTGTTCATTGCAAATTGTCTATTTTTTACTTCATCCAGATCCTTGTTAAACATTTCTTATATCTTCTTGATCTGTGTCTCCAGTCTATCTGTGCCTCCATTTCATTTTCAAAATGCTGGATCATCTTTACTATCATTACCCTGAATTCTTTCTTTTTCAGGTAGACTGCCTATTTCCTCATTTGTTTGGCCTTGTGTAATTTTACCATGTTCCTTTATCTGCTGCATGTTTGTCTTTTCATTTTGTTTAATTTACTGTGTTTGGGGGGTTTTCTTCCTGTAGGCTGGAATGTTGTAGCTCCTCTTCATTGTCCATGTGCCCCCTATGAGTGGAGCTGGACCTCATGAAGTCTTTCTGGTTAGGGGGACTTGTGCCTTTTTTCTGCTGAATGGAGCTAGATTCTGTGTCTCTGAAAGACAGTGCCATACCCAGTAGTGGTTGTTTTTGTTTTGTTTTGTTTTGTTTTGGGGTGTCATTGGGTTTTCTATATCTTTGGGGCAGAGCGAGGGATCCAGTGGCCACAACTGAGATTTACCAGGGAGTGCCTGTGGCAGTAGAGACCCACCAGACATTGTTAAAGTCTGAGGAGGAATGTGCTCACTCTCAGACAAATTGGTCCTGGTTCATGGGTCCCTTGGAAGAACTAAGCTGCTTATGCCCCCACCAAGGGTATTTACTAAAGTTCCAAGTTAATAATCACAGAAAACACAGGATACAGTTTTAAAAATCTGAACTTTATAGGAATGGTACAGTTTCAGCCTTATTGTATATTATCAAGGGTGAAACAGATTACCAGCCAAGTTGGATGCATGAGACAAGTGCTCAGGCCTGGTGCACTGGGAAGACCCAGAGGAATTGGGTGGAGAGGGAGGTGGGAGGGGGGATCGGGTTGGGGAATACATGTACATACATGGTTGATTCATGTCAATATATGACAAAAACCACTACAATATTGTAAAGTAATTAGCCTCCAACTAATAAAAATAAATGGAAAATAAAGAATGTTTCATGGAATTCACCAGTGGGGGGTCTGGGGAACAAGAAAGTAATGACTTAAATATAAAATATATTTTTTTTCAAATATTTTCTAAATGCCATCTAATAATTTTTTTATTTATAAGAAAACTTTTATATTTGCTAACTCTTTAAAGTTCATCCTCCTCAATATGTGCTTCTACCTATTTATTTGTAGAGGGAAATATACATGTACACATACATTTTTTCCTATACCTGATGATACAAAATAAATGTGAATCTTTAACCCAACTTTTAATCCAGGAATTCCAAATTATGTTTTTAAAATACCTTTTTCTCTCCAGAATTTAGAGAGATACAAGATAGTAAAAACCCAGAATCGTGGTCTTCAATTTTACTATATTTTGACATCTAAATAGTTTCCAATAACTAAAGATGTATACCCTAAACTAAACTAAACTAAACTAACCCTAAACTAAAGGTGTATACCCTAACATGATGATTACAGACATGGGTCATTTTTTACCCTCTGGATAGGCCCTGTTAAATATGTAAGCAAATAAATATATTAAAAAGCAGGTATATGTTAGTTTTATTTAGATTGCTCTTGATAGAATACAAATAAATCAAACAGCAAAAAAAAAATCATCAAATAAAAATATAGCTTTAAGGCATTAACCAAACTGAAAGTGTACAGAAAATAAGTTGAAAAAGGCGAAATCCTTGTTTTGAATTATGGTTTGGTCTAGTACTTTTAGATATTTACCTAAGTCTAAATTTAGATGAACACAAAATACTTGCTCCTCTTTTTGTTAAAAAAGTAAATTAGGCAACTGTGGGACATCTAGTGAAGCCAAGATTCAACTGTTTCATGTATTTGAAACACAAGGAACTCTAACAAATAAAAAGCCATACATCTCTCATGCATCTTCAAGCACATTAAAATCCTGTTTTCTAATATTTGGATGGCAGTTTTTAAAGACATGATCTTAACATAATTCTTCAACTTGAAACTTAATGAAAGTACTGATGTTTATTAAGATAGATAATACCTGCTTTAATCCTGTTCAAGGTACTGAAAAGCTGACAACTTTGAGATGACTGATGACTTTTTTCTTTTCTTTTTTTTTTTGCTCAAAGAAAAGCTGAGCTGGAAGAAAATCCTTAGTATTCAAATTAATTGTGGGACTGTTTTGATTCTTAACAACTTATAGAATTTTACTTAACAACTTATAGAATTTTGTGAAGAAAAAATATCACACATTGTGATGTCCCATTTTATCCTGCAATGCTTGTTCAGAATGTGATTCTGAAATTTTTTTCAAGTGCCATGAAGCTGGATCTCTATGAGCTAAACCTTGAATCATCATCTTTTCAAGTGAATTGTAAAAAATAAGGTAAAAATACAAAGATTCCAAAGCATATAAATTTTATTGATTTAATTAATAATGCATGAAATAATGTACTAAATTCAGCAGAAGTTTCACTCTTTTAGAAATAAGAAATGATCACTCTAAAAACAATTTAAAAATTAAGAGTAAATCCATACTGTGGTTCATTTGGTGGAGTTCTATGGATATATGACTGAGGTAAAGCGTTTAAGCTTCCAAGTCCTGCAAGTTCACAATTATGAATACTGCTTTGTTTAAGCTAGCACTCAATAGTAAGTTACTTGAGGAAAAAACTATGTGAATTCTCCCATTTAATTTATCTGTAGGTACATATATGCAGAAACCTGGAAACCCTGAAGAAAATTGTTGAATATTATTTTCACTCAGATGACCTTAAAATTGAAACATGGGTTTGTAATCCTTTCCTTACTGACATGGACAGCAAATCAATGAAGCAAACCTTGCCAAAAATGACCTCACTGACTTTAAGGACAAACTGAATGATGCTTCATAAATTTTACTCAACAAGTCTTAGAGAATTCTGTTGTTCCTTGACACAAACTCATCCTCTTTTGTCAAAGTGAGCTATGGGAGGTTTTTTATTCTTTTTCTATATGCTCTTTTGATTCAGGGTTTCAGCACTTATTGTCATAAAAATGACAAGTGAAAAATTGATTGGAAATCAAATATAGCATTTTGCCTTGCAAAAGAACACTGAATAATTTAAATATATTTTGAGACAAAACATTTTAATAAAAATATGTAAGCAGGAATAAATTTGACTTTTTATTTATATGCATAGTTTTCCTTTTTCTTGGAAGTAGGAGGTATTTAATGGGCTGCCTCAACAGTCTCAAACTTTTTTCTGAATGTTCCTTATTACACCTATCTTTAAATAATAAATAATGGTTCATAAGATTTGCTTTCTTGAACTACTCCCAAAGTGGAATTTGGTTATTTAATCAAAATTTATATATAGTCATATATGTGGGAAGTGTAATTTTTAGTGTCTTTTTGAGACCATTGTCCCTTAATTGTCTTGATTAAAAAAAACTACAGAAAAATAAAAGAAAGTCCTTGCCCTTTAAGTTTTCTGTAACTTGTTTATAAATTCTGTACTCTTACTCATTTTCTCTTGACTTTGGCAACTGCTTCAAGCCTGATAGGGTTTCCTTCATAGGTTAGTAGGCATAGAATCTGCCTGCAATGCAGGAGACCCCAGTTTGATTCCTGGGTTGGAAAGATCCCTGGAAAAGGGATAGGCTACCCACTCCAGTATTCCTGGGCTTCTCCTGTGGCTCCTCTGCTGAAGAATCCACCTGCAGTGCTAGAGACCTGGGTTCAACCCCTGGGTTACTCACTCCAATATTCTGGTCTGGAGAATTCCATGGACTCTATAGTCCACAGGGTAGCGAAGAGTTGGACACGACTGAGTGACTTTCACTTTCATTCATGACTAAATTTTAAATAACATTCTGTATTTGTAAATGATCCATCTGAAAGCCTGTCCTCTTGCTTTCTTTGCCTCTACTTTCCAATGACCTTAGAGTTCATTATTTTAAGAACATTTTTCTGTGGCCACACCATAGACTTTATAATTAGCCTAAATTCTTCTATCTTTGTGGCTCAGTTGGTAAAGAATCCACCTGCAATTTGGGAGACCTGGATTCTATCCCTGGGTTGGGAAGATCTCCTGGAGAAGGGAAAGGCTACCCACTCCAGTATTCTGGCCTAGAGAATTCCATGAACAGTATAGTACAGTCCATGGGGTCACAGAGTCAGACATGACTAAATGACTTTCACTTCACTTCTACCTTTAAATCAGAATTTCATATATGTAATTTCTGACCATTCCTAAACCTCCAACTTTCCAATTATTTAACACTTAGAAAACAAGTATTGAATTAAGCTAATTTAAAAACCAAACAAGATAAGCATAAACATACTTCATTATATAGCACTAAATAATGTATCTCAAGAAAGCAATTTATAATAGATCAAAATAGATATTTTTTCTTAATTGAGTTTAAGTGATTTTTGAAGAATTCTGTGATCTGCAAAAGTTTAAGAATTACAGTCATGATTATTGCATATATATGTGTCTATAGATATATAGGTGTATATGCACATACATATACTCTTATTCATCAATTTATGGAGATTGCTCATTGAAAGAAAGAGGCATATTAGCTATTTACTCAGCATAATTTTTCCTCTAAATTTTTAATATCCAAAAGAGCAGGAGTGGTGTGTTGTGTTTCCTCATATCCAACAATATCTATAACAAACTCTGTATATGCTTTGTACTTAATAAAACCCCCAATTTTAAAATAATGTATATTATTTGAGTATCTATTTAGGTTTGAGAATGAGACAAAATAAGTATTATCAGGATAATAAACATTATCAGAATAAGGAAGGAACTTAATGAACACATAGTTATTGCAAGCAAAAGAAGCCTGACTGGAAATGAGTTGATTAAAAAAAAAAAAAAAGAAATGACCAACTAGATGGAATAAAAATAAAGAGCAAAAAAATAAGAAAGTATGCAATTGTCACAACTAAATCTTTAACAGGAAAAGAAAGTCTATAAGATTTCATGAAGAGTATATTTGCATACCAGTAAAAAAATAAAAGGTAAGCAAACCTAAGTCCGTTTAAACCAGACTTTCTTAACTTCCAGGCAACGGTCCTATTGAGATGGCTAATTCTTTGATTTGGCATCTGCTCTGTACCTTAAAAGATTCTTAGCAGCATCTTTGTCTTTACCACTTGTTTTCAGTGACAATCTCCTCTTGCAGTTGTGACAAACAGCAATGTCTCTAGACATTTCATAATATCCCCTAGGAGGTAGAAACACCCTGGTTGAGACCCACCAGTTTAAGGAAAGGCACAATAAAGGATCTCCAAATCCTTGATGGAGTCCAACTTTCTTTGCTTTTGTGGAGGAAAGTGAATTTTCATCTCGTTAGCTCATAAGGCAGATGTTGGGGGACTTATAGAAAGATATACCCCTCAATAGGCAATTAGGAAAATAAGAAGCATAAAAACAGAAGAAGAAAAAAAGAGAGAGAGAAAGATTTTTATGAGGGAGAGTGAAAGTACAGCTAATATAAAAGAGCAAAATTAAAATAAAAATATGCCAGTGGTATAATGTGCACTTCCATAAACTCTAGAAGTGTATTTGTTTTTCTTCTTTCCTTTTTTCAAGCATCTAGTGTATATAATTTCAGCTGCTCTTTTTTGAAGGAAAAAATTTACTATTTTATAAAATGTAAAGATTTATGGAAGGCAAGACACAGCAAGCCCTAAAATTTGCATTACAATATCTGATTGAGAATCACTGTATTACTTGGCTACAGCCATTTTGTATTGATTGTACACTGTTTCATTAGACTACCTTCAAAAACTTTATTCCAAATGTTTTATAGATTTTCTAATTTTAATAACTTCCCTGAGACTGTGACTGTATATGTGACTAAAAATGTGTCCTGCAGGACAACAATGGTAGTCAGTGATTTAGCCATCACAGCAGCTGAAATGTGAAGACTATGACTTTCATAATTCATATTGATTAGGACTGTTCTGTGAGTGGAACAATTTGAATGGATATTTGGTTTAAATGTATGTTGATTTATTTAGTTTTCTTTTTTTTTTCTTTTCCCAGAATGTGATATGGATTCCCAGAAATATGGTAAATTTGGTTTTATTTTTCAACTTTATCTATGGCAATTGCAATAAAGCTAGAATCCTCTGAGTGAATAGTAAAATTAGGCTTTTGAGTAGAATAGGTCAAATTCTGTTTAGCCCCTATCCTAGGATTTATGCTGATATAATTCCATTATACATTGTTCTCCCCTTTAAAGAAGGCTTCCCTTGTTGGCTCAGATGTTAAAGAGCCCACCTGCCAATGTGAGAGACTTGACTTTGGTCCCTGGTTCAGGAAGATTCCCTAGAAGGGAATGACTACCTGCTCCAGTATTTTGGCCTGGAGAATCCCATGGACAGAGGAGCCTTTGCTGATATAATTCCATTATACCTTATTCTCCCCTGTAAAGAGGCCCTGAATACAACTGAATATAACACTCAGGTGTCCACATGGGAGCATTTTTTTTCCCACAGCAAAGTGACATAAATCTCTGTCTTAATTAGCAAGTTAACTCATATTCTATTCAACTTACTATTAATTCTGCTTCACATTTATGCACAATAAAACTCTACTGCATAAACAAGTGTTTTAATTATTATCTTATTCTTAATATTATATAAATTATTCATTATTACTTAGTATTAGTTATTATTTCATAATGCAATATCATTTCCAAGTTATAACATTTATGCAGACTGATGGTTTATAGTCTAAATATTACATCTTCAGTGATTTTCATTCTTTAATATCATAGTTCATCTGCTTAAAGCTGTGACTAGATCAAAACATGTTTATTACCTGCTGTACTTTAAAACTTGCCAAATGACATATTTAACTTCTGCTAAAAAGGAGAGGACAATTTTCTGACTACCAAATAATGAATGTGGCATATAAACTCAGAAATTATTTTGGGGATATTACTAAAAGAAGAAACGAACTATTTTTAAAGAATTCTTTGAATTAGTAACAATAAAATTCATTAACTGAATAGCAATAAAATATCAAAATGCCTCAATTAATATTCCATAATTCTTTTTCCATACAGGTAAAACTAAAAGAAAAAAAAAACTAAGATTACATTAGAAAATATTTTTTTCTATTTGATAATTATATTTGGTTACCCATGTAATTGAGAAATTGTTGGAATAGTAATCAAATATTATACACAATATGTAAGTATAAAATATTAGCCAATAAGTTGATGTACTTACTCAATCTTTTTGCAATTAGTTTCACACATTATTTGAAATAGCATATATATGCAATTAGAAAAACATTATAGGAAAGAATGGATTTTTAAATTTTCTGGCCATTTTTCCTTTAATATCAGTTTCGTTTTCAAATAAGTTTAGTTGAGAAGATAGAAAGGTATGGAAATCCCTCTTATGACAACTTTTCTAGGATCAGGTTCCTTGATTGAGTAGTCCTTATGTGTTCACATACATGGTGGAAAAAGGTAGATCAGTCATGTTCTTTTATGAAATTGATACAATCTAGAAGTCATAGCTTTACTGAAGCTCTTGTTTCTTTTACTCTAAAGCTAAAATTAGCTGCAAGACTAAGGATGCTATGGGTGATTATAGCATCACAACTCAAGCTCCACTGGTGTGGCCCATGATAATGCTCAAGAAAGCAAGCAGGGACAGCTATCAGAAACTTTACAATAGTTTGAATTAAACCTTACAATTCATACTTGCATTCTGAACTTACACAACATTATGTATTTTTTTATGGCATGTCCTTCCATAAGGGCTTCCCTGGTAGGTCAGATGGTAAAGAAGCCACCTGCAATGCAGGAGACCCCGGGTTGATTCCTGGGCAGGGAAGATCCACTGGAGAAGGGTTAGGCTACCAACTCCAGAATTCTTGGGCTTCCCTGGTAACTCAGAAAGGTAAATAATCTGCTGGCAATGTGGGAGTCCTAGGTGTGATCTCTAGGTTGGGAAGGTCCCCCGGGGAAGGGAATAGCTACCCACTCCAGTATTCTGACCTGGAGAATTCCATGGACAGAGGAGCCTGGCAGGCTACAGTCTATGGGGTCACAAATAGTCGGACATGACTGAGCAACTTTCACACACACCTTCCATAAAGTGCTAATTGTTAAATATGTCCTATTTGAGCTGTTTTCTTTCCCTCTTTCTGTTTGATTGCTTTGCTGCTGCTAAGTAGCTTCAGTTGTGTCCGACTCTGTGCAACCCCATAGACTACAGCCCACCAGGCTCTGACGTCCCTGGGATTCTCCAGGCAAGAACACTGGAGTGGGTTGCCATTTCCTTCTCCAATGCATGAAAGTAAAAAGTGAAAGTGAAGTCGCATATTTCTGCCCTATAAATAAACTATTCAGTACCATTTTCTAGATTCTGTATATAGAAGACATGCAGATGACTAACAAACACATGAGGAGATGCCTTTGCCCATTTTTAATCGTGTTTCTTGTTTTTGGATTGAGTTGTAAGATTCCTTTATATATTATGGATACTTGTCCCTTATTATGTATATGATTTGCAAAAGTTTTCTCCCATATTATATGTTGTCTTTTCACTCTCTTGTCAGGCATAATTCTTTGTTTATGATCTCTAAATCTGTCAATTTAAGTGCCTAAAGTGTAAAAAACAAGATTATATGCATAATTTCTCAGAATAAGTACAATGGAATGAGTTCATAAGCATAAATATTTTATAATAATGAGAAACATTTATTAATATAAAACAGAACTGAGTTATCCTTTACACATTCAACAAATATGTCATGTTCATGCTAAATTTTCATAGGCCTTCCATTGTATTAATGGATTTCTAGCTATGTTAAGTCATAAACTATTGGGGGAGGTTGAATGAAGGATTATGGGAACCAAATAAGCTATTTCTTAACTATTCTGTAAATCCAATAGTAGTGAAAAATTTAAATAACTGAAAAGAACATGAAGGTTAAAATGTTTGGCCTATAAATATGCTAATTATTTGCCTAAACAAATATTTCTAAAATACAGAAGAGTTTTGTTTTGTAAACTCATTAGTCTGCTCAGCAGCCATAACAAATACTACAAAATACTACTGAGTGGCTTAAAAATAAACATTTATCTTCTCATAGTTCTGGAAGCTAGAATTCCTGATCAAGGTGCCAGCAAACTTGGTATTTGATGAGGGTTCTTTTCTTGGCTTGGGCCCAGCCACCTCCTCACTGTGCCACACGTGACTTGTACTTTGTGGTAGTTCCTGAGAGGGCCTGATCAGTCTGGTGTCTCTTCCTCCCCTTAAAAGGATATTAGCTCCATAGGATCAAGGTCCTACCCTTATGACCTTGTTTAACCTGAACTGCTTTTGTCAAGGCCCTATCTCCAAATATAATAACACTAACAACTGGGGCTCCAACATGTGAACTTTAGGAGGACATAATTTGCCCATAATAACATATATATATGTATATAAATTGGTGAATAATTGGTGGCACATTCCATTGAATGGTGAATAATTCCATATCAGACAGATCGGAGCTTTTCCTTCTGGTTGAGAAAGGGCTTTAGACATATACTGTTCTAACCCTTCAAGAAGTATTGTTCATGGGTGTGTTTTCAATATGCTGGATTCTGTGCAGCCATATGACCTCCTCAGTTCAAGATCAGTGAGTTCTAGACCACATTTGGGACTTTAGAGGGGGCATGCTTTTATTTTATTTTCACTGTTATCTGTATTTCTTTCTGGAGCTCTGGATTTAGGCAAGCAACTGGCAGAAAGAAAACTCTCTCTGTTTTTTTTTGTTTGTCTGTTTGTTTGTTTTTGTTTTTGCTCCAAGAAAAGAAAGTGGAGTAAAAAAGAGAGCATAGAAAGTCTGAAGTCAGCAGCTTTCGTGGATCATCCTTCACAAATAAGAGCAAAATAAGAAAATAGAAAGGCTTGTCATCGTCTCATTTTAAGAAAGTTTGTGGGAAAAAAAAAATACATCCAAATTTCCCAATTAGTATTTTTAAGACCTTTTAAAACAATATTTTTAAGACCTTAACCATGTAAATGTTTGTTTTACAAAAGCTAGATGATTTCTAACTTTGGAGGAAGATAGCATTGATAAAGTTACACCTAATCTTTGTCATGGAAGACAGCTGTTAGCACATTATTCTGAACCATCTAGATTTATGTTAGTGGTTACCCCCACAATAATATCCAAAATAAATGAGATTTTTCTCTAAGTAATTAGGGGGTAATTCTCTTAATTTTCTATATTCCATCCCACATATTTCAAAAAAAATGCTTCAATAGTAAATGTACATGTATATACATAGGTATTTGCGTTTACATCCTAGTTGCTTTGTTTCTCCCAGTGAACACCATAAATAATGGTATTTAGTAAGGATCCTAGATGACATCATTTTCTCACTATTTTATGCCTAATGTTTAGAAAATGCTGTGTTGAAATCTTCAAATACAATTGTGTATTTTGTATATATCAATGAAATTTTAACATTTCCTGCTTAATATAATTTAATGCTCTGTTATTTGGCTCATAAAACTTTATGATTATGGTTTTTCACTGTATGTAGTATCATATATCAATATACTATGACATTCCCAATTCCATTGGATGTGATTTCCCTTAATTACACCTTTCTTTGAATTAATACTGTAAACTTAAATTTTTCCTATTCTATTTTTATATATTCTCCCATGTTTACATCTTCAAATCTCCTTTTTCAGATTGTTTTAGAAATTAATTTAGGGTGCAGTAAATACTTGGAAAAAGCTGGCTTAAAATTAAAAAAATACTAGGTTCGTGGCATCTGCCCCATTGCTTCATGGCAAATAGATGGGGAAACAACGGAAACAGCGACAGACCTTATTTTCTTGTGCTACAAAATCACTGTGGACAGTGAGTGCAGCCATGAAATTAAAAGATGGTTCCTCTTTGGATGAAAAGCTATGACATACTTAGACAGCATATTAGAAAGCAGAGACATTACTTGGCCGACAAAGATCTGTTTAGTCAAAGCTATGTTTTTTCCAGTCATACCTGGATGTGAGAGTTGGACCATAAAGAAGGCTGAATGCCGAAGAATCAATGTTTTTGAACTGTGGTGTTGGAGAAGACTCTTGAGAGTCCCTTGGATTGCAAGGAGATCCAACCAGCCCATCCTAAAGGAGATCAGTCCTGGGTGTTCATTGGAAGGACTGATGCTGAAGCTGAAACTCCAATACTTTGGCCACCTGATGTGAAGAACTGACTACTTGGAAAAGACCCTGATGCTGGGAAAGATTGAGGACAGGAGGATAAGGAGATGACAGGATGAGGTGGTTGGATAGCATCATCAACTCAGTGGATATGAATTTAAGCAAACTCTGGGAGATGAAAAGGACAGGGAAGCCTGGCATGCTGCAGTCCAGGAGGTGGCAGAGTCTGACACGACTGAGTGACTGAATGATGATGAAGTACTTGGTATTATTTTACTGTTATTATTAATCATTTTTACACAATCTTATTTTCACTTCAGCTGGGGAATAAATCATTGGCATGTATTGTTGTACATGGTCTCTCTTTGTTTTACACATCTGCTGTGTATGTATTTAAGCTTTTTGTGATTGTTTCTGCTCATAACCAGGAAATGTATACCCTAGTTACAGAGAAAGTGGACATGCTATTTTAATTCCATAAACTTTTTATTCATTGACATTTCCTTAATGTGTTTTCCCATATATTTACTTAATACTTTTCAATGCCCTGACATAGCTTGGAAGGGATATACATGCACATTTTCCAAGCTATTCTCACAATCTCTACTCTTTAACTTGGGAAAAGAACCCATACACTTTGCTTGTAAACACAAACACATTTGAATTTATTTTTACCATTATAATCTGTGCTTTCTATTTACCTTGCTTCTTCCATGTTTCATTTGTTCTACTTTATTGCTTTATTTTGCATTGTGTATATTTTCACACCTTTTCCTCTTATGAGCTTAGAAATTATTCTCTTTTTATTTCTTTTTTTGTTTGTTTTTTAGTAAATACTATGAAAACTTTATTAAAAAGACTAAGTTTAGAAAAATCAATGCTAAAAAATATCACTTTTCTACTCCCTAAGAGTAGAAAAATCTAAGCTTGACATTGTTGTTTCACATGAGTTTATATTGTTTGATATAGTTTTTAAAGAAAGTTATTTTAAAATTCCAAATTAGTTAGAAATGTAACCATTTAGCTTTTTGGAGATTAACCTATATGTTTACTACTGTTTCTATCAATATTTCTTCTGAAATATTTTCCCCTAAACGTTTGCCTTTTCCAGTGTTAAAACTATGTTTTTACTTATCCTAAAATAATATTAAAATTTCCCTTATGTGGAAATCAAAGTTTGTGTGAGTGCAAAGGTACAGTTTGATATTATTTATTTGCATAGTATTTCTGAGGTATTTTAATACCTTCTCCTCATTCTTGAGTACATTTTTTAAGTATAATTAATATTTAGTAAATTGGTTCCTCATATCTGCTTGATTTTTATATTCAAATATACATTTTTTTTCTTCAAAGAAGGCCCAACATAGATCGAAATCAATATCACTTATCAAGTTTTAGCCCTTCAGTTTGTTTTGATGATCGTGGACACACTATAACAACCACATCAAACACATAGAATGTCATCACAATTTCACTGACATGTTGAGTGAAAGAAAATGAACCCAATACAATATACTACATAATTGATTTATATACAATTCTAGAACAATATAAGCTGATCTATGGTTGCAGATCCCCTGGAGGAAGAAATGGCAACTCAATCTAGAATTCTTGCCTGGAAAATTCCAAGGACCTCGGAGCTTGGTGGGCTCCAGTCAACAGGATTGCAAAGAGTTGGACATGACTTAGCTACAGAACACACACATACATGGTTGAAGAAACAAAAGAATGTGTCTGATATCTGAATGAACTAGAAAAAGTTCCAGTGAATGTGTTTTAGATAAAGGTAATTTCCCTTGTTCTGTGTGCTGGTTATACTGCATATACAATTACTAGAAATCACTGAATTGAGCACATAATTTTTATTGCTGTTGTTCAGTCACTAAGTTGTGTCTGACCATTTGCAACCCTATCAACTGCAGCATGCCAGGCTTCCCTGTCCTTCACTATCTCCCAAAGTTTGGTCAAACTCATGTCCATTGAGTCAATGATGCCACTGAACCATCTCATCCTCTGTTGCTCCCTTCTCTTCCTGCCCTCAATCTTTCCCAGTATCTGCATCTTTTCCAACGAGTTAGCTCTTTGCATCAGGTGACAAAAGTATTGGAGCTTTAGCATCAGTCCTTCCAATGAATATACAGAATTAATTTCCTTTAGTATTAAAGTGTTTGATCTTGCTATCCAAGGGGCTCTCAAGAGTGTTCTCCAGCACCACAATTAAAAAGCATCAATTCTTAGGAGCTTAGCCTTCTTTATGGTTCCACACATGACTACTGGAAAAACCATAGTATATTTTATTGTATTTAGATTATATTTTCAACTGTATTTATATTATATTCCCAACCAAATAAAAATATGTTATTAAAATGAAAAGCAAGCAACAGAATGGGAAAAAAAAAAACTGCACTATGTGTATGGCATATCTTGCATACACACTATATAAAGAATATATACAAGTCAATAATAAAATCAAATAACATCTATAAAATGTAGGCACACAATTTGAAGAAATACTTCACAAAGAAGATACATAAAAGGTATTTAAAAATAATTAGCCATCTGATAAATGCAAATAAAAATACATGTCCCTCTTTAAAGACTTACTAAAAGACTAAGGAATTTTCAGAGCAAATCATTCTATTTACTGCAATTTTTAGTAAACTCCCAACTAAGTTCAATAAGAATTTTCTTCCAAATGTTTTTATTGCAGCATGAATATAAATGATTTCACTTTTTATTAATGGCTGCATCACTAAGAAATATAACCATTTTTAATTAACTCATACATAATTATAGTAAGTGATTCCAAAATTGTTCAAAGAGAGAAAAACACTTTGGTGTGAAGAGATGTTAAGTTCAATGTGTAATGAAATATGTATATTGTTCTGGGAACCATAATAGACAGGTCAGCTTCATGTGCAGATATAAAGAACAGAGTGGCAACTACTTTTGAGTCTATATGTGTGCATATACTTGCACCTATGCACATGAGTCGATATTATTTGTGTGTGAACCCTGAAAGTATCATTATGTTTACTAGCTGAAGTTACAGAAAATGTTATCATTCATTATGGTGTTTTAAAAATATAAAAGGTAATTTGCTATAATGGCAGAGCACGTCATTTGTAGAGTACAAAAAATAGGTGCTAAACTAACTTTGGGGCTTTCCTTGTGCCTCAGCAGGTAAATAATCTGCCTTCGAGGTGGGAGACCTGGGTTCAATCCCTATATTTGGAAGATCCCTGGAGAAGAGAAAGGCTACCCACTCCAGTATTCTGGCCTGGAGAATTCCATGGACTGTGTAGTCCATGGGGTTGCAAAGAGTCGGACAAGACTGAGTGACTTTCACTTTCACATTCTCCCTTTCAAACTAGCTTTTAATTATTCCAGTTCCAGTTCCATCTCAGTCTCTCAGTTATGTCCAACTCCTTGCAACCCATGAATCACAGCACGCCAGGCCTCCCTGTCCATCACAAACTCCCAGAGTTTACTCAAACTCATGTCCATTGAGTCAGTGATGCCATCCAGCCATCTCATCCTCTGTCATCCTCTTCTCCTCCTGCCCCCTATCCCTCCCAGCATCAGGGTCTTTTCCAATGAGTCAACTCTTCGCATGAGGTGGCCCAAGTATTGGAGTTTCAGCTTCAGCATCAGTCCTTCCAATGAACACCCAGGACAATTCCCTCTAGGATGGACTGGTTGGATCTCCTTGCAGTCCAAGGGACTCTCAAGAGTCTTTTCCAACACCATAGTTCAAAAGCATCAATTCTTCGGTGCTCAGCTTTCTTCACAGTCCAACTCTCACATCCATACATGACCACTGGAAAAACCATAGCCTTGACTAGATGGACCTTTGTTGGCAAAGTAATGTCTCTGCTTTTTAATATGCTACCTAGGTTGGTCATAACTTTCTTTCTAAGGAGTAAGTGTCTTCTAATTTCATGGCAGCAATCACCAACTACAGTGATTTTGGAGGCCAAAAAGTAAAGTCTGACACTGTTTCCACTGTTTCCCCATCTATTTTCCATGAAGTGATGGGACCAGATGCCATGATCTTAGTTTTCTGAATGTTGAGCTTTAAGCCAACTTTTTCACTCTCCTCTTTCGTTTTCAACAAGAGGATTTTTAGTTCCTCTTCACTTTCTGCCATAAAGGTGGTGTCATCTGCATATCTGAGGTTACTGATATTTCTCTTGGCAATCTTGTCCCATTTTTCCAAAGCATATTTTCTAATGAGTATATTTAAGAATGATAACAAGACTACAAGTACATCCATCAATGGGTATTTACTGATGTCAGTGGGATCAGATTCAGGGGCTGCCCATAAGATCCACGAATAGAAGTTTAATGTGTGTATTGCTGCATTTCCCATGAACCCACTATCTGCTCCCTGCATTTATTTTCAAAGTTGGAGGAAAAAAATGTCATTAATGCATTATTTTATCCTGATTAACAAGAAAATACTGTAATAAGCTTTTTTGTTTTGTTTTTGAAAATATATTTAATGATTAATAATGTTCCCTGAGCTGTGTAAATCTGAAGAAAAGCCTTTTGTTGTGTAGTAATATATGTCTCCTTAGAAAATTCTTCTGAGGAATATTGACATGGATTTATCAAATAAAAAAGTATCCCAATTCGATGTAATTTTGGGTGGAAAGAGGGGCAGAATTCCTGCAAAGCAAAGCTAGTGCAAATAGAAAAAGGGAGTCTTAGTGTCAAAAACACATTTTTATTTCAAAGTTGGATTAGAATGATTAATAAAATACATTTTTAGCATTTATAGGATTTCTTTGCATGTGTAACATCAAATCAAAGTGAAAACTTCTTATTGAAATACCCTGATTCTTCTTTTAGAAATATCCTGACAGTAGGAGAGAGGGTTAGAAATTTTGAACTTCACTTATTTTTAAACTTTCTCTCTGTTTGTTTGAGTCACAGAAATTGTACAAATGTATAACCAGAAATGTTTCCTTTTCAAATTATCCAGATATACTTTTGGCATCTTACTATTTTTGTCAGAACAACTCTCAATTCCAAAATATGAAATGCAGCAAAAATAACAGTTGAAATGTTTATATTTTAAGTAACTTTCAGCTGATAACAATGTCCTCTTTCTGATTGCACTTGGTCCCTGAGGAAGCAAGAAGTGCTGGTGAATGTTTTTCTGAAGTACAGAATAGTGTGCTAAGTGCTGACCACTGTGGATGAGGAAAGAGAGTAAAACTGCACTTAAAAATAGACCTCAGTATGTGAAAAGTGAAAGAAAATGCTGAGTAAAGGACATCAGTGAATTGCCATTTATGCTATTCTGTGATATAGGAAATCCTGCACTCAAAACAAGGAAAGCAAAGTAATTTTAATGTTCTTAATAGGATGCCAGAAATTAGAAGCCAGTTAAGAACTTTAGCTATTCCAAATGTGACTTACTCAAAATTTCTAAATTATAAGCTACTAATCTATGCAAGTTCAATGAACAGACCTTAGAGATAATTCAATCACAAGTCATGCACATATTTCAAAATGAGAGAACAAGTGATCTGAATTTTCAAGGATTAATTTATTTCAGGAGACAAGATGCATTTAAAGAAAGAATATTTAAGCTAATCTTAGATTTTGTATTACATCAGTTAATTCAAACCTGTTTTAGATGATGCCATTCAAGTTATTCCCAGATGACAGGTTTTCATATTTTAAAAGTTGTCTGCCAGCATTTACATTATTTTTCTTTCTTGATCATTGACTGTGTCAACTGTTTCAAATCACATTCACCATCTCTGCAAACTTAGCTGCTAACAAAATGTTGTAACATCTGTATTTATGATTTGAAGTGTTCTCTGTTAATCTAGGCTATTGCCTTCAAGAGAAATGACTCTGGTGTATTAGTCACTCAGTGTAGCTAGTAAAAAGATAACATAAATATTTCTGAGTTCCTTATTAGCTTCTTATCCTTCAAAATTCTTACAAGCCTTTGAAACATATTTCTCATTAAATTCAATGGGAAATGATAAGAGTATATCTTCCAAATGCATTAGACTGAAAGTTGATGTAGAATTTTATAATGGAAGAATTGAAACAAAAATATGGGAAAGCCACTGACCAATCTATTAAAAGTAGGTGAGGAGACAGTATGTGTCTCTGGATAGGATGCCTTAGGAAGTACAAAATAACACTTAATTGAATCTGAATTGACTTTAAACCTCTGGATCTAATGACTAGTTTACAGGAAATGCATAAGGTAGAGGAAAAATTCAATAGCAAAAGGATGCAATCAACTGAAACCAGAATGTGGGAAATTCTGGAGGACAAATGACTGGATTTCTTATTCATTATATAAACAAATAAGGGCTTGTGGGGTAATGCTTATAGATTTAAAAGACTTAAAAAACATACCAACTAAATGCTGTGTGTAGATATTGTTAGAATCCTGATTCTTACTAGACAACTTTAAAATATACACTTTTTGGACAATCAAAGAGATTCAAAAAATATTAGCTAATATTAAATAAGTGCTGCTAATTTTATTGTTGCAGTAATTGCATAGTTCCTGTATATAAAAAGTAAAATTCCTTGGTTATGGTTGCATTTTCTTTAAAATGCTCTAGCCAAAAATAGGCAAAATATAGGGTAAAAGTAAAGGGGAGGGATGGAGGGAAAGACAGAGAAAAAGAGAGATAGAGGGTAAGAAAGCATGCAAAGTGGATGATACATGATTATAAATGAAAATAATAATTGAAAACATGTCAACCACAAATTGGCTCTTCCTGTGGGTGCTTCCCATCTATCTCTACAAGGATTAAATCATGTGCTGCTGCAGCTGCTGACCTCCAACACCCCTCAAAGGAGTTCAGTGTGGACAGCAGAAATGAAGCACTGCACTCCTAGAAAACTAACAGGACAGGTCTTCAGATAGTTGGATATACACAGAAGCTGATTGTATGAGCTCAATTCCTGTATCTCCTCATATCTAGAGAAACCGCTAAAATCCTTCATGATGATGACTGTTTCTCATACTAGCAGAAGCTTCACAAGACTGGCAGAAACTTTCTAAAAAATAAATGTGCTTGATTGCATGTACTCTTCCTTTTCTAAAATCACATATATACTGTCCTTCTCCCCTACATTTTTGGAACAGTTTCGCAGAGCTATCTGAGATGCTGTCTCCCTGGGCTGCAATCCTCATGTTACCCCCAAATAAAATTAACTTGCAACTCTCACTTTATACATCATAAGTTGACACACACTCAAAATATATATGGTGTAATATTGAAAGTGAAAGTCACTCAGTCCATGTCAAACTCTTTCTGACCTCATGAACTATACAGTTCATGGAATTCTCCAGGGCAGAATACTGGAGTGGGTAGCTATTCTTTTCTTCAGGGGATCTTCCCAACCCAAGGATTGAACCCAGGTCTCCTGCATTGCAGGTGGATTCTTTACCAACTGAGTTACCATGGAAGCCTTAATAGTTTAAAAACATATCTTAAAAAAATGCAGAAATTTAATTTCAAAGTTTATAATTTTCTCTACTATACATAATAGATGAGCACCTAAAATAAAACAACTGTTTTTACCTCATTTTTTATAGTCATATTTTTGTAGATGACAGAGTTTTGAATTTTATGTAAACTTTTACAAATACCTTAATAAATATGATTACACAAATTTAATTTTTTTTCAATACTGTCACACTCCAGTTTGATAAAGTTAGCTTTCAGAGTAGGATCAAGGATATGACAATTACACCACATTCAGAAACTCATCTCTTGCCTACCAAGTCTAATTTTACTATGAAGTCTGGGGAAAAAAAAAAGCAATTATAGTTTCTCATCGTCCCATTATATGAAGGGTTAAATCACAACCCACTGCAGTGCCTCACTAACAGGGTGCCTTGAGGGAAATTTAGGATGAGGTACTCCATGCTTCCGATAAACAGGCCCTTAAATACATAAATGCATACCTTAGGAAGAATGTCAGTGACCCTAGATTCTTGTACGTTCCTATAAATAGAAAGGCATTAAAATCATAACCTTGTGGAGTCTGTCCGTTGCGACTATCAGTAGTCATCAACCTAGTGTGTGCTAAGTCCCTTCAGTAATGTATCTGACTCTGTGTGGCCCCATGGACTATAGCATGCTAGACTCTTCTGTCCATGGGATTCTCAAGGCAAGAATATTGGAGTGGGTTGCCATGACCACCTCCAGGAGATCTCCCCAATCCAGGGATCCAAACCAAATCTTTGACATCTCCTGCGCTGGCAAGTATGTTCTTTACCCCTCGCACCATCTGGGAAGCCCATCCTGAATCAATTACCTATATGCATGCTTTGTCTAGGGTTTCCCAAGTGACTCAGTAATAAAGAATCTGCCTGATAATGTGGGAAGTGCAGAGAACAATGGGTTCAATCTCTGAGTTGGGAAGATCCCCTGGAGGAGGCAATGGCAATCCATTCCAGTATTCTTGCCGGGAAAGTCCCAAGGACAGAGGAACCTAGTGGGCTATAGCAAAGAGTAGGACACAACTGAGCATACACCTAGACAAACAGATGCTTTGTCTAGCTCTTCTAAAGAACTTACTGAAATAGTCATATTTGTTCAGAGTTTACAGCATCTCACATGTTGGTATGGCTTGAATCATGACTGTCATCTAGAAAATCGTACATTTTCTCCACCACTCAAAAACAAGTCTGTGTGGATTTTATTCTATGTTACACTTGCTCAATGTGAATGCCTGAATCTCACTCCCTGCTTGAACACACTTCATGCAAACTTGGGGCTGAATTTCATGTAAATTTGGAAATAGGATTTGTCCACTTAAAGAAAAATGCATGATGTGATAGCTGCAGGCTTGTTCTATTCAGGGACATTACTGAAAACTGTAGACCCCAAAACAGACTCTTGATAGCTCTGAAGAACTGCTTCAAAGAGCTTTGGGAGGAGCCAAGATATAAAAATTTTTCCGGTTGGGAAATACATGTAGTTAAGCCTAATCTACCTAGGCAGGTATTTCCTTGACATTGAGCAAATGTCACATAGCATTACGATATATGAGAAAGAATGGCTCAGTTGAACTTCTCCAGCAAATTTAACAAGTCTTAAGAAAGACTTAGTTCTATGGCTGTCTCACAGAGTGACTCATTTTCTGTGGGCCCAGCTCTAACCTCCCTGCCTTTCATTGCCCAGCCCTCTGGAGTCAGTTGTCCATGGCTGATTCCTTTGTGGGAAGTGAGCTGGGGTCTTTCTCCTACCCTTGCTTGACTGTTTGTGGGGTTGCTTCCAAGCAGTGAAGTTAAGACAGTGTAGGATACATGAGCCTCATAAGTCAGTGAGGCTGAGGGCACTTAATTTACATACATCACATACTCATGTCTTCATTCATAGCCTATGACACAACCTTCCCCAGATCCCTCTCACAAAAGAGTTCTTTCATTTTTGTAAAATGTGACTGCATCCTAGTATTCCTGTTTGTGGTAGTGAGTTACTTTGCCTCTACTTTTTTATATTACCATGCTTCCAAGGCCTTTTTCCAGTGTAAGAGCCAGGACACTTATACCAGTTTATGTTGTGGCAGATAATAGCCGCCAATGTCTACCGCAGTGCAGCAGAGGCCTAGCTATTGATCCTTAGTGCCATAACTGATCCTTGTGCTAGTCACAGGCCTATAAAACAGTACTCTTCACAGTGACTGAGGGACATCAGCTGATGGAGTGGCTACCAACGCCAACAATTCCTGTCACCATCACTGAGAGAAAAGAGGTGTCATCCTGGAAGGCCTCACAATGCCACTATATCCTTAGGCTGGAAGTGAGATACTATATCTCACTGGTCAGAACCAATCAGGAAGCACAGTCATACAAGGTTTCCTGAATGGGGATTGGGATGAGGGGGATCTGACTACTCAGTGATAGTCACAAATGATCACCAACACTTATCTCTATACACACACACAAATTTCACTGGGAACAATGAAATTGGGAAATTTCATTGGGAACAAATTTATGAATTTTAAATTTATTTCACTGCATTCATTTTTTAATTAGCATTAGGTAATATCATACAAAGTAAAACACTTTCATAAGAAAGTAAGTAACCATCATTATATTGATTGAATTTTTATACACTTAAAATCATTTAATAATTATTGGGCAATATATTTTTAAAAATTATGCTTATGTGCCATGGAATGAGTGCTGAGATCAACTGTGAAAGCTATTACATTTTTAAGTGTCTTAGGTATCATTGCAGGCCCTATGTAAAAAGAGTTTTGATTAGTACTGGTGACTACATAATTGCAATTTGAGTTAATTATTACCTGTCATTCACTCTACACAGAAACGCCATAGCTTCACTGATAGCTTGGAGAGCCTGAAATCAGCTTCACAGGCTCTGTTATTCTGGCTATTTTAACTAGAAGGTTCTTGTATAACTGATAGAGCTGATTTTTCTTTGATTGCTTTGATATGGATAGCCATTCATGATAAAAATTTCTTTTAAGCTTAGGGATTTTTAATAGGTCCAGAAGCAGAAGAGATTAAGAATAATGGCAAGAATACACAGAAGAACAATACAAATAGAGTTCTTAATGACCCAGATAACCACAACGGTGTGATCACTCACCTAGAGCCAGACATCCTAGAGTATGAAGTCAAATGGGAAGGAAGCGTTACTACAGACAAAGCTAGAGGAGCTGATGGAATTACAGTTGAGCTATTTAAAATCTCAAAGGATGATGTCATTAAAGTATTGCACTCAATATGTCCACAAATTTGAAAAAATGCAGCAGTGACCACAGGACTGGAAAATGTCAGTTTTCATTCTAATCCAACAGAAGGACAATACAAAAGGATATTCAAAGTACAGTACAATTGCACTCATGTCACATGCTAGCAAGATAATGCTCAAAATCTTTCAAGGTAGCCCTGCAAAGTATGTGAACTGATAACTTCAAGATGTACATGCTGGATTTTGAAAAGGCAGAGGAACCAGAAATCAAATTGCCAGCATTTGTTGAATCATAGAGAAAGCAAAGAAATTCCAGAAAAAGCATCTACTTCTGCTTCATTGATTATACTAAAGTCTTTAACTGTGTGGATCACAACAAACTGTGGAAAATTCTTAAAGAGATGGGAGTACCACAACATCTTTCTTGCCTTCTGAAAAATTTGCAGGTCAAGAAGTTAGAACCAGTCATGGAATAACTGATCAGTTCAAAACTGAGAAAGAGAATAACAAGGAACAATATTTTCACTGTTTTATTTAACTTATATGTAGAATGCATCATGTGAAAGACTGGGCTGGATGAATTACAAGCTGGACTCAGAATTTCTGGGATAAATATCAATGATCTCAGGTATGTAGATGATACCACTTTAATAACATAAATTGGAGAGGAACTTAAGAGTCTTTTGATGAGGATGAAAGAGGAGAGTAAAAAAGACTTGAAACTCAGCATTCAGAAAATTCAGGCTGTGGCATCAGGTCCCAAAATTCATGTAAATAGAAGGGGAAAATGTGGAAACAGTTACATTTTTATTTTCTTGGGCTCCAAAATCACTGCAGATGGTGACCACAGTCAGGAAATTAAAAGACGGTTGATACATGGAAGGAAAACTATGACAAGCCTAGAGAGCTCATAAAAAAGCTGAGACATCACTTTTCCAAACAAAGGTTCATATAATCAAAGATGTGGTTTTTCCAGTAGCCCTTCATGGATGTGAGAGTTGGACCATAAAGAAGATAGAGCACTGAAGAATTGACTGTTTCAAATTGTGGTGCTGGAGAAGACTCTTAAGAATCCCTTGGACTGCAAGGAGATAAATCTTAAAGGAAATCATCCCTGAATATTCACTGGCAGGAAAGCTGATGAAGCTGAAGCTCCAATACTTTGGTCAACTAAGGTGAAGAGCCAATTCATTGGAAAATACCTTGATACTGGGAAAGATTGAAAGTAAAAGGAGAAGGGGACAGCAGAAGATGAGGTAGTTAGATAGCATGACTGATTTAATTGACAGTAACTTGAGCAAACTCCAGGAGATAATGAGGGACAAAGGAACCCGTCATGCTACATGGGATTGCAAAGAGTTGGGTACGACTTAGCAACTGAACAACAAAAACAATGATAATCCTAGAATGACAGAAATTTATTGGCCACTTTAATGAAACTTAACTAAACTATCTAGAAACCCCAGAAAAGAGAAAATATGTGGTAGATATATGCCTTATTTTAAAACCC